>CAJQZJ010032054.1:75889-98413 GCA_907164525.1 Lophiomys imhausi | reverse complement strand
AAGAAAGAAAGAAAGAAAGAAAGAAAGAAAGAAAGAAAGAAAGAAAGGAGAACAAACCCCTACATTGATTGAGACTCTCCGTGCATTGGTTCAACTTTCCACTTCAATGATACAACATATTTTATGAAAATTCACAGGCATAAAATCAACACCTATTTTTTCCTCTAATTTCATCTTCCTTCCTGCTATTCCAAAGCTCCTTTTTTTATTTCATCTCTATTCAGAAGATTTCTCTGGATGAGGCAATGCATTCTTTTAGTCTTTCTTGTTCTGAAACTATCACAACTCTCCTCTTCATTCTTGGAGGACATTTTCAATAGAAACAGAATGTGTAGATTTCTGTTCTTTTTCTGTGCTTAAACAACCCCATTCCATTTCATTCCTGGCTCCATGATTTCTGACATAAATTCTGCTCTCTTATAGACAATGCATCATTATTCCTCTCTGTCTGTTTTCTATGTTCTAATTTTTTTCTTAAGTTTTTATATGTTTTCTATGTCCCAAAGTTGATGTCTTTGGTTTTGTCTTCTCCATGTTCATCTCAGTTGTGCATGCCTGCAGACTTCTGTCTTTTCCCCAACCTGGAAGTCTGGATCTTTTTTCAGACTTTCCCATCTTTATTCTCCTTTTCTTCTGGAACCCTAATGTCTGAATGTTAGATTGTCTCCCATTCTCTCAAATGTCTTTGAACCTTTTCTCAAAATCTCCAATCTCTGTTTTTCTGATTGAATAACTTCTACTGTTTCTTTTTCCAAATGTACTGGCTCCTTTGTCTTCCCTCTGCATTCTTCTATTGGGCCCATCCATTGAGTTTTTATTTCCTTTACCTTAGTTTTTAGTTCTAAAGGTTCTCTTTAGTTCAATTTTCTGTGTTGATACCTACTGTTTCTTCACTAAACTGTTCCACATTTGCCTTTGTTTGGAGTGTGCGCACACTTGCTAATTGAAGCATTTTCAGGACAGTACTTTGGGACAGACAGATAGCTAATAGGTCGAAAGATGATAGATGGATGGATAGATAGATAGATTGATTGATTGATTGATTGATTTAAAGGCTCTGGGCTTTCCACAAATAAAAGTTCTATAACATCACTCTGGCAAGGCTAACTGCAGATATTTACCTCTCCCTCCATTCCTTGAAATCCAGTTCCCTAGTTCACCCCCAGCTCTGTAGCAGACCACCTGCTGCAGCCTCCCTGTCCCCTGCCTCTATTTCCAGTGAACACAGATTTTCCTTCCAAATTTCCCCCTTCTACTCATTCCTTTATCCCACCCCTTAATCCAGCAGGTAATCCCTAATATCCCACAGGCTACTCCAGTCAGGGAAGCATATAGGCTAATTGCAGTCTTCACTTCTCCCTCCATTGCTCCAAATCCAATCCCCCAACCCATCCCAAACTCTGTAGCAGACCTCCTGTGGCCTCTCCTAATTCTTTGCCACCATTCCCAACTGAATAATTAAGAAGATTCTGCTGGAATACCCTGGTAGGCATAAGGTTATTATGTAATTCAAATGCTGATTTCTGTACCCCTCCATATCTTGTTGCAATCTTTGTTCTAAGAATCTCCTGTCTCAATGTTATGTTAACACTGCTTCCCAATTTTCCCCTAATATTCCAATAAAGCAGCTTACAGTCAATGGCTGAGCAAGGGAGAGAATAAGACTATACTTCCTGCCCTGCAGGGAAGGAGGAGTTAGAGGAGGAGAAGTTGGGAATTCAGTCATGAGCAGAGGTCCAGGAAAGCAGAAGATTCAGCTGGAGCAAAGAGAGCACTGAACTGAAAGTAACTTGGGGAGTCAGGCAAAGAGTAACACTAGCACAGAGGGTTAAGAACAGGCTTAAACTGCTCAAGATTGTGCTGTAAAGCCATGTTAAAATAATATATAAAGAGTCTCAATTATTTGGCTGTTAGCCAGGTTAGGAGAGAAACTGTGAAACAAAAACAATTACATATACTTACACTAACATACACTATTTTCCTCCTTTCTGTATACCCTCTCAGCCTCCCTCTACTGGTCCATCCCATTCCTAAGCATCAGCTCCCAATGTCTAGAAATATATTTTACCTGGAACAGCCAGTGACCACACCTACCAGGATCCCAGAAGATTTTCCTACTAGGAAACACACAGCCACCATATTCTCTTAAGAACCAAAGAAAACAAGGAACAAAACACCCACCCAGAAAAGACAAGACTAGATATCAGTACCTAGAATTACATTCTTCCCAAACCCAGATGCTTATAAAACACACTCAATAACAGCTTAGATATGTCTGTACTAGAGCCTACCAACTCTAAAACAGTAGGCTGTGAGTTCTGCAACATAGCTCAATAAAAAAAGTCCTTAAACTTTTTTGCTGAGGTGTGTTTCTTGTAAGCAGCAGAATGCGGGATTCTGTTTTCGCATCCATTCTGCTAGCCTGTGCCTTTTTATTGGGGAATTGAGTCCATTGATGTTGAGAGATATTAATGACCAGTGATTGTTACTTCCTGCCATCTTGATGTTGGTAGAAATAGTGTGTGAGTGAGCTTCTTTCCTTTTGTTTTTTGCTGCAGGCATGCTATTTGCTTCCTGTGCTTTCTTGTGTGTAGTTAACCTCTTTGGGTTGAAGTTTTCCTTCTAACATCTTCTGTAGAGCTGGATTTGTGTATAGATATTGTTTGAATTTAGATTTGTCATGGAATATCTTGTTTTCTCCATCTATGTTGATTGACAATTTTGCAGGGAATAGTAGTCTGGCCTGGCATTTGTGGTTTTTTAGGGTCTGCAAGACGTCTGTCCAGGCCCTTCTGGCTTTTAGAGTCTCTGAAGAAAAGTCAGGTGTGATTCTGATGGGTTTGCCATTATATGTTACTTGACCCTTTTCTCTAGCAGCTTTTAAAATTCTTTCTTTGTTCTGTACATTTAGTGTTTTGATTATTATATGGCGGGAAGATTTTCTTTTCTGGTCTAATCTATTTAGGGTTCTGTAAGCTTCTTGTACAGTTATAGGCATCTCTTTTTTTTAGATTTGGGAAATTCTCTTCAATGATTTTGTTGAAGATATTTTCTGGTCCATGGAGGTGGGACTCTTCTCTTTCTTCTATTCCTATTATTCTGAGATTCCGTCTTTTCATTGTGTCCTTGATTTCCTGAAGGTTTTGTCTCAGGACTTTTTTAGATTTGACATTTTCTTTGACAGATGTATCCATTTCTTCAATTTTATCCTCTGAGCCTGAAATTCTCATAGTTAAATTTTGAGTTGTTTAGGAATCAAGAGGGTGTTCTGGATCTAAGAAGATATTTTTTAAATTATGAGGCAAGTTAGTATGAAAGCTGAGTTAGATATAGAACTTTAAACTCATGGAGATGGTTAGATAGTAGAATGTTAAAGTCAGGTGCCAAATACATATGGACTGGACATTGGGAATGTATGCTAAGCCATATAACTCTTATAATTGTGGTCTATTTATTTCTGTTGTTTTGTATTTATAGTTATAAGAAAAAGAACCATTTTTTGGACTGAAAGGGAGAGCTGTTGGGGGGAAAAAAAGAAATACCTTAAACTAAAAAAAAAAAAAAAAAAAAAGAAGGGAAGAGGATGGGGGGGTTGAGGGGGAGGAGGGTGGAAGGGTGGGACTGGAGGGGGGGAGTAGGGAGGGGATTGTGATTGAGATGTAACTTGAAGAAATAAAAAATAAATTATTTTTTTAAAAAGTCTTTAAAATAGCCTTTATTAAGATGATAGAGGTGGGGAGGGACCAAGACAATGCTGTCCATACCAGCATGGTATCTTAGTAGTAGGTGAATGAGATTAAGCACTTTGGAGTGAACATGAAGTCCCACAGCTGACTTTGAAACACAGACGGTGCATGAATTTCTGTGGCGAACACTGACACGGGTCACCACATGAAACAGCACCCGCATGTCCCAGGAACATTACTCTGAGATTCGCCAGCTCAGTCACCTATCTGGTGAGGAACACAGGCCAGAGTGGATCCAACCCACAACTTCAGCCACAGATCAGCAGCCCCAGCTGAAACAAAGGAAAATGACCTTAATCCTACACTTTTGAAAATAATAGAAAGCTTAAGGAAGGAAGTCAAATGCCTCAGAGAACAACAACAAAAGAGGTGATGGAAATTAATAAAGCTCTTAGAGGAATGGAAGACTTGAAAACAAGTTGAAGCAATAAAGAAAGCTGAGACATCCATGGAACTGGAAAATCTTAGAAAAAGAAAAGGAACTACAGACACTAGCATCACCAACAGAATACAAGAGATGGAAGAAAGAATTTCAGGCACAGTGAATAAAACTGAAGAAATTGATACATCTGTCAAAGAAAATGTAAAATTCAAAAAAGTCCTGACACAAAACCTTCAGGAAATCAAAGACACTATGAAAAGACAAAATGTCAGAATAATAGGAATAGAAGAAAGAGAAGATTTCCAGTTCCAAAAATATCTTCAACAAAATCATTGAAGAGAATTTCCCAAACCTAAAGAAAGAGATGCCTATAACTGTACAAGAAGCCTATAAAACTCCAAATAGATTAGACCAGAAAATAAAATCCTCCTGCCACATAATAATGAAAACACTAAGCGTACAGAACAAAGAAAGAATACTAAAAGCTGATATGGAAGAGGGCCAAGTAACATATAATGGCAAACTTATCAGAATCACACCTGACTTTTCATCAGAGACACTAAAAGTCAGAATGGCCTGGACAGTCATCTTTCAGACCCTAAAAAACCACAGATGCCAGGCCAGACTACTATTTCCAGCAAAACTGTTAATCAAAATAAATGGATAAAACAAGATATTCCATGAAAAAAAACTGAATTCAAACAATATCTATGCACAAATCCAGCCCTACAGAAGATGTTAGAAGGAAAACTCCAACCCAAAGAAGTTAACTACACACAAGAAAATACAGGAAGCAAATAATCCAACAGCAGCAAAACCAAAAGAAGAAAAGCTCACTCACAAATTATACCACCAATATCAAGATGGCAGGAAGTAACAATCACTGGTCATTAATATCATTCAACATCAATGGACTCAACTCCCCAATAAAAAGGCTAGCAGAATGGATGTGCAAACAAATCCCGCATTCTGCTACTTATAAGAAACACACCTCAGCAAAAAAGATAGGCATTATCTCAAAGTAAAGGACTGGAAAAAGATATACCAAGCAAATGGACCCAAGAAACAAGCTGGAGTAGCCATTCTGGTATCCAATAAAATAGACTTTCAACCAACAATTATCAAAAGAGATGGGGAAGGACACTACATACTCATCAAAGACAAAATCTACCAAGATGATATCTCAATACTGACCATCCATGCTGTAAATGTAAGGGCACCCACATTTCTTAAAGAAACACTACTAAAGCTCAAATTCCACATTAAATCCTACCCATCAATAGTGGGAGACTTCAACACACCTCTCTCACCACTGAACAGATCAATAATGCAGAAACCAAGCAGAGATATAAGGAACCAGACACCATGAATCAAATGGAACTAACTGATATCTACAGAGCATTTCACCCAAAAACAAAAGAATATACTTTCTTCTCAGCACCTCAAGGAACCTTCTGCAAAATCGACCACAAAGTCTGTCACAAAGCAAGCCTCAACAGATACTAGAAAATTGAAATTGCCCCTTGTAATTTATCAGACCATCATAGAATAAAGCTAGACTTCAACAATAACAAAAACAACAGAAAGCCTGGAAACACATGGAAACTGAACAACTCTCTACTCAATGACCTCTGGGTTAGGGAAGAAATAAAAAAAGAAGTTAAAATCTTCTTAGAATTCAATGAAAATGAAGGCACAACAAACGCAAACTTATTGGACACATTGAAAGCAGTGCTAAGAGGAAAGTTTATAGCACTAAGTGCCTTCAAAAAGAAACTGGAGAGTTCCTATACTGGCACCTAAAAGCACACCTGAAAGAGCTAGAACAAAAAGAAGCAAATACTCCCAAGAGGAGCAGATGGTGGGAAATTATCAAACTCAGGGCTGAAATCAATAACATAGAAACAAAAAGAACATTACAAAGAATGGACAAAAGCAAGAGCTGGTTCTTTAAGAAAATCAACACAATAGACAAACCCTTAGCCAAACTAACTAAAAGGCAGAGGGAATATATCCAAATCAAAAATCACAAAATCACAAATGAAAAGGGGGAAATAACAACAGAAATGAGGAAATCCAAAGAATCATTAGATCCTACTTCAAAAATGTATACTCCACAAAGTTGGAAAACCTAAGCGAAATAGACAATTTTCTTGATAGATTCCACCTACCAAGGTTAAATCAAGAACAGGTAAACAAATTAAACATTCCTATAACCCTCAAGGAAATAGAAGCAGTCATTAGAAGTCTTCCAACCAAAAAAGTCCAGGACCAGATGTTTTCAGCACAGAATTCTACCAGACATTCAAAGAAGAGTTAGCACCAAAATTCTTGCTTGTTGTTCTTCCACAACAGAAGGAATACTGTCAAAAACTCATTCTATGAGGCCACAGTCACTCTGATACCTAAACCACACAAAGATCCAATGGAGAAAGAAAAAAATCAGACCAATTTCTCTTATGAACATAGATGCAAAAATACTCAATAAAATACTTGCAAACCAGATCCAAGAACACATCAAAAGTATCATACACCGTGATCAAGTAGGTTTTATCCCAGGGATGCAGGGGTGGTTCAACATATGAAAATCCATCAATGTAATCCACCACATAAACAAGCTGAAAGAAAAGAACCACATGATCATCTCATTGGACACTGAAAAAACATTTGACAAAATCCAACATCTCTTCACCTTAAAAGCCTTGGAGATATCAGGCATACAAGGACCATACTTAAACATAACAAGGGCAAGTTACAGCAAGCCAATAGTCAACATTAAACTAAATGGAGAGAAACTTAAAGCATTTCCTCTAAAAGCAGAGACAAGGCAAGGCTTCCCACTCTCTTCATATCTCAACATAGTACTTAAAGTTTTAGCTTGACAAATAAGACAACTAAAGGAGATCAAGGGGATACAAGTTGGAAAGGAAGAAATAAAAGTATCCCTATTCACAGATGATATGATAGTATACATAAATGACCCCAAAAATTCCATCAGAGAACTCCTACAGCTGACAAACTCTTTTAGCAAGGTGGGTGGATACAAAATTAATTCAAAAAAGTCAATAGCCCTTCTATACACAAAAGATAAATGTTCTGAGAAAGAAATTCTGGAATCAACACCCTTCACAATAGCCACAAATAATATAAAATACACTGGGGGGTAACTCTAACCAAGCAAGTGAAAGACTTGTATGACAACAACTTCAAGTCCCTGAAGAAAGAAACTGAAGGAGATATCAGAAGATTGAAATAAAATCTCCCCTGCTCATGGATACGTAGGATTAACATCATAATAATGTCCATTTTACCAAAGGCAATATAGAGATTCAATGCAATTCCTATCAAAATACCAACACAATTCTTTACAGACCTTGAAAGAACAATTTTCAGCTTCATTATGGAAAAAAAGAAAACAGAATAGCTAAATCAACCGTGTATGATAAAAAAAAAAATCTGGAGGTATCACCATCCCTGATTTCAAGCTAAACTACAGAGCAATAGTAATAAAAGCAGCATGGTACTGGCATAGAAACAGCCTGGTGGAACAAATGGAATCTAATTAAGACCCAGAAATAAACCCACACACCTATGGTCACTTAATATTTGAAAAAGAAGCCAAAACCATACAACAGAAAAAGGAAAGCATCTTCAACAAATGGTGCTGGTCTAACTGGATGCCCATATGTAGAAGAATGCAAATAGACCCTACTTATCACCCTGCACAAAAATTATGTCCAAGTAGATCAAAGACCTCAACATAATTCCAGACACACTAAATTTAATAGAAGAGAAAGTGGGGAAAGCATGAAACTCATTGGCACAGTTAGCAACTTCCTGAACAGAACACCAATAGCTCAAGCTCTAAGACAAACAATCAATGAATGGGACCTTGTGAAATTGAAAACCTTCTGTAAGGCAAAGGACACTGTCATTAGAACAAAATGACAGCCTACAGATTGGGAAAAGATCTTCACCAACCCGACATCTGACAGAGAGCTAATATTCAAAATATGTAAAGATCTCAAGAAATTAAACAACAAAAAAATCAAATAACCCAATCAAAAAATGGGGTATAGAGCTAAACTGAGAACTCACAAAAGAAGAATGTCTTAATAGCTGAGAGGCTCTTGAAGAAACATTCAACATTTTTGATCATCAGGGAAATGCAACTCAAAACAACTCTGAGATTCCATCTCACACATCAGAATGGCTAAAATAAAAAACTCAAATGATAGCACATGATGGTGAGGATGTGGAGAAAGAGGAACACTCCTCCATTACTGGTGGGCGTGCAAACTTGTACAACCACTTTGGAAATCAATTTGGCAATATCTTAGAAAATTGGGAATAGTCTACCTTAAGACCCAGCCATACCACTCCTGGGCATATATACAAAAGATTCTTCACCAAACCACAAGGACATTGCCTCAACAATGTTCATAGCAGCTTTATTTGTAATAGCCAGAACCTGCAAACAACCTAGATGCCATTCAACTGAAGAATGGATTAAAAAAAAAAAAAACTGTGGTATATTTATACAATGGAATACTACACAAGTATCAGAAACAAGAAAACCATGCAATTTGCAACCAAATGGATGGATCTAGAAAAGCTCATCCAAGTGAGCTGACTCAGTCCCAGAAAGATAAACATGGTATATATTCTAAGTGGATATTAACCATACAGCACGGACAACCATCCTACAACCCATAGACCTAAACAGATAGGTACCTAGCATAACTATCCTAGGAAAAACTCCACCCAGTAGTGAGTCATGGAACCTGTTACAGGTTAGTGGAACACCTTACCATAGATGGGGTGCCATATCAAGCCCTAGTACAAAGGAAGCTCTTGGCCCTTGCCTGACTGACAAACTGAGGAAGTATGATATGTAGAGGTCCACCTCATCTGAGGAGAAGAAGAGGACTGAGAAGAAGGATAGTGAGGGAAGGAGGGAGGGAAGGAAGGAGGAAACTATGTTTGAGAGGTAACTTGAAAAAAAATTAATTTAAAAAGGATAACTAAACATAAAAACTAATAATAATAAAATACAAAATTTTCAAATGATAATTTACCAAAGGCATACTTGCCTTACTGGAATGAAAGGAAAAATGATCTTAATTTCAGGTTAGAATGTTAGACTGCAGGGTACCAACCACATAGCTCATGCACTCTTGGATATAAGGTTATAAGTTTTTTCCTATATATAAAGGATATTTTGTTGTTTGGTACTAAAAATGAAGTTAAGAGATTTGAAATGTTGTAAGTAAACTAAGGATTACTACAGTTCAAACTGGTTTTCTAAATCTCTAAGAGTTGAAGTAATTTGGAGCTAAGATGAAATATTTGAGAAGAGTGGTGTTAGCCCATGCCTTTAATTCCAGCAGAGACAGGAGGATCACTATTGAGTTAGCTGTCTTTTAAATTCTAGAGGTACAATGAACAGGGTGGTGATGGTTCACCCCTTTAATCCCAACACTTGAGAGGCATACACCTTTAATCCTAACACACTGGAGACAGAAACATGGAGATCTCTAAGTTTAAGAGATCTTGACACAGAGCAAGATCTAAATAGAGAAAAACTTAGATCCAGGGGTGGTGGTGTACACCTTTAATCTCAACAGTTGGAAGGCATATGCCATTGATCTCTACACTTTGGAGGCAGAGTCAGGAACATAAGGTTTTCAATGATTTAAGTTTAAAAGCTACTCACAAAAGGCATGCTGAAATTCAAAGTGAATTGTCCTTTGTGATCTCAGTATATACACACTTAAAGGTATGTTTAGTTCCAAAATATTGAAAGGATTTTTTTATCTCAATTGAAACATAATACTTTTTATATTGTCAAAAAACCCAATTTGCTCTAGGAAAGATATTACCTGCCAAAAAAGTAGCACCCCAGAGATAGGATTAGGGCAGGGCTCTGTTCTTATCTTTCCAGAAGATTAAAAGCATCCATCTAAGGAGTCCAGGGACAACTGCACAACTGAAACTTCTGAAGAAAAGGGACCAGACACCAAAGAAGACAAGTAGCCCAGATGATCCAGCCTTGCAGACTGCCTCAATAGCTGTTTCCTCAAAAATCTACAACCAGACCAACTCAAAATGACTAGCTAAGATGGTTCAGCCCCACAGACTCTTCTGGCCAGGACTTCAATAAAGCCCTGAACTTTCCCACCCAAAGTTTCAGCTTCTGACTACAAACTTCTTAGGACACTTAAATACCTGAGCACAAAAAGACTAAACATCAAATGTTGCTATTAACTTGCTTAACCATTTTCCAATTCCTATTTTGGACCCCAAACAGGTCTCCTACATCCCAAATCAGCAAGAAGCAATTTTAAAAGAGCAACGTCCCATTCCCAGAAGGTGAGGTTGGTGATTTTTTTTTTCTTTTTTCCTTTGATCATTTGATGGGTTATAGATGTTTGTTATTATTTAGGGAGATTGGTTACAAGTTGTTAAATGGTCTTGTTAAGTAAGTTTTGGAGTTTAGACCCAGGGATTTCTCTCTTTTTCTTTTCTCCATCCTTCTTTTTCTCCTATGTAAGGGGGAAAAGACTTGAAAAAAATGGGATATAGACATAATATAGGAATGATAAAGAAAAAAAGGATAGATTATTGAATATGCTCTTATATCTTTGTATCTGATACAAAATTAAGATTATATTTGGTTACATCAGTATTGATCTTTGTATATTGATACAAAATTAAAGTTAACTCTTTTTAAGGTATTCTACCTATGTAATGCTTAAAATGTAATGTGAAGTTTTGGCCTTTTGATAGCATCTGTCACAAACTGTTTAGGATAATTAAGAAATGCAAATATGTCATTTTGTTAGGTATTAGCATACTGTATTACAGATGTTTTCTAAGTTAATCAGAAATCAAGTTGGTAAGAGACAAGCAACATTTGCTTATCCAAATATATGGTAATAGGTAGTCTTCAGAAACTTCAAGAGATCTGTAGAATAGGGCATGAAGATTGATGCTGTAATGTATGGAGAGAAAATGGGAACTGTCCAGGGAGCCACTGGTATGTATTTCTTAGTTTTGGAAGCTGCAGGCCCTGCACTTCCTATATAATCATATATATTTATCCCTCTCAGGTCTCTGAGCTGGTTGAAGAATAGATAGCTAGAGTCTCATAGTTAAATTTTGAGTTGTTCAAAGAAATTTTCTTTACTTAAGATTTTTTGATATGGAGATATGTCAGCTCCCAGCAGCACCCCCATTCTACTCCAAGTAGATGATGAGCATCAAAGAATCTCCATTTGGAGATGGCTACATTAGTGGCAAGTTTGTCACTGGGCAAGAGAAATCCCTTGCTTCAACTGTAGACATAATGTTGTCTGAAAGTACAAAACTTGGAAGCAGATAAGTCAACAGCCTAGCTCTACCAAGACAGGGTAGGCAAGTCCTTCATAATTCCTGCTTTACAATTAGTGTCTACCAGAGATACTGGACCAAAAGGCTGAAGATAGATGCTCCAATGTATTGAGAGAAATTGGGGACTGTCCAGGCAACTAGTTGTCTGTCATTTCTTAGTTTTTGGAAGCTGCTGGCTCTGCACTTCCTGTTTATTTAGATATATTTATCCTTCTCATGTCTCTGATGTGGTTGAAGACTAGTTATAGTCTCACAGTTAAATTTTAAGTTGTTTAGGAATTAAGAGGATGTTCTAGATCTAAGAAGATGTTTGTAAGTTGGTAATGCGAGTTTGGATGGAAACTGAGTTAGGTATAGAACTTTAAACTCATCGAGATAGATAATAGAATATTATTATCAGTTGCCAAATATATATGGGCTGGACATTGGGAATGTATGTTATACCTTATAGTTTTCATAATTGTGGCCTACTTGTTCTTACTGTTTTTTATTATTATAAGAAAAAGAACCCTTTATTGGACTAAAAGGGAGAGTTGTTGAGGGGGAAAACATACACCTTAAATTAAATCAGATAGGAGGGTGAGGGGGAAGAGGATAGGAGAGTAGGACTGGGAAGGGGAAGAGAGAGGGGACTATGATTGAAATGTAACTTGAAGAAATAAATGAATGTTTAAAAAAAAATGATGACCATGGTCCTTAAAGAGGAAATGAATAAATCCTTAAATCTATGAAAACAAACAATTGAAAGAACTGAATAAAAGAATTCAAGACCTGAAAAGAGTGCAAATAAAATCAACAACAACAACAAAAAAAATAACTGGAGGTAAATCTGAAAATGAAAATTTTAGGAATTTCAACAGGAATCTCAGAGGCAAGACTTAGCAACAGAATACAAGAGATGGAAGAGAGAACCTCAGACACTGAAGACACAAGAAAAGAAGTGCTTAACTCAGTCAAAGAAAATCTTAAATCTAAAAATACCCTGACAAAAAACATCCAGGAAATTTGGGACACTATGAAAACACAAAATCTATAAAATTATAGAAATAGAGGAAGGAGAAGAAACACAGGTCTAAGACAGAGAAAATATTTTCAACAAAAGTATAGAAGAAAATGTCCCAAACCTAAGGAAAGAGATCCCGATCAAGGTACAAGAAGCACATAGAACACCAAATAAACTGAAACAAAAAATAAAGTCCCCTAGGCACATAATAATCAAAACATTACATGAGCAGAACAAAGAAAGAATACTAAAAGCTGCAAGGGAAAATGACCAAGTAACATATAAAGCCAGACTTATTAGAATAACACCTGATTGTCAATGGAGATAGGCCTGGACATATGTTTTACAGTTTCTAAGAGACCACAGATGTCAGCCCAGACTATATCCAGCCAAACTTTTAATCACAATTGATGGAGAAATGAGACATTCCATGATAAAAAACCAAACTTAAGCAATATCTATCTATAAATCTAGCCCTATAGAAGGTGCTAGAAGGAAAATTCCAACCTTAAGAGATTAACCACACCCGAGAAAACACAAGGAAGAAATAATTCCAGTCCTATAAATCGAAAGAGGGGAAACAAACACACACACATATATGAACATCACAATCATCACCAACACTACTAACACAACAACAAAATAACAGGAATCAACAAACACCACTCACTGATATCACTCAACATTAATGGTCTCAATTCACCAATAAAAAAGACACAGACTAACAGAGTAAATACAAAACTAGGATTCCTCCTTCTGCTCTATCCAAGAAATAGACGTCACCTCAGGGTAAAAGAATGTAAAAAGATACTTCAAACAAAAGGATGTAAGAAACAAGCTGATGCAGCCATTTTAATATCTGACAAAATAGATCAAACCAAAACTAATCAAAAGAGACAGGAAGGACACTCTATACTAATGAAAGGAAAAATCCACCAAGATGATATTACAATTCTCAACATCTATGCTCCAAACACAAAGGCACCCAAGTTCATAAAAGAAATACTACTATAGCTTAAATTACATACTGATAGTGGGAGACTTCAATATCCCACTCTCACCAATAGACAGATCATGCAGACAAAAACTAAACAGAGAAATGCAGGAGCTAACAGATGTTATGAACTGAATGGACCTAATGGATTTACAGAACATCTCACTCAAACACAAAAGAATATACCTTCTTCTTAGCACCTCATAGAACTTTCTCCAAAACTGACCACATACTTGGACACAAAATAAGTTTCAACATATAAAAAAAAATTTTAAACAATACCATGCATCTTATCTGACCACCATAGGTTAAGCTGAATATCAACAACAACAGAAAGCTTACAAACTCGTGAAGACTGAACAACTCACTACTGAATTAAAAATGGGTCAGGACAGAAATTAAGAAAGAAATTAGAGAATTGAGTAAATTGAGTAAAAATGAAAATACAACATGCCTATAAGTATGAGAGATAATGAAGGTGGTTCTAAGAAGCAAGTTCATAGCACTAAATATATATATATATATATATATATATATATATAGAGAGAGAGAGAGAGAGAGAGATCTCATACTAGCAACTTAAACAGCACGCCTGAAAGCTCTAGAACAAAATAAAGAAATCACACCCAAAAGTAACAGATGGCAAGAAATAATTAAATTCAGGGCTGAAATCAATAAAATAGAAACAAACAATACAATATAAATAATCAATGAAACAAAGAGTTGGTTCTTTGAGAAAAATCAATGATTGACAAAACCTTATCTGAATTAACCAAAAGGCAGAGATAATATCCAAATTAAGAAAATGAGAAATGAAAACTTGAACATAACAACAGATACCAAGGAAAGCCAAAGAATCGTAAGGACATACTTTAAAAACTTATACTCCACCAAATTGGAAAAATCTAAAAGAAATGGATAATTTTCTTGATACATATCACTTACCAAAGTTAAATCAAGACTGGATAAACAATTTTAACAGACCCATACCCCCTAGTAAAATAGAAGCCATAAGTAAAAATCTACAACCCGCCCCCCCCCAATAAAAGCCTAGGACCAGACAGTTTTAGCACAGAATTCTACCAGACTTTCAAAGAAGAGTTAATGCCAATACTCCTCAAATTATTCCACAAAACAGAAGGAACATTATCAAATTCATTTTATGAGTCCATGATTACCCTGGTACCCAAACCACATAAAGACCCAACAAACAAAGAGAAATACAAACTAACTTCCCTTATGAAGATAAATGCAAAATTTCTCAATAAAATGCTTGCAAACTGAATCCAAGAACACATAAAAAGGATCATCCACTATAATCAAGTAGACATCATCCCAACATATTTAAATCAATACATGTAATACACCATATGAATAAACTGAAAGACAAAAACACACCATCATCTATCTCATTAGACGCAAAAAAGACCTTTGACAAAATCCAACACCACTTCCTGATAAAAATCCTGGAGAGACGACGAATACAAGGGGCATATCCCAACATGATAAAGGCAATTTATAGCAAGCCCATAGCCAACATCAACTTAAATGGAGAAAAACTCAAAGCAATTCTACTAAAATCAGGAACAAGACAAGGTTGCCCACTCTCCCCTTACCTATTTGATATAATACTTGAAGTCTCAGCTAGAGCAATAAGACAACTGAAGGAGATCAAGGGGATACAAATTGGAAAGGAAGAAGTCAAAGCATCTTTATATGCAGATGACATGATAGTATATGTAAGTGACCCTAAAAGTTCCACTGGGAAACTCCTACAACTGAGCAAACACTTTCAGTAAAGTAGCTGAATAAGAAATTTACTCACAAAAATCAGTAGCCCTCCTATGTACAATAATAAATGGACTGAGAAAGTAATCAGGGAAGCAACGTCTTTCCCAATAGTCTCAAATAATACAAACTGCCTTGGGGTAACTCCAACCAAGCAAGTAAAAGACTTGTATGATCGAAAACTTTAAGGCATTGAAGAAGATATCAAAAGATGGAAAGACTTCCCATAGTCATGGATCGGTAGAATTAATACAGTAAAAATGGGCCATGCCCACAAAAAAAAACAAGCTACAGGTTCAAAGCAATCCCCATGAAAAAAATCCCAACAATTCTTCACAGAATTTAATTTGATTTAATTTCTGCTTCATATGGAAACACACACAGACTAACAAACAAGCAGAATACATAAAACAACCGTGACTTCTAGAGGTATCACCATCCTTGATTTCAAGTTTTTACTACAAAGTTATAGTAATAAAAACAGAGTGGTATTGCCACACACACACACACACAAAGAAGACATGTTAATCAATAGAACCAAAATTAAGAATCAGACATAAATCCATACACCTACAGACAACTGATTTTTGATTTTAAAAAAAAGCAAACAGAAATCACAATGGGAGTTAAAAAAATAATAATAAAGACAGCATCTTCAACAAATGATTCTGGTCATACTGAATTGCATGTAAAACAATGCAAATAGATCCATACTGAACCACCAGGCATAAAACTCAACTCCAAATGGATCAAAGACCTCCACATACAACCAGATACACTGAACCTGACAGAAGAGAAAGTGGGGGACTAGCCATGAACTCATTGGCACAGGAAAAGACTTGCTGAACAGAACACCATTAGCACAGGCACTGAGAGCAACAATTAATAGATTGGACCTCATGAAACTGAGAAGCTTCTGCATGGCACAGGACACTGTCATTCGAGAAAAACATCAACCTGCAGAATGGGAAAGGATTTTTTTTACCAGCTATGCATCCAATAGAGGGCTAATATCCAAAATATATAAAGAACTTGAAAAACTGGATATCAAGAAAACAAAGAAGCGGGTGTTCTGGGTCTAAGAAGATGTTTTTAATTTGGTGGTACAAGTTAGGATGGAAGCTGAGTTAGATATAGAACTATAAACTCATGGAGATGGTTAGATAGTAGAACGTTAAAGTCAGTTGCCAAATACCTATGGACTGGACATTGGGAATGTATATTATGCCTTATAATTTTCATAATTGTGGCCTAATTATTCTTGTTGTTTTGTATTGTATTTGTTGTTATAAGAGAAAGAGCCATTTCCCCCAAATAAAAGGGGGAACCATTGGGGGGGAAAAGATATACCTTAAACTTTAAAAAAAAAAAAAAGGAAACAGATGGGGAGGTGGGAGGGGTAGAAGGGTGGGAGGCTGGGACTGGAATGGAGAGTAGGGAGGGGATTGTGATTGAGATGTAACTTAAAGAAAATTTTTTAAAAAGAAAAAAAAATTTTAAAGAAAGAAAACAACCCAATTAAAAATGGAGTACATTTCTAAACAGAGAATTTTCAAAAGAGGAAACCCAAATGGTTGAGAAACACTTAAATAAATGTTCAACATCCTTAGTCATCAGGGAAATGAAAACTGAATCTACTTTGAGATTTCACCTTGTACCTGTCAGAATGGCTAAGATCCACAAAACAAGTAACAGCTCATGTTGGCAAGGATGTGGAATGATGGGGAATATTTATCCATTGTTGGTGGGAGTGCAAATTTGTACAACCACTATGGAAATCAGTGTGACTGTTGGTCAAGAAGATGGGAATCTATTCACCTCAAAATCCAGCTATGCTACTACTGGACATATACCCAAAGGATGCTTCATCCTATCACAGAGATGCTTGTTCAATCCTGTTCATAATAGCCAAAAACGTAGACTACCTAAGTATCCCTCAACAGAAGAATAGATAAAGAAATTGTCACATTTACACAATGGAGTATCAACCATTAAAAGGAAGAAATCATAAAAATTCTCAGGTAAATGGACGGAACTAGAAAAAAATCATCCTGAGTGAGGTAACCCAGACCCAGAAAGAAAAATATGCTACATATTCACGTATATGTGGATATTAGCTGCAAAGTCAACAATAACCAAGCTACAATTCATAGAACCACAGAGGTTAGGTATTGAGTAAGGGACTGGAGGGATGGGAGGACAAATGGATCTCCCTAAGAAAGGGGAACAAAATTGATAGTTATGGCCTGGGATGGGATTATCAAGAGGGCAGGGGGAAGGAAGGGGGAAATGAGCAAGAAAATAAGTCAAAAGACTACTAAAATTAAGGGCCATTCGAGAAGTAGTATGGAAACCTAATACAGAGAAGCTTCCTAAAATATACACAAAAATGAAGGGGATCTAAGTGAAATCACCAAATAATGGGGTAGACAGAGCCCCAACTGGGCATCTCTTGTCACCAAATCAAATGACCAGTTCTGGGATTGGGTTACATCTAATTGGGTTGTTGGCCAAAGGGGTCCCCATGGGAATCCCCAAACAACCCAGGCTGTTGCCAAGGCCATAGGTTGCTCTTCACAAGCTGATGGCAAGGCCCCATTGCTGAAGACAACACCTACATAATTCATTGAACATAGAGAAGTCAAGCTGGTGCGTCTATATACAGCCTTTACCCCTATGTTCTGTTGTCATCCATACAGAAAGATACTCTGCATGCTCTCAAAAGAGAAACATAAACACCAAACCAGACACAAACCCTTTGATCTACAATCTTCTATGTCTGCCAGATATGTTAGGGCAATAGAGGCACAAAGCTTGTGAGAGTAACTAATCAATATCTGATTTCATTTAAGGCCCAATCCACAAGATGGAACCCATACCTGATAGGCCTAGGGTGACTAAGAACCAAGGACCTACCTAGGGTGAAACCAAATACTATCATTCTGGGGAGGGGTGTGTAGCAATAAAATGACTCCTAATGACATTCTGCTATACTATATCAAGTGCCTTGCTCACTCATCATCAGAAATGCTCCCTCCTGCAGCAGATGGGAACAAATACAGAGACCTACAGCACTTGCAAGTGAAAATTTAGTTTACTCAAGGAAGTCTCACTGGGAAAACAAACTACCCATTAAGCCTGGGCTTCAGGCCCAGAACTAGCTGGCCAACAGAAAACAAACTCACCATCTTTGGAGATTCAGTGTCTCTCTTTTCACCCTACATGGCCTTTGCATATGTAATATGGCTTCCAATTTCATGTTTTTATGAGATTCCTGAGTGTGTGAACAAATGAATCTCTGATTCTTGTGCCAGCTCTTGAGCTCTTTTCCTTCTTTTTGTTTGTTTTTCCAATTTTGATGTAATAGTTTTTGTTTTATCTTTTTTATTATTTTATCTTATTATTAGCCCTTGGAAGCCTGTTTGTTTTCTAATGAGACAGAAAGGGAGTGGGTCCAGATGGGAGGGGAGGTGGGCAGGAACTGGGAGTAGTAGAGAGAAAGGAAACTATAATAAGGATATATGACATGAGAAAAAAAATCTGTTTTCAATAAAAGGATCTATTTTACATACAATAAAAGGATGTAAAATGTGTAAGACACACAGAAAGTAGAAAAGTATAATAAAATCTACATTCTAGAAAACAATTCTAAAATCTTACTGTATTACTATAAGAGTTCTGTTTATTTTGATCGTAGAAAACAAATTCGCAATATATTGTATCTTTCTTTATTTTTAGTAATATTATTATTTTAGAACTAAACTATAACATTTTAGAGATGTAAATAAACTCTGAAAGCGATTTTTCTGACAACTGAAATAATTTATATTTTTAATGTCTGGTTAATATAAAGATATTCAAAAATGTAAATATATCAAGGAAAGGGCCTATTTGAGATTTAATCTTAGTAAAAGAAGTAAGAAATCTGTCATGCCACATCTTAGGGTGGCCCCATGTCACAAGATGGAAACCTGAGCAGAAATCTCATCCTCATCTAATCTTATTATAGAAGTGCCACAGATTTAAAGGGCACTGTTTGTTGGGCTCCGAGGTCATTTCTCTCATAGTCTCACTGGAGGTCAGAGACCCTGAGGAAGGCTGGGATGGTCATTCGCATCAAGGGGACTATGCAGCAGCCAATGAGTCTGCTCTGAGAATCAACATGGGGCTCAGAGTATCTCATCCCTGTTTAGCCACAGAGGCTCCACCTGTCTGTTGTACATACTAGACTCCTCTGTGGGGTCTGATTTGTTAAATCTGGGAGGAAAGCTACATAGCTTCAAGGCTGATGCATCACCTAAGGAGAGTCCTTCCTGGGATGGAAGATCCCAGAGTTGATGTTTGGTCAGTGTATTTTAGGAGTGATGTTCTACTTTGGATCTACTTTGAACACTTCTAGGGTTCCCAGACAAGAGTCTCAAAAAAATTATATACATATATATATATATATATATATATATATATATATAGAGAGAGAGAGAGAGAGAGAGAGAGAGAGAGAGAGAGCCCATTCATGCATTTTATTGAGCACACAGTATGGCTTTTACAATAGACCATAGAGAACCTGTCAGGAAGTTTGAGATCCAATGAGAAGATAGGTAAGAAGCAGTATCACAAAGCACAAGGGACATGTGACAACAAATGTCAGCAACATGTTCTCAGACATGGTGTCTGACTGGCAGATGACTTTTGAAATTCTATCCTGAGCACAAAAGCCTCAGAAGGATTATGCCCAATGCAAGTGACTACACCTGTTTACAGGCACAGAAAATGAATGCAAGCGGGGTTAACCAACTTGTTCAAAGGCATGAAGCCAACATATGGACTAGAATTCAACAAATGCATCTGATGCCAAGGCCAGCAGTCCCAGGTGGTCTTTGCAAAAAGAAAAAGAAATAATTATGAGACAATGGGGGAGGGGGTCATGGCCTCCAAAGGTTGTAAGGCAAGAAGGCTCAGAAAGAACTAACATGAGAAAGAGAATGCTGTCAGAGACCCTAATGGTCACATCTCCCACCGTCCTGTCCCCTTCTGCTTCTCACTGAATTCTTTGCTCTGTGGAACTACACCTCTTGTCTGAAAAGTCCGAAGTTCCCACAGCAGGTGGAGATGGTAATGTAGCAGCTACTCAATCGATATGGTCCACCTTTGCCCATTTAAAGAAGGCATGTCTTGGTTTTACCTGAGTTCCAGCTCCTAATTTCTAGGAAAGAAAGCATTTTCAGGTCAGGAGGTATGTACGCTCTCTGGCCCAATCAAAAATTGGTGGAGAGAAGGCAGCTGATAGCATGAAGACTGTATTGTCGTTCATGTGTGTTCCACAGCAAGGTTGGATCAGAGCTAAGCAAGGAACACGTATCTCCCACGGAGCATATATCTCAGCCTCGTAGCATCCAACAGCTGACGAGGTTCTCACTGACGAAGGCTGGAATTTATCTCCTCCTGGTTAGGGTAAGTGAGTAAAAGAAGAAACTTGATGGGAGAGAACAAAACTTAAGAACAGCATTATCTGCACTACTGCTCTCCGACCCCAACCTCATCAGTGTCCGGATTTCCCTGCAATTAGAATTATATACACAGAAATGCTTTTCATGAATTACAAGGGAAGCTAGGAAACAAGAATGATGAGCTTAGCTTTGCTCTGATTGGACATAGACGTGAATAAAGAACAAGCAAACAAAAGATTTAAAATCACATTAACACTTCACACATCTTCTTTCATTGACCAGTATAACCTGGTTAGTGTGTGCCAAATGATTATATACATAAATATCACATTTAAAATCTTAAAAGCAGTTTCTCCATTCAGAGTCAATTCTTGAGACTGGAAAGATGACTCAGAGGTTAAGAGCACTTGCTGCTCTTGCAGAGGCTCAGAGTTGGGTTCCCAGCATCCACATGTCAGCTTACAACCTCCTGCAATTCTAGTTCCAGGGGACCAAAAGCCCTCTTCTGGCCTCCACCAGAGCATGCACTGTTCCATTCACCATCTAACGCTGGTCTAGGGGTTCTAGTCCATGTGCTGAGAAAATAAAATGAGTTAAAAGCTGTAAGCACAGTCCAGAAAAGCAGTAATAATCTCTTTTTTTACAGCAGTGTGTGGAGATAAATTTCAAACAAAAACAAAGATAAAATATATAAAGTCAAAGAAACTGTGAGCTGGCAGGATGGGTCAATCTGATGAGGGTTCGACCCCTGGAGCCAATCTGGTGGAAAGAGAGAACTGACTCTCACAGGTTGTCCTCTGTGAGGCATGGCACACACACACACGCACACACACACACGTCACTGCCGTCACCGCCGTCACCACCACCGCCATCATCACCACCACCACACAAATAGTAAGATAAATAAATGCAAAAAAAATTTTTAAGATAAACTTTATAGATTCCTTTAAAGTAGCAACCACTAGTTTTCGCAAGTAATGCTTTCAAAGAAACTACATGACTGCTCTTCAGGCATTATGGCTACTCAAAAGCCCCTAGGGAAACCTTAATTCACAACAACTATATTCTGAATGGGCATGCTCTGAGGCTTATTGATCTCATAAGTCAGTTGGAGAGCCTCTGTGGACTCAGGGCATCAGACTCTACCAAAAACCTTTAGCTGAGTCCAAAGCAAGAGGCGGTGAAGAGGGTGTTGTGAGCCCGGATGTGGCTCCGGCTGATGCTTCCCTCTTAGTGCGCACACCAGGACAAGCCAGGGAAGAGGTGAAGCCTAAGACTTCAGCGCCAAACTAAAAGCTCGTGGATAAAGGTACCTCTTAACGGAAATAATACCCTCCTGGGCTGGAGAGATGGCTGAACAATTGAAAACACTCGTTGTACAAGCATGAGGACCCACCAGAGTTCAGATGTCAGCGCCAACATAAAAGCAGGACACAGTCCCATGTCTTCCTGTAAGCCCAGCACTGAGAAGGAACAGAGCCAGGATGATTTCTAGGGCTCGATGCCAGCCTGGCCAAAAGACATGAGCTCTGGGTTCAGTAAGAGACTATATGACTGAACGGAACAAGACAGAGGGACAGGAGTACTCACTGCCCTCTTCTGTCCACACCAGCATGCACGTCACACACATACACACATTTCACCAGAAATAAGGAAAGAGAGAGAGAGAGAGAGAGAGAGAGAAGGAAGGAAGGAAGGAAGGAAGGAAGGAAGGAAGGAAGGAAGGAAAGAAAGAAAGAAAGAAAGAAAGAAAGAAAGAAAGAAAGAAAGAA
>CAJQZJ010032054.1:40723-75879 GCA_907164525.1 Lophiomys imhausi | reverse complement strand
GAAAGAAAGAAAGAAAGAAAGAAAGAAAGAAAGAAAGAAAGAAAGAAGAAAGGCTAATGAGATGACTCTGTTGATAAAGGAGCTTTTCACCAAGCCTGATGATCTCAGGACCACATGGTAAAGGAAGAGAACTCCCCAAAACTATCATTTAAACTACATGTGTGTGCATACAAATGCACACACACACACTCACTACACAAAATGTAATGACAAATGTCCAAAAAGAAAAAAAAACACTGATAAGAAGTAATTATCTGAGGAGCACCTTTACTGACCAGGTAGAGTAAAGAGGTCTGAAGGACTACCACTGTGACAGATCAACATGTGAAACTCACAAGAAACTAGCATCTCAGAAATCAAGACACAGTATATGAAAGCCACAGGAACACAAATGTGCGAAACCACACAAAGGGTGTAAACGCTGAGACTTTCAATTATGAGCAAAAGTGTCTAAAAAGTACAGCAGGGAACAGCTAGAAGGCTCAGAGGGTAATGGCACCTGCCATCCAAGCCTGGAGACCTGAATTTGACAACAGACCATGTAAAAGCAGAAGGAGGGAACTGTGCTCACAAAATTGTGCCACTGCAGGCAGGTGGGCGCACACGCACACACACATACACACACGTACACACAATAACAATAACAACATAGCATAATTGTAGTGATAAAAAGGCAATAGGAAGATATAAGGAATTGGCAGATATATTTGAAAGAAAAACAAATGAAACTCTCAACATTAAAATGTGGCTATGTAAATAAAATACTTAATGTTTAGTTAAATAGGTAATTCATTCTGGTTGAAGAGAGACTTCATAAAATGGAAAGTGCATATGAAAAACTCCTAAGAATGTAAAGCTGAGGAGTTGTAGAATATAAATGAAGTATCAAGATGTAAAGAAGGGACTGGAGAGATGGCTCAGTGGTTCAGAATATTTGATGTTCTTCCAGAGGGCCGGAGTTCAGTCCCTAGCACCCAGACTCACATATGTACACATAATTAAAAATCTTCAGAATAATAATAATAACAATAAAGTGATGAGGATGTGAACTTTGTGGTACTAAAAAACAAAATGTAGAATTAAACCACTAAATAATGATAATGTCTAATCTTTACCAGTACTATAGGAGTCTGGCAATACTGATTTCTTGGTAAGATTAGGTTTTATTTTTGTTTTTTAAATAAAAATTTTAACTACAAAAATACAGTGACAAGCACAATCCACTATAAGAAATATACCAGGCTGGAGCGATGGCTCAGAGGTTAAGAGCACTGACTGCTCTTCCAGAGGTCCTGAGTTCAATTCCCAGCAACCACATGGTGGCTCACAACCATCTATAATGAGATCTGGTGCCCTCTTCTGGCCTGCAGGCATACATGCAGACAGACACTGTATAATTAATTAATTTAAAAAAAAGAAATATAGCAATAAAGAAGAAAAAGCATGTAAGAAAATAGCAGAACAAATAGAAACTGGAAAAAGACAGAAGTATGTCCACATAAATCCATGATTGTAAAAATCAGATATATTTATCCCTCTCAGGTCTCTGAGGTGGTTGAAGAATAGATAGCTAGAGTCTCATAGTTAAATTTTGAGTTGTTTAGGAATCAAGAGGGTGTTCTGGATCTAAGAAGATATTTTTAAAATTATGAGGCAAGTTAGTATGAAAGCTGAGTTAGATATAGAACTTTAAACTCATGGAGATGGTTAGATAGTAGAATGTTAAAGTCAGGTGCCAAATACATATGGACTGGACATTGGGAATGTATGCTAAGCCATATAACTCTTATAATTGTGGCCTATTTATTTCTGTTGTTTTGTATTGTATTTATAGTTATAAGAAAAAGAGCCATTTGTTGGACTGAAAGGGAGAACTGTTGGGGGGAAAAATAAATACCTTTAACTAAAAAAAAAAAAAAGCGGGGGGGGGAAGAGGAGGGGAGTTGAGGGGGAGGAGGGTGGAAGGGTGGGACTGGAGGGGGGAGTAGGAAGGGGATTGTGATTGAGATGTAACTTGAAGAAATAAAAAATAAATTATTAAAAAACAGAACAAGACAAAACAAAACAAAAAATAAAAAATAAAATAAAATTACAGACATTAATAAGAAACAAAAAAAAATTTGAAAAAATGTTAACCTCGAGGGTAGTCTCATCACAGAGGCTGATACCATTACAATTGCCCACTCCTTTTCCTATGATGAACCGCTATCAAAGTAGGGTGACTCTATGAAACAGTCACAATATGACAACTAGAACAGCATCTCACTTCATGTGAGACAAACATGCGACAGAATGCACACTTTTCCTTGGTAAAAATACTCAACAAATTCTAAATTTAAGGGAGCTACAACATGAATGAGACAAAAACGCCCATTTTTTTCCAGTTCTATGCAAAACAGAAAGACTGGGGATATAAACAACTAGTAGATAAGAAACCTAGCAAGTGTGAAGATCTAGGTTCAATTCCCGGTGGCAAAAAAAAAAAACCTCCACAAAACAGGACTAAAAATCTTGGCTAAAGCAACTAGGTAAGAAAAATACATTTAAAAAACATTTAAATATTTGGATGTATACCCAGAAGTGGTATGGCTGGGTCCCGAGGCAGAGCTATTCCAAGTTTTCTAAGATATTGCCAGACTGACCTCCATAGTGGTTGCACAAGCCTGCACTCCCACCAGCAATGGAGGAGGGTTCCCCTTTCTCCACACCCTTGCCAGCATGTGCTGTCATTTGAGCTATGGATCTTAGCCATTCTGACAGGTGTGAGATGGAATCTTAGAGTTGTCTTGAGTTACATTTCTCTGATGATTAAGGATGCTGAGCATTTCTTCAAGTGTCTCTCAGCCATTAGGGATTCCTCCTTTGTGAATTCTCTGTTTAGCTCTTTCCCCCATTTTTTAATTGGATTATTTGGTTTCTTGGCATTTAATTTCTTGAGTTCTTTGTAAATTTTGGATATTAGCCCTTTGTCAGATGTGGGGTTGGTGAAGATTTTTTTCCCAATCTGTAGGCTGCCGTTTTGTTCGAATGACAGTGCCTTTTGCTTTACAGAAGCTTTTCAGTTTCATGAGGTCCCATTTATTGATTGTTGGTCTTAGGACTCCTCACCGAATCACAAGGAAGTTTCCTCATCTATATTCATAGCAGCCTTATTTGTAAGAGCTAGAAACTGGAAACGACCCATATGTCCCTCAACTGAAGAATGGATTAAAAAACTATGGTACATCTACACAATGGAATACTACTCAGCTATCAGAAACAAGGAAATTATGCAATTTGCAGCCAAATGGATGGAACTAGAAAAGCTCATTCTGAGTGAGCTAACCCAAACTCAGAAAGATGCACATGGCATCTATTCACTTATAGTTGGATTTTAGCTATATAGTACAGGATATCTATACTACAACCAACGCACCAAAGGGAACAGGAACATAGACTTTTTCTTCCTGTCAATGAGACACTTTGCCCTAGTGGTGCTGCCTTGTAGGCCCCCAGTGTATGGGGAGGCTCTTGGCCCTCATACGACTGATGAACTGGGCGGGGGGGCTGTTATGTAGGGACACTGCACTTCAGAGGAGTGGGATGGAAGGGTTAGGGGGTAGAAGGTGGGAGGGCAGGACTGGGAAGGGTCGAAAGAGGACACTATGATGGAGATGTAACCTGAAGCAATAAATAAATATTTTTTTTAAATTAGTCAATTAAAAAGTTAGGCTTTTATAGCTCTGCCAAGACAGGGTAGGCAAGTCCTTCATAACCCCTGCTCTACAATCAATGTCTGTCAGAGAAACGGGGCCAAACGACTGAAGATCGATGCTGTAATGTATGGAGAGAAAATGGGAACTGTCCAGGCAGCTGCTGGTATGTCATTTCTTAGTTTTGGAAGCTGCAGGCCCTGTACTTCCTATAAAATCAGATATATTTATCCCTCTCAGGTCTCTGAGGTGGTTGAAGAATAGATAGCTAGAGTCTCATAATTAAATTTTGAGTTGTTTAGGAGTCAAGAGAGTGTTATAGATCTAAGAAGATACTTTTAAAATTGTGTTGCAAGTTAGTATGAATGTTGAGTTATATATAGAACTTTAAACTCATGGAGATGGTTAGATAGTAGAATGTTAAAGTCAGGTGGCAAATACATATGGACTGGACATTGGGAATGTACGCTAAGCCATATAACCCTCATAACTGTGGCCTAATTACCTCTGGTTTTTTGTATTGTATTTATTATTATAAGAGAAAGATCCATTTGTTGGACTGAAAGGGGAAACTGTAGGGGGAAATAAGATATACCTTAAACTTAAAAAAAAAAAGGGAAGAGGATGGGGGATGAGGGTGGGACTGGAGGGGGGAATAGGGAGGGGACTGCGATTGAGATGTAACTTGAAGAAATAAAAAATAAAGGGAAAAAAGATAAATAGTAAAAAAAAATAAATAAATAAAAAATAAAGTGTTAGGCTTTTTAAATGACCATTAAAAAAAAAAAAAAAAAAAAAAAGACCACAAGGGGACGAATGAAATTCAGAGACTTTAAGAGTCTTTAAAACTGAAAAACTGTATGAAGACCAGCCATCCATCAGGACCCATGCTCAGAGAAAAATATCCTTTTGAGAAACCTTAAGTTAATGTTAAATGTTTGTATTATAGATACTAAGAAGTTTTAGGTGTTAGGTTTCAGAGTTAGGGTTTGGGTTTAGGATTTAGGAATTTTATAGACAATTGTTAGGTAATTGTTAAGTATTGATAAATATATGTGTGATAAATAAAAATTTACTGTTACAAAAAAAAACATTTAAATAGAAAAAGAGATAAAAATTGCTTGTAGATGACGCAACCTACATTAAAAACAAAAACAAAAACTCTAAAGACGAAAGGACTGATTCTCTCCCTCCCACACACCCATTAGAGTTAATAAATTCCAAGATACAAAATAAGTAGTCTAAAATTACTTGTTTCTATGTACTGGTAGCTGGGAAAGAAATCCACTTCCAGTGGCATCAAGGGAATCAAAAAGATACAAATTAATAGGGAGATATCCCATGTTCATAGAGTGGCAGACTTCACCTTATTCAAATGTTAGTAAACCCAATGTGAGCTTGTGATGTCTCAAATATTCTGATCTGACAAGTTACTACACAGATACAGTAATTGGAGCAATATGTTGCTGGCATGGGGATAAGTGCACAGATAGGATAGAATACAGGGCCAGAAAGATACCTGTAGTTAAATGGTTTTGATACAGTACTTAGATCACTCAAGGGCAGCCTTTAACAAATATAGCTATGACTACTAGACATCTATATACGAATAACTCACCTGTACCCTTGCTTATACCATAGGCAAAATTAATTCAAAATGGAATGTATTTCTCCTTCCATCAGGTGGATCCTGGAGATCAAATTTGGGCTTGGCAGCAAGCCCCTGCACCCATAGCCATTTATGCTATATCACAGTCCTCTCTATGAGGTAGTAGATACACGTTTATGAGGTCTCTCAAGGATTGTGGACTTGCTAAGATTCCATGGGCAATAACTTAGGGCATAAGCCCTACCCTCGAGGAGATCAGGATGAGTAGCAGACATTCATCAGACTCCAGTAAAGCCTGCCAATCATTCAGACAAAGATGAGCACAGTTCCTGGTCTCCAGTAACAGGTGCACAATGATCGTGTTGTTTCAATATGAAATGTCCCCCCACAGGTTTGACCACTTGGCTCCCAGCTGAGACCACCATTTTTTAGAAAGTTTTGGGACCTTTATGAGTGGAGTCTCACCAGAGAAAGCAGTAACACGGTGCTTCGTTCCCTATCCACTCTGCTTCTTGTTCTTCTGGAGGTAAGAGGGAGAGGTATCCCTGCTGCATGCTCCCACCACAGACTGCTGTCTGTCAACACACTTTCCCTACTAAGATGGACTCTATCCCCTTAAACAGTGGGACAAAATTAACTTTTCCTTCTTTATGCCGCTTCTGTCAAATCGACAAGAAAAGTAACTAACACAGAACCTCTGGGTGATTTCTTCAGGGGGCTTCTGAGGGGAAGTGTGCCTCCAGTGGCTTTAAAATGCTGGCAGAGTTGTCTTGCTGATTTTAACTAATTCATGCCTTCCTTCAGGTAGTAATATGACTACAGCCTTGCTATTCAAAATGTGGTCCATAGGCCAAGAACCTCACATCACTTGGGAATCTTTAAAAACAAAAACAAAAACAAAACAAAAAAACCATAATCCTAGTCTCCCTCCCAAGGTAAGAGTTCTCATATAATAAGATCCACAGGCAGTCCATGGATACCTTAACCTGAAAAGTGCTGTTGTGTGTATGTACAGGGTATTTATCCTGCATTTATTTAAACAGAGTCATCTAAAATTATTGTCTCAAAAATACCTAAAAATCTCCAATGTGTCTACCCTTCCACTGGTGCCTGGTTATGTTTTTACTTCTATATGCCCTATGGCACACAGTGTATAATGCATGTGTTATTATACATGCATATTAAGAAAATACACCATAAAACATTTGGAGCCCTGGATTCAGGTTCCTCCCCACCCTCCCACATCTCTCATATAGTTCAAGTGAGCATGGATTAGACCTGCCAACGTGGAAAAGTTCACATAGTCTGAGTACATGGAGTACAGTCACCCCAAGCGCCTTCGCCAGAGTTTGGCTTTCTACAGTTGCAATCATCAAGGACAACTACAGCATGAGGATATGAAAGGGAAAATTCCAGAAATGTTAATCTCATTAATACATATGTATATTTATTAAATTTTTATCACATTTTCATAAACATATGTGACATATTATATAGAAATATATATCATGTTATAATATATTATTACATTTTGTATTTATATTATACAATTATAAATATTATAATTATTTATATATTATATACTATGTATATAGTATATATATATGGGAAAGAACTCTATATAGGTTTGGTACTATTTGTAGCTTTAAGCTCTATTACCAGTCTTGGAAGTTGTCCCCAGCTGGATAAGGAGGAACACTATCATTCAAGAGGTTAATGACTGACAATTTCTCCTGAAGAAATACAGACATCTTTACAGATGCACCCATTTAAGCATGCACCCATCTGTTGGCATGACACTGACGGACCCTAGTCTCTGAGGAAGCAACTACTATGGACATGCCCCTATGCTCTTGGAGCTTAAACATGAACGGTTACAACATGTAAATGAGAAGGCCATCTTCACAGTCTTGATTTGTTGTTCAGTATGAAGGGAACGCTTCCAAAGTAAAATGAGTTGAGCTGCTGGAACAGAAGCTTTGAAGGTTTCTAGTGTTGTGCCTGGCATTGCCTTTGTAGGATTACAAGATCCTGGGGCCAAAAGATACCTCACAGTATATGAGTTCCAACAGCGTAATCCTATCTGTTGCTTACAGAGGTCAAAAAAGTAAAACAGGGCTCCAAATTTGATATATATAAAAAAAAAAATCACTGAGTCCATTTGTTGATATTGACAATATATATCAGTAGCCACAGTGAGTGTCTTTGAAAATTACTACATGGGTGGCATTCTAAGAGCATGTCTATTTCTTGTTCTTTTCCCTCAAAAAAATCAATTACATTAACTGTGGGTTACTTATAGTCATAACTGGCACTATATGCAATGAGTAAAATATAAATTTGGAAGCCAACTCAAAATTTAAGGATTGAAAAAAAAATGCCCTTCAAAAACTAAAGAATGCCCTTCCAGGTATGGTGATAAATGCCTGGAATCGTCTCACCTGGGAGGCAGGGGCATGAGAATCACTCCAAGTTTGAAGTCAGTCTGGGCTATGCAGTAAGTTCCAAGCCAGCCTGGGCTGTGTAGTATGACTCCATCTAAGGTGGGAGGGAAAGAGAGAGGTGGTGGGGGAGAAGAAGGAAAGAGGAAGGGCTCTTTTGGATTTTCACATCATAAAAGGGAAAAATTATATTGCAAATTTTAGTTTTTGGTTTTGCTTTTCATTTTTTCGGGTTTCTGAGTAGCCCTGGCTGTCCTAGAACTCACTCTGTAGACCAGGCTGGCCTTGAACTCACAGACACCAACCTGCCTCTGCCTTGAGTGCTGGGACAAAAGGCGTGCACCTCCACTGCCCAGCTGCAAATTTTAAATTTTGATCTGAAGTCTATTGAAATATTCAGCACCGCCCTCAAACTAGACCAAAAAAGGCAAGAGAGGCGGGGCTCCCCAGGTCCCCAGTGACTTTCAGCAGATGGGTTCAAGCCCTGTGGTAACAGCTCTCACAGCACCAGGAGCACCTGAGCTCCTGCCCAACAGGTCTCTGTGCCTGTCTGTACAACATGCCTCACATCACATGACACATAGAAAACACTGAGCCAATAACAGTGCGTCTACAGTAGCTAACCTAACAGGCACTTTATTTTTACCACTTTGGAGGGAAAATGGCAACCCATTAGGTCCCCTAGAAACAGAGCCCTTTCCTGTTCTCCTGCAGTGTCTGAAAATATTTATTCCCCTGGTTGGGTACTATTCAACTTCTTTCATTTTCCTTGGAAAGAACCCATTATATAGTCAAGTATTTATCTTTCCCTTCAAGCTAGCCTCCTAAGAAATAAAGGAAACATCTAGAACACTTTGAAATGATAGCAGAGTACATTCTGGGGGGGGGAGCAGATTCTAAGAACATTAATCTGACCCCCAAAGAGAAAAACACTTGGAATCAATTTTCTTTTGATTAATGCAATAAATGCTGTCTGCACTCCGTGTGCCCGAGGAGAAGCACTCTGAAATGAAGCAGGTCTCCCCAACCTTTCCTACACAACCAGTGGTTGCCCAAATTGAATATGCATGAACAGTGCACGTGAGCCCTCTTAAATCCAAGAACCAGGCCCTGCCTGTGTAATAAATCTCACCACTACTCTGCTATTAGACAGGGGATTAAAACTAATCTAGCAATCCCCCAACCAAGCGCCGAGTGGATTAAAATGGAAAACGCAAGGGAGTCCGGAAGATGCTTAACGCTAAATAACAAACATTTCAATCAGAGAAATCATTTTTATCTTCTTGTTTATGCTAAGTAGATACTATTAGACTTAATATCTGAATTAACCCAAGTGGAGGAAAGAAACAGAACAATGAACACCCAAGTATTTAGGTGCCTTTGTATTACAGTCAAAAAAATAATAATGATAGTAAAGACAGAAAAAGTAGACTTAAATGCACAGAGAATGTGTGGATCTGTAGCTGGACTGTTTGCTTCTAGTGGGTCCACCCTAGGGATGACCACCTTCGTGATTTTCCTTTAAGCCAAAGCAGAGTACACTTTAAGAGTTGCATCATTCAAGACAAAAGAATTATCAGCCTAAGCATGCACAGGGCCCCGCATGGGTCTGCATCAGGTCTTTTGTGTAATATTATGGATTCCAGTTCATGTTTGTATGGGATTCCTGAGTGTACAAATGAGTGGGTTTCTGTTTCTTGAGCCTTCTCTTGGGTTCTTTTCCTTCTGTTTGTTTGTTTTACCCAATTCCAATGTGTTAGTTTTTGTTTTATTTTATTATTTAAAAAAAAAAAAAAAGTCCAGCCTAAACTGGAGCGCATTCCCCATGGGCACTGCTCATGGATGCTGCATCTTTCTTTGTTTTGTTTGGCCAAAACCACCACAGCTCCCAACAGAAGGGTCCCACTTGGAATGAACCTGGAGGATGTCCCTCAGTAGGCCCAAGCCTCCTAAAAGCTGGAGCTGATTGCCACTGTCGGAGAGCGAGCATGGACAGGCTCTCTTTAGCACCGCCGATAATGAGACATATACACATCTGGCATCTCCCGCCAGCTGGGGAACACATTAGACTCCAAGCCGACGACTGGGCCCCTGCTGTGGTGAACACCGCACTGGAAGGAATCCATAAGGTTTATCTGAAATATTGTTGTACCTTTCAACTCCACAGTCTTCTTCAATTGTCTGCTTCTGGGTCTTGTTAAGCTGTTTCTTAGACGTCTGCAGCTCAACTTGAATCTCGCCTTGGAACCTGCCCGCCCCTCCTTCCTCTATGAAACAAAGCAGCCTCCAAGTCCCTCCTCCTGTGTCATTCTGAATGATGACTCCCAAGTCCTGCCCAGACTTCCTTACAAAAATCAACTGTTCCAAGTAGTTGTCATGTTAAAACGAAGTATGGTCCTGGGACACTTACCTCATCCCCAGTGTTTGTTCCCAGGAACTATTACATGTACCCGCGGCACCGAAGACTGGATGCTGAGACCAGGATTGGTACTATCCCGGCTTTCAGCCCGAAGCCACAGCTGCTCATTTCACTTCCTCTGAGCCAGAGTTTATCTGTCCAGAAAGCTTTACACGTTACCCAGTAGCTTGAGGAGCTAAGAGTCCTAACAAAGAGGCACAAGGCAGCAGTAAGGGCTCTCACTTCAAGCATCCACATGCGCCGGTTTCTTCAGTGAGGCTGCCCTGCCTTCTCGTGTTTGTTACAACAGAAACAGAACCCAGGTTAGAGAACCTGTCACATGGCCATCTCAGCAAAGTAAGTTTGCTATCTGTATGTTAAAGGGCCGTCAATGACTAGAAGGTCATTCTGGGGCATGATGAGGTACTAGGAACATCTCCAAGCATAGTTTAGTCAAAGTGAGGCGACCTTTCACCTTTGAGTACATGCCTATAAAGATAGAATCCTGGTTTCAGCAGTGAAAAGTCACCAATAGCTTGACTCAAGAACCTCGCCAGTCACTACATCTCTATAAGGAGATGACTTTGGGGCAAACAGCTGGTTTTCTTCAGAAGTTCCCAAGCAGTTGGCCAGGGCACACAAGGGGGTCAGAAAGCTAAATTTAACATGCAGCCAATATCGTGCCCTAGGATTAGCAACTTCATATGCTTGTAGTATTCAAATGCCTTTTATGAAATAGTTATAATAAAACTACATTTGTTGAGTTTTATGGGAGGGGTTTCATATGTGTGGAGGACATGAGGTCAACCTCATGTGCTGTCCACCCTGTCTGTTGAGGCAGGGTCTCTCTGTGAATTGAACGCACTGAGTAAGCAAGGCTGGCTGGCTGGCGAGCCCCAGGCAAGTGTCTCCCTCTCACCAGTGCTGGGCTTACAAGCACACTCCACTGTGCCTGGCTTTTTCTAATACAGGTTCTTAGCAATCAAGCTCAGGGTCTCATACTTGTGAAGAAAGTACTTTGCCAACTGAGCCATCCCCCCAACTCCAGTTAAAAACAAAAATACCAAAAGCAGGGCCTTGTGCATGCTAGACCCGTACTCCACCACATGTCCCGAGCCCTGGAAGACTTTTGATTAGCAAACATTTTAAATACAATGATCCATGAAATGAAAACTTCTGGGGGCTTTGTGGACTAAGAAATGGTCACTTCCACCACCTTGGATTTAAAACTCAAAAGCACCATCCCCACAGAGTGCAGTTTCTCAAACGCTGCTGTCCGTCTGTCTGTCTGACCGATGCATTCCAGGAAAGGCTGATTGTGGAATAGAAGTGTACATGCCAACAGAAGGCATATGGAGCCTGGGGTCTGCATCTTTTCCTCCTTCATTCTTGCTTTCAAAGCTGGCCATTAGCTCAGAGTTTTGAGGGCACCCTAACTCCCCTAAGCCCGGAGAATGCCTCCAGCTCCTCCTTGCCTGCTGTGAATTTCACTGCACACACACTGTCTCTGGCCCCATCTAGACACAGAAAATATTCACAAGAAGCTCAAAGGCCTGTTTCTCATCTTTATATGTGTATGTATATGTGTGAGCATGTATGTGCATGTGTATTTGTGTTTGTGTGTGTGTGTGTTGTGTGTGTGTGCACATGCACACAAGCACACAAGTAAGTGGACATGTGTGTGATCTTACACTGTTTATAAGAAGTGACCTTTAGTCGCCTAGAAGACACACTATAGTTTACTTTCAGGTTGCTCTGAAAAGCTGATCTCATTTTCTCTCCATTGTTTTCAGGCAGGGCCATTCTCTCTGGGGAGAGAAGTTTCCAAATGTTATTGGGCCCAGGACAGTGGTGTGGGAATTTAAGGTCCATGTGTGAGCATCCGTTATCCAAGTCACTCCAGATGAGGAGAGTTGCTGCCTGTCAACTCTCTAGACACCATTCCAGTTGCACACACGGAGAAGTTGGAGGGAAAGAGAATATGTGATGGTTCTCTTGACCCCTTGATTATTACTGATGACACAGATGGTGTTTGAAACCTTTGACAAAGACGGTTTCTACAGCTGAGGAGATGGCTCAGTCAGCGACTCACTTGCCACACAAGCATGAGGATTTGAGTCAGGTCCCCAGCACCTATATAAAAAAGGCACATATGGTGGCATGCTTGCTTACAACCCGGCAATAGGGAGGCAGACAGAGACAGATCCCTGGAACTCATTGGTCAGCCAACCTAGCTTAAGCTTCGAGCCCCAGAACAGTAAGACAGTCTCACACGCATGCACGCACCCACATGCATGCACACACACACTTGCATGTATGACTTCTATCACTAGATGTGCAGGTAAAAGTGTAATACTAACTAATACACATGTTCCCCTCCTCCATGCCAAAAGTGACATTTAAGTGCCACCAAGACTGATCTGAATATCTCTCTCTCTCTCTCTCTCTCTCTCTCTCTCTCTCTCTCTCTCTCTGGATACGGAACTGGAAATGACCACAAACTCCTCAGAACTGAGATTCCTTCTGCAGAGAAGATATCAAACTGCTGAAGACATGAAATCAAACCACCTGCCCTTCTCTTTCAAATGCCCTCAAATGTACCACAGCTCAGCTTTGTCCCAGTGTGTCCCAGTGTTTTACTGCTCTTACCAGCAGAAGAGAATTGTCCTCGTATGTGGATGTCTAACTTAAATCCTTCATGCTGCAATTTGCATCCATTCCCTTTGTTCAGGATGGCTGCATTTCTTCTTCCACCTGCTCCCCATTAAGTGACTATTACATACTTCAGGGTAACCATCTGGAGCAGAGGAAGACATAAACCCCTGCAGCTGAGGGCAGCGGGGATCTTTCCAAGCAGATGTGTGAGTCACTGTTGGATGGTGAGGGGTTTGTGGGTAGCAGCACACGGCCGGGCTGTTTGGGGCCAGCTCCCCTCCAATAACAAGAAATAGACAGCCGGGCGTGGTGGCACACGCCTTTAATCCCAGCACTTGGGAGGCAGAGGCAGGAGGATCTCTGTGAGTTCGAGGCCAGCCTGGTCTACAAAGCAAGTCCAGGACAGCCAGGGCTGTTACACAGAGAAACCCTGTCTCGAAAAACCAAAAAAAAAAAAAAGAAATAGACCACAGAAATACAGTTAGAAACAGTAACACTGGACCTGCAAACACACACACACATACAGAGGCACACACACATGCACGTGCCACACAATGTGTGGGGGCTTTAGTGGGATAAAATGAGAATTAATGAGCTGGGAATCCCCTTATGTGGTAAACACTACTGAAATCTAGAGGCTCCATACAAGTTCTCCAGCTTCTACCATCCAAGAAAGGCTCTAGTAACAGGGATGAGAAAGTCTAACTAGCTAATTCTGGTGAACAGCAAAGCTGCCCATCCCATTTCTTTTATGCCATGATGTCTAAACCACCAATATGTGTTCCCTACCCATATCTCAATGAATTGTTTTGACATCTATCCTGTGAGTTGGCATCTGTCAGGCACCCTGTGAGGAGATGCCAGCCTTAGCCTGTGTGCTGGGGCATTATAGAAGCATGATCTAGTATGTGTTTCATACATTCCCTATGTACTTAGATGTTCTGTTAAAAAAAAAAAACAAAACCCTCCAAGAATGAGTCACAGATAAGGAGTTGCAATATCAAAATGAAGCACGCTAGAAATATACATTCCCAGGGGAGGTGGCTCAGTCAGTAAAATGCTGACTATATACATGTAAGGACCTCCGTTGGAGCCCAACATCCACGGAAAAGCAAGTGCAATAATTCTAGTTGAGGCAAAGCAGAGAAAGAAAGATCCCTGGGGCATCAGCCAGTGTTGCCCAATGGATAAGCTCCACCCATGGATTACCTCCGCCTATGAGTAAGCTCCGCCCAATGGGTATGCTCCGCCCATGGACAAGCTTTGGGTTCGGTGGAAAAAAGTTGAGGACCTGTGCCGGCATCTGGCTCACACATAGCAGAGCACACACATGAACACAAACACACGCACACACTCACAAAAGAAACACGTTCGCAGATTCCCCTTTAGACAATTGATTTGACCTGTATCTTTTGAAAAATATATTTGAGTCTAAGAACACTGCTCGCCTTCCCATGCCTCTATCACCTCACCTAGAAAATGGGCATAAACTACCCCATGCTGCTTGCTCACCTTCTATGTCATGGGGATTGATATTTGCCTCCTGCAGAAAGAGGCACCTACATCAATCAGCACTACGCTGGGGAGTCCCTCCGTGTACTCGGGTAGGAAGTGACTGAGCATGCTCTGGCAAAAGAGCTGGGATTCCTTGCTAGAGAATACATCTGTCCTCCATCCAAACTTCACTCGGTGCATGGCAGGAGGGCGGCCCAGAAGGTCCACCAGCTGCTGTTGGAGGAAAGGAGGGAAGGCTCATCCTGCTGGAAACAGCTTCCCTCCTCCCCATCTTGGCTGTCAAAAGCAAACACAAACACTCTGGGTTAAGTCAGCCCAGCTGGAGGAGCCGGCCCAGGAGCCCAGCCATCTGCACCGCAACTTACAGACCAGTAGCTCCCTCCTTAAGACAAAAGACAAGGAGAGGGGACAGGAGAAGAGCCATGGTCTGATTCCGGGGGGCTTTCCCTCTCCTCTTCCTTCCTTGTTTCACTACTGCCTTCTGAGAGGACCAGAATGGAAGAAACAGATGAAGTGTTCATGCAACCGAATGTTCCAGAGCCCATCAAACAAGACTCTCACTAGATATCTGAAGAACTCTGTAGAGCATTCACTTGGTACCTCTACCTCCAGCTGTGGTACAGGGCCATGAAAGGATCCGAGTGGGTCCCTCACTCAGGGTGCCCGCTGGACAATGGACTAAAGTCTCAGAGATTAAAGGAAATAAAACCAGATAGCGTTCTTCCCAGTGACTGTTGTCTTACATCTAAAGTAACTATGGGTAAGAGGGAAGCATGTGAGCCCTCAACTAATTATTCCAATGGTGTTCAAATGTAAGGCTAGTCCCACTGACTTTGGAACCAGGTACAGCGGATAACATTGATGGACCATTTTCTTTCACTAGTGAGTGTTGCTGGCCAGAAACCCCTACCATGAAGGAAGACGGGAAAAGGCTGGTGAATCCTGAGCATGGGTACACATGGGCACACAGCACCCTGGTCCCACGCATGGCTATCTCCTTCCAAATGCCTTGGCTTAAGCCCCAGAACATCCTTGCCACACAGGTCCCCATCCTCAGTGTCCTCTCCCAGCCTGACCCCATTTTGTGTAATCCTTTGACCTCCTTCCCTCTCCCATAACCTCATCCTAGCCCATCTGATTTCAAACTCTGAAAGGTGACAACTTTGAGGGAATAGGTGGCAGCGATGGCTCTAATGAGCTGATAAGCAGAGCCAGGCACCCTCACCCAGAATCACCCACCATCTCCGAGGCGAAGGAGCTATTTACGGAACATTTGTTTAATTAATGAATAGAAGCTGGTTCTATTTATTGTTGTTTTGAAATCTGTATTCATTGTAGAATGGCCCAGCTCATTAACATGTACTGCCTCTTACAATTAATTTTAGGGTGAGAACACATAAAAGCCTCTCTTAGCAGGTTTCAAAATACACCACTTGTATCCTTAACTATGATTACGTCCTTGGACAGTAGATATGGAATTATTTTTCTATCTAATTGAAATCTTGCATTGATCAATATCTCCCCAACAGCCCTGAAATCACTTCTTTCTTTCCTTCTTTCTTTCTTTCTTTCTTTCCTTTTTCTTCGTCTAGATTTTTACATAGGAATAAGATTACATGCTATTTAGTTTTCTGTGCCTGACTGATTTCCCATGGCTAAATACATTCCAGATTCAACTGTTAGTTCAATTTCCCAGATTATATGATTTCCTTCTTTTTAAGGGTATATAGTATTCCGCTGTGTATCTTCCCAGTGTCCCGTGATAAACAGGCAAATGGATTCTAGGCCTCAGTTGTTGTGGACAATGCTGAATGAGCATGGAATGGCAGACAGCACTTTGATGTTCTGGTGTCATTTCCTCTGGATGTAAGCCCAGTGATGACTAGTCAAACAGTAGTTCCATTCTCAATTTTTCAAGGACCACACTGGCTTCAACCATGATTTAAAGAACGTCATATCCCACCAGCAGTTCCCAGATAACATTTCTTTATTTTCTCTCCATCTCTGGAGGGGTTTTTTCCCCTGTAAAGCAAAAAAAGAAATCAAAAATTCAAAGCAAGAGAGACATAGATCCTAGAGTTGTTTATCTGGTACCTCCTTCCTTAGGCCATAGCTGCCCCATCAATGGAAAACAAGAACAATGGCTTTTAATGTTCATTGACATGCCACAGGCTCACTGGATAACACACCAGCCCAGAAGGGACCAGGGTTAACACTAGTTTCCCTGAAGCTTATCCAGAAAGTAGCTCTGCAGGAGGGGTTCTCAACTGAGGGTTCAAAGGTGAGTGAGGTACGTTCAGTGTCTACATTCTGTTGCCTCTACAGTGCAGCTGCCATTTACTGGATCCATTAAGATTTTTCTAGGATGAGACACAGGGAGCTGGTCCTTAGGCCTTGCCCAGCCTTCTTCTTGTTGCTAACCATCATTCACCTCTTCCCACCTACCTCGGATGGCTTAGCACTTCTTTGTGTGAACCTCTGGATTCAACCCTGCAGTCCTATATTCACCCAGCCACTTGGAGGCCTGCTATAGAAGCAGGTACAGAGACTCGGGAGGCTGCTCGCTACACACTGCTGGGAAGAGGCAGTATGTACACAGCTAGGTCTGGCTGGCTCCAAAGCTTGTACTGTTTACAGTCCTAAAGAGGACAGGGGATGTGTCCCTTGACCTTCATTACTGTTTTCTCAGGCAACCTACTACTTCTCAGTCTCCTTCCCTCACTCCTATCTCCTGCAGTGTCTCCTGTTCACTGTTCCAGATGAGGCAGGAGAATGTGCTATGTATGTAGGTACAGCAGGTGTTCTAGTAGACGGTGCCAGTCATCTCCCCATCAGCTGTGAGAACTGTCGCTCCCACCTCCTTCTCCTTGTTTGCATACCCACAAAGATGGCAGGCTGTGTTTCTAGTTCCTAGAACAATGGATGCAAAAACACACATAAATACATTTAGATTTGAAACATAAGATCTGTAACAGCCTCCGACATAGAGAATACACTTGATAAATAATAAAGCTGCCTCCTCTTCTTCCAAGAGGGTGGGAATTGACTATCAGGAAGCAAGACAGAGCCCCTCTACCCTGACACACATGGAATTCAAGACATGACAAAAAGGACCACCAGGGTCTCCATCCATTTGTTTTGTGTGTTGGTTCTACCCAACCCACCTTCATCTTCCTCTGAACGAAAGGCAAAGGGTCTAATGTGTTCCTGGCATTGTCACAAAGCACGGCAGAAGTGAATGGGGTTTATAAGATTAGATACTTTCTCTCCAGGCAGTGGGTCGAATCAGAACCTTCGCTCAACCAGCCCAGTGGATAATCTCCTTTGATCACTTTCAATCAGGCTGAGTGTCTGCAATCTGTACAATGGCCACTCATTTAGTGGAAACAAATAATTTGGAGAGCCTGATTATCAAAGGATGAGACAGAACACAAGGTCCAGACTGGATAAGCACGCTAGAAGTTTGCTCTTGGTTCATTTTATTCAAAGCTGTTGTGACCCATACTGCATTACTGCATTAGGGACTTAAGAGTTGGTCTGCTTAACTTTAAAAAAAAAAAAAAAAGAAAAAAGAAAAGAAAAGAAAGGAAGGAAGGAAGGAAATAGAAAAAAGAAAAAAATGTATATTGTCAAACCCCCCCCCCCATGAGTTCCTCATTTAAATAAGGGAAACTGTACAATGCATTGGTTAAATTCCAAGCCTTTGTCACTCACGCATGGAGCCGTCCATTGCCTGGAGAACTTTAACATAAAAAGGTTTCATTGTGTGAAAACCAGAACCTCTTTTTTTTTTTTCTTTGTAAGATAATGTATAAAATTCTAGCTATACAACCGGACAGCATCACAAAGCTCTGTGGGTCCTGGAAGCCTCTCTCTCCCTTGCCATGGATAGTAAGGCATGGGGTTGGCTTGCTTTGATTAATTTCAGAATATTACACTGAACCTGCGTAATCCCTAAGACAGCAAAGGAGGGAAGAAAAGGCGATGAGCAATGATAAAAAAAAAAAAGGATAGTGATGGGGCAGAGGCTATATTCTATCACTGCTGTGTAACACACACACACACACACACACACACACACACACACACACCCCACTACATCCCATCACCACCATTACAAAAATGACTTCATTTGGGCAAGTACTAACTACAATCATGGTCAACATGCAAAACGGCCTTTGATTCTGGGACCTAAATGATATGCACGAGGCTGCAGCATGCTTAAACAAAAACTCTGAAGTGTCGCCAGGGCTGTGATCAGATATATAACATCACCGGGAAACGCACACCACCCTTTTCTCCCCCCTCAAATCACAGCAACCATTATTTATACAAGTACTGAATATGGAAAAGCCTCTGACAACTTTACAGTGGTGTTTGGATGGATGAAGATGGGGGATGATGGATGAGGGAGACAGAGGATTCCCTTATTAAAGCATCAAATTCGGCTCTAAATATCAAACAGACATCTTAGCCCCAACTGCACTGCTTTCTACTCAAAATCACATAGACTGAACACATAAGCGGGTTTTTCTTTGATAGGAAAAGGCAGGGTGTTCGCCTAATAAGCAGTGTTAATTTTGGACTAGGCCATTAAGTAACTTTCCATTCTGCATAATGTGGACTTCACAGTGCATGCCTATCAAACAAGCATAAATGTGATAATTTGCAAATATAAATGAATGTTGGCAGAAACGGGACTCATCCCCACCCTGCCAGTCTGTTCTAAAATCTTAGTAAATAATTTCAGTAGGCAGCATCTTCCAGCTATATTTTTGGTGTCTTTCCTGACAGGACAGCCATTCTGAAGGGAAGAAAACTCACCATTTACTCTGTGATTTTTTTTTAATACTGTGCTCAGATTTAAAAAAAAAATTATATATATACATATATATATATATTTATATATGCACGCAGACAATGTTGGTAGCACTGCAGCGCCCACTAGTGGACACTCTGGAACCACAACAGCAGCCTGTCTTCGGTGTACATTCAACAAACCAAGTCTGTTCATCATAGATGTGTAAAATCAAAAACAAACAAAAGAACATAAAATAAAATGCGTCTGATTTATAAAGCATTGACGTGGCCACTTGATTCTTATTGTTTCCATATGGTGATGAGACTGGTAAGTATGAAGAGAAAAGCTTTGTTCCACAAAGCTTAACTCTTCGTTCCATCCTCCTATGAGGTTAAGGGTAGGCAGAGAAACATAAGGGGCAATGTCCAGGACACTCCTGATAGTCATAAAATGTCTGTGTTGCCAGGCATGGTGGTGCACGCCTTTAATCCCAGCCCCAGGGAGGCAGAGTCAGGGGGATCTCGGTGAGTTCAAGGCTAGTCTGGTCTACAGAGTGAGTCCAGGACAGCCAGGGCTACACAGAGAAACCTTGTCTGGAAAAAAAACAAAACAAAACAAAAACTTTGTGTTTAATAATCTTGCCTCAGAGTTCAACTGGAAGAAATGATAGTGTCTCAAAAAAGAAAAAAAGGAAAACAAGAAAGAAAGAAAGAAAAAGAAAGAAAGGCCTGTTTCCAAAGGAAGCCAGTTCTACCCGTCACTGCCTACCCGAAGCAGTGACATCACAGGGAACTGGTCTTTCAGCATTAGCATAGTCTAACATATAATCCAAGAGTAATGTGATTATAATTTACCAGGAAACTATATTTACATATTGCTAACATTACTAGTTCCTTTCCTTTATAATGAAAAACAAGCCTCCTTTGCTATTTTAATGTTTATAAGTACAATGGTAATTAAGTTCCATCACACACACACAGAGAGAGAGAGAAATATATTTTTTCACACATAAGCCCAGAGATATTTCTTTAGCTTCATGTCTAAGAATTTGTGTAGTTTTTAAGAAGCTTATTTTAGGAAAAAAAAATACATGGTAGCACATTTCTGAAACTTCATTCACAAAGCTGTAAAACAAAAAAACATTCCTAATTCCTGTTAACCTAAGACATCTTATGTAACAGGAGTGTGTTAAAAGGATGCAACACAAGCCAAGAAACCAAGACTATAAACTAGTTTTAAAATCCAAAGTGTTCACACAATGCAAATTAGGAGTTGTGTTTTAACATGTGTGAACTAGCGATATCGTAGAATATCAGCCAATCATGGAGGTCAGAGTCTTTGCTTTCTCTGATTTAAAAAAAAAAAAAATGCTTTCCTGAGCAGGTAGAAGTGAGTACTCTTTTGAAAAGACCAGTGAGACTGTCTGGTGATCCTGTCAAAAGAGTTGCTCTCATACTCCTTCCCAAAATGCACCACTTCCCAGGCCAATGGACACGAGACTCTGAAAAGCATCAGAAGCCCAAGATTGGGCACCGTCTCTTCCCTGAGTCTCAGCATATCCTACCTGATTCACAACTGGGCAATCAAACATTTCATGGGTTGTTTTGAAAAGAAAGAAGGCTAATAAAATTTAAAAAAAAAAAAACAGAGAAGGCAAAGGAACCGGATGCAATTGTGACAGTATTTCCCACATCCCCAAAGCCATTCCCAACACTGATTTGAGTTCCTCAAGGACACGAACACAGGCCATAAATGAGCTTAGCTGAGAAGTAACTACCTAGGGCCGGGACTGCTGGTCAGTTGGTAGAGTTCCTCCTTACCCTAATGGAAGCAGTGGGTGGGATCGACAGCATTGCATGGAAGTAAGGTGTGACAGCCAGTTCTGTGACCCCAGCGCAAAGGAGAGTGAGGCAGAAGGGCGGGAGTTCAAGGTCAACTCTGACTACATCGTGAGTTCCAAGCTACCTACCCAAGGCTGTATCATAGAGAAAGCAGGGAGTGGGGGGAAGAGAGGGAGAGAAGAAGAGAGAGACAACTAACTACATGGATCCCAGCAGGGTGCATTTGATGGAACATGGCCTTCTGCTGAATTACTCAGGTTCAAATCCCACCTGCACTGCTTACTAACTGAGAAACTTGTTTAACCTGTTCCTAACTCATTTTTCTCATTTATTAAGTAAAGGATCTCATGTGGTTGTAAAGTCAAACACTGCCCTGACACTAAGCAGCAAATAGCACTTTTTTTTTTTAAGGGATCTAAAGGAGGCTGGGAAGCAAGTTCAGTGAATAAAGTGCTTGGGTGGGAGAGGACAGACCTCCAAACCAGCACACAGGAGTGATGTTATCCTGACCCAGGACCCAGAAGGCAGAGACAGTGGATTCCCGGGCAAGTGAGCTAGCTGGGCTAGCCAGAACTGGTGAGGTCTGCGTTCAAAGACAGTGAGTGACCCTCAACAAAACAAAGGGGAGTACCAGTGAGGGAGACATCCGGTATCAATTGCAAGCACCTGCCCATCTTGGTTGTCAAATGAACAAAACCAGCCAGCACATACACATACCCACAAGCAAAGCAATGAAAAAGAGCATTTCTTTTTGATACATTTTCCAGGGCCCCCACACGCAAGCATATACACATACCACATGCACAAAACAAAATAAGATTTAAAATTAAAATGTTTTTACTTCTCCCTTTTCTCCATAGCATGAATGTGAAGCTGTTTCACCCATGTACAATATAGATGTTTTCAATATACCAAAAGGATAATTTTTCCCCATTAAGTTTTTCTGACCATGGAGGATTCCATGGATAGATAGTCAACTTCTGGGGGTCTTTTGTTTGTTTGTTTGTTTTTTGGTTGGTTGGTTTTGGGGGGGTTGTTTTGTTTGTTTGGTTGGTTGGTTTTTTTGAGACAGGGTTTCTCTGTGTAGCCCTGGCTGTCCTGGATTCACTTTGTAGACCAGGCTACCCTTGTACTCGCAGAGATCCGCCTAACTCCTGAGTGCTGGGATTAAAGGAGTGTGCCACCACACCTGGCCCAACTTCTGTTTTTAAAACCTCTGTCAAGGCCTTATCTTCTTGAGACCTGGCAAGATGGCTCATGAGGTGAAGGAACATGACACCAAACCTGAAGACCTGAGCTTGATCCCTGGGATCCACATGGTGGCCACATAAAAGCCTTAAAAGCTTGACATATCTGGAGAGATGGCTTAGCAGTTAAGAGCACTGACTGTTCTTCCAGAGGACCCAGGTTCAATTCCCAGCCCCCACATGGCAGCACACAACTGCCTGTAACTCCAAGATCTGACACCCTCACACAGACATCCATGCAGGCAAAATACCAATGCACATAAAATAAAAATAAATAAATGTAAAAGCCTGACATAACACCACAGCACGAGCCTATTACCTCAGCACTGAGACAAGGGGTGACCATTCATTCCCCAGAGCTCACTGGCCAGCCAGTCTAGCCCACATGGTGAGCTCTCTGTTCAGGGGGAGAACCCGTCTCTCACTGTAGAGCCAGCAAGACAGCTCAGCAGGTAAAGGTACCTGCACACATGCCTGTGTTTGATGCCCGGTGCCCAAGGGAGAAGGAGAGAACCAGCTCTCAAAAGCAATCCTCCACAAGCACACCATAGCACAGCCACTCACAATAATAACACACTTTCTTTAGTGGAGGGTGTTAGCAAAGACCTAAGTTAGCCTCTGGGATCTACACAGGCTCATGTTCAAACACCCACACATGTGCATATGCACACACTCACAAACAAAGCAATAAGAAATAACTTCTTGGGATACTTTTCTGGACTATACATAAATCATGTTTTACAAATTATCGCCTATGGAATGCCAGTTACACCGGTGTTCGTAAGATTTCATTGCAAAAAGGGGAGTGTGATGGACATCTGAGTCTGGAAAGCAAAGGGTGGGCCCTGGTTGGCTTTCTTCACTAGAGTCTGTGGAGAACTAGAAATATCTTGATGGTGGTGTTGGGTTTGCACAGGTTTTACAGAGTATGATCCCGAAGCTCCCATCAATAGAAAGTACAGATAGGAAAATAAGGACTCCATGAGGTGGAAGGCAACAGTAACAACAGCACTGACAGAGTATGAGGAACCCCTCATGACCACAGCACCGCACGCGAGACTTCCCTGATGATACCTAAGGCTGGTCCCAATCTGGTGAAGTTCTCCACTTAACACAAGAAGAAACAGAGGAATGAATGAGTTAGTGGCTTTTCCAGGAGTGAGTGGTGGAGGTAGGATTTGAACCCAGGCAGAGCGGCAGAGAGACTGATCCAAAGGAGGTACACAGAACACTGACAGTGGAGAGCAACTAGCCAGGAAAGAACTGTTCACTCACGATGACTGCCTCCCAGGACTTCCCTCAGACCAGCTCCCAGGCTCTAGGTCCTCCATTCTTCTCCCATCACAGTAGCTGGACTTAACCGCTGAGGGCCTCAGCAGTAGGCTGGCTAGGAGCGAAGGAAGCCGCCATGTCCACAGCACCTGGACCACAACCACAAGAACAGTACACCCAAAGGAAGCTGTTTTGCATACTCAGCAGGCATGTACCCATGCACAGCCAGTGACACCTCCTGGAAAATGCATCAGATCAAAGCCCAAATGCAGAGGACTGAGTTGGTAAACCCTGGGCATGGTGCTACAAGACTACCATCAGAGATCCAAGGGACTAAAGCAAGGAAAGCTCATTTTGGGGGTCAGCCTCGGCTACATAGTGATTTCCAGGCCAGCCTCGACAACATAATGAGATGCTGTCTTTAAAAAAACTGACCAATCAATTTTAAAATTAAGTGATGCTAGAATTAATTTAAAAACTTGAATGCAGAGACCTATACTCTATTCAGGAGTGGTGAGATTTGGTTTTACAATGGAAATTGACCTCAGAATAGCCTGTGAATTCAATGTAAAACCAGCCAAAACTCAACAGAGTTTTTTCTGAGGTTTTTTTTTTTTTTTTCTAACAGAGTGTATTACACTTAGGACGTTGAGAATGCTAGAAAAGGCTCTACCACTGAGTCACAGCCAAGCCACCAAAGGAGCACTAATGAGTAATTTATGATTAGTAAATTAGCTGCTCATAATATTCAAACACAAGCAAAAAGCCAAGAGCATCCAAACCTGCTTAGAAGAAATAATGGGCGGCGGCAGTGGGGAGACATGCTTAACCTTACCAGATACCAAGTCTCCTTAAAAGGCAACAGTAAATACAACAACCTAATATCAGCACAGAAATAGACTCACAAAGTCTTGTAGACAACTGGCAGCTGGCTACATGACGGAGGGTTTTGCAATTCATTGGGAGATGGGGACTACTCCACCAACTAACAATGTACCATGATGGGATGTTTATGAGGTAGGAAGAGAATTACATTACATGGCTTTCCCTGAAAATGCAAAGAAGAAGAAGAGGAGGAGGAGAAGGAGGAAGAGGAGGAGAAGGAGAAGGAGAGAAAAGAAAAATGTATGTAAATAAAAATGTTTAATTTGTTTAAAAAGTAAAGTCATTTCACTTGAATATACCATGAGAAAACATGCTTATAACACTCCAACAGGAAAGAATTTCTTCCTAAGTGTGCATTTTACTGTACATGCGACATGTTGTGTGGATGTGCGTACTTATGTGTGTGCATGCAGAAGTCAAGGGTGGACACCAAGTGTCTTCTATTTCTACCTTGTTGTCCTGAGATGGGGTCACTCACTGAACTAGAATCTCACTGTTCAGTCCGCCAATGATCGGCCAATGAACTCCCAGGATCCTCCTGTCTCTACCCAACCACACTGGGGTTACAGGCACAAGTAGCCATGCTCATCCTGTGTGAATGCTGGGGACTTGAACTCAGGTACTCAAGCTTGAAGACCCACTCTTACCCTCTGAGACATCTTCTAGCACTGTGTTTCATAAACTGATATAAAGTTGTGTATTTTTATTACATATAACATATACACAATGGGCCATATCTACCTGATCGTCTATGTATTCATGGCTACCACTTTTTTGTGGTGATGATACTTTTTATCTGGGTTCTTGGCATTTTTTAAGAACAAAATACATTTTCATTAGCTACAGCCCCCATACTGCATTTAAGTGCCTTAGGCTTACTCCTCTTGTCTAATTGAATCCTCTGACCAACATTTCTCTCATTTCCCCTCATCCACTCCAGCCCCTGGCAGCAATCATTTCAGTGTAGACAACTATGAAATCAATGCTTCTAGATCCCACCTATGAGTGATTCAGGCAGTGCTCTCCCCTGGGGTAGGTTTGCCCTTTGCTCTGCTGACCTCATTTGGTCTGCAGATGTTTTTCTGCTTGATGTGGCCCCTTTTGTCCATAGATGCTCTTGTTGCCTGTTTTGAGGGTTCACAATTTCTTGGATAACACTCAAAAAGTATAAGTCATAGAAGATGAAGAAGAAGTAGAGGAAGAAAAAAAAGAGGAAGAACAACAACAACTGAAGTCTAGCAAGATGGTTCAGCAGTTAAAAGCACTTGCTGCTCTTACAGAAGACCAAAGTTTGGTTCCAAAACCCTTAGCAGGAGACTCACAGCCATTTGCAACTCTAGATCCAAGGGATCTGCCACCCTGTTCTGGCCTCAGAGGGCACTGAATGCACATGGAGCACAGCCAAACAAACAGGCACACATTCATATACATACAAATTTTAAAACAAAAATGATAATTTGGGCCTCATTTAAAACTTAAACTTCTACCTGATAAGACACACCTTAAACAAGATGAGGAGACAAACTAGAGACCACATGAAAATACTTGCCATATACATAATTAGTATTGGGACTATGAATATATAAAGATATCTTATGCATTAATGAGGAAGAAAAGACACTCAATTGGAGGAAAAAAATGGGCAAAGCAAATGAACAGCCAATCAACAGACATTTTCCATGTGAGTCATACATTAGTGAAGAGATACTCAAGCTCTAAAGATGAAGCTTATTTACCCCATCTTGAGGACCAACCCTAGAAAACTAGTCATACATGCTTGGAGGGCAATTGATAAGGATGTCTGCTCTGTGATGTTCATTGCAGTAAATATTAGGAAGAATGGGGAGGAAGTCAAAATCTTTTTGAATCACCTTGGTATGATGGACAGGATAAGCATGACAGGGAGGACTTGGTCACCTCTACAAAACTGGTTCAGTCCTTCTTCTCTGTTAAAACCCTCCCAGCCCCGTCACCAACTCTGGATCTATGGAGCACTGATGGCTTCTGAGGGACTCAGAGTCCATTTTCATTAAGGATGTGCCTCCTAGTAGATCAACAACATGCCAGTGTATGTCCCCCACCCTCACCCAGGAGTGTATGGTGAGTACAAGTTGTAATCATTGGGTTTTTTTTTTAATGACATGAACTTGGGGGACACGGAGCTGGAAGGAATTATAGGGTGAGTATGAACCAAACGCATTGTACTAAATTCTCAAAAATTAAAATTAAAAATTTCACTGGGTAGGTACATTTTATCAACTGCTTGCATACTTTCAGCAGGTGGTGAGACTCAGAACACAATTAAAACTGTAGGGGAGGAGGGTGATATGTCTGGTGCTCTCAAGAGGAGGAATGGATGATATTTTGTCACTGACCCAGAAACCTGTTCTGCAGTGGGAAGACTCCAATCTCTCTCCCCAGGAGCCAAGGTTCTCTAATAGGAGGGTGACTAACTCTGCAGAAGGAGGTCATTCTTTGTCAGGGAGACAATGGGCACCAGTTAGCCACTGCACTGCAGATGGTTCGTGGCATTCCTGCCTCTGTTCAATAAACCCCAACTGTGGTCCTGCCACCCTGATCTCTACTCTAGCTGTAAAAACCAAAATGTTCCTGGTAGAAAGGTAAAATCCTTCTAAATCAGTGATGATGGTGATGATGGTGGTGGTAATGATGATGGTGATGATGGTGGTGGTAATGATGATGATGGTGATGATGGTGATGATGGTGATGATCATGATGATGCTGATAATGGTCATTACGATGATGATGATGGTGATGATGATGGGATGATCATGATGATGGTAATGATGGTGATAATGATGGTGATGATGGTAATGATGGTGATAGTGATGGTGATGATGGTGATGATGATGATGATGATGATGATGATGATGATGATGATGACAATGAAACATTTTTGTTCTTTTTTATTCAAGGGCAGATTCAGCCTGTTTCTAAATCAGCCAGTGACGCTATTTAGCTTGCATCTGTGATTACAGATTTTTCTTTTCTTTTTGAAGCCCATGGTTAATAAGCTTAGCATCAGGGAAACCACCATTAGAATAGAGGCAGATCTTTTTATTTCATCTGAAATCCACATTTGGATCTTTTCTAACATCAGTGATTCGAAGAGGGCTGAAGGTAGAATGGCACACTGGCCTGTTCCTTACTGTCTTATTTTAATTTATCATACATTGCCTCTGTTGTTTGATGGAACTTTTGATGAGAAGTAGGGCTTCATGGCCACGATTAAGCAATATTTTTCAAAAGAGATTGGGACAACCATGTCCAAAGGTACAGACACCTCTTTGAAACTGTGTATTCAAGGAGAAAATTGGAAGTGACATTTAATAAGAGAAGTCCATGCCTGCAAACATGTCTGGTTCAGAGTGGACAGACTCAGGGTCTGGGTCATCCAGACTCCTAATACCATTATGTCATGGACCCTGGATAGGCACGGCAGTAACCTGCTGGCTCAGTATTCTACAGATTCATAGCCACCTGTAATACTTGCCAGGATGTGCATGGCACTAGAAGTCAGTGCCCACTAAGCACCTACTATGCTCCAGGCACAGCACCAAACTTCACTGGTTCACAGCAAGCTCATGAGTAGGTTCTGTTGGCACCCCCTTTGCACAGGCTAGGAAACTGAGGCTCCATGAGTCTAAGCCACTTAGCCATTGCCACAGTCTAGCTCTTGGATCTGTAAGCAGAGACGTATTTGTGGAATACAGCCCATGACTCTGCTCTTCAAATACGTCCCTGAAGGATTCTGATCTGCAGCCATGCTCAGCATGATAGTTGGCCTGGGATGGAGGTGTGTGAACTGTCCATGGACCAAATCTGGCCCATTGTTTGTTTTTGTCTGTGTTCAATGCTTCCTGTATCGTCACCTGCTATAATAACTACCCTGGATGACGTGTGGACACAACAAACATCAGAAGGACGGCATCTTGAACCCATTTTTCCCCCACAACCCTCCTACAAGTTATCATTCTTACAATCAAAGCTAGAGCATCCACCGACAGAAAGGCAAGACTAATGACGGAAATCCAAAAAGGGAAATCAGATGCTTGTGCCAGGATTCACCATTTTCCTGGAGATGTTGAAATGGTGGGCACAGTTCTTCTGACTGGAAGAGACTGCTTAGTTTTACTGATAGAGAAACCTCATGAGCAGGGTAGATGTGGGGCAGGGATGCTTTTGTTCCTGGTGGAACCATGCTGATCTTTTAATCAACTTGTGGTACACAAACACACACGGGGGCATGTTTGAAGTGTGGATACCTAGTTTAAGTTTGAAATTTCACATGTGCTGAAACTGCTTTCATGTTATTGAGGGAAAATGAGCACTGGGTCAACAGAAATAAGAGGGTAGGAACAATAAATGAATTTGTGCAGAGCGTACCAACCTACGCGCTCACACACACACACACACACACTGCCTGCTTCATGAATACATGAATGCACCCCTGTTTTATCTTTTCTTGTTTCAGAACTAAAGCAATTCACATAAATCTGGATGCCCTTTTCTTTGGGGAATTAAGGCTGGCACCGTCAGTCTCTGCCTTTACCCAGAACAGCATGGGGGAGGAGAGGCCAGCCCTTCACTGCCTCCTGACAAAGGACTGAAAAAAAAGTGAACAAGAGTGGAAAGAAATGAATACTCGGGCACACGCTGGAATGGAGCTGACCAGGTCGCAGTCCACCTGGGATGACGCCTCTCTCCAGCTGACAGGCAACAGTGATCTGGTTTCAGTCGCCAGCACCCCAAACTTATTAACCGACTCTGATCTTCCATCTGTCGAATGCCAGGAGCCTCCTCCACCCCACCTTGCATCATAAGACTTTAGTTTATAGACCCTTTTTGCTTCAGTTCACTTTTTATACCTTTCCTCTGATCCTACTCCGCCAATGACCCAAATGCCTCCAAGGCACAACCCTGCTAGTGGTGATGGCAGTCCCCCTATGAATGGCGTGCACAGCTGGGATGGCCAGGCCCAGCTGTAAAGCTGACTCGGTCCCACCACTGGGGCCCCAGAGCACAGAAAAGTGTCTACATATCAAACACAAGTTGGTTTCATGGAGTCCTTTTCTTCTCCCAATACTTTGTATCCCATGGCCACCACGGTTATTTTGAAAGCGTATTTTAGAGCTGGATGATGACATTTAAATAAAGCAATCTCAATGAGGAGTTAAGGATTCATGAAAACACAGTCAAGGCCCCCACATGGTACCACAATTGTAAAACCTAGCCTTCTACAGCATGGAGCTCCTGATGCATTTTCACGGAAGTGAATTAAGTCTCGTTCTTCACAGGCAAGCTGTGGCTCTTCAGAGTTGAACTGAATCTGAACTTGGCTGTATCTATGACTCAGTTTGTTAGCTTTATAATTCCCAGGACACTTGTCCTGCAAAGTCCTTTTGGATTCAGGCTTCTTCTTCCAAGTCCAGGTCACTATGACTAAGTGGGCTCTCTAACAGTTGACTGCTCTGGAGAATGGCAAAGATGATTTACAGTGTTTTAAGAAAAGAAACACTTTAGAGGATACAGATGAAAATAATCCATGGGATGTTGAAGTAAAGAGCTAAACTGTCCTCAAAACTTCACAGAATTTGATCTTTCAACTTATCCTTAAAGATAGACACTCTTCCATATGAAATATCTCTCTCTCTCTCTCTGATTGAATTTAGGGCTTTGACATGGCAGACAAGTACCCTACCACTGAGCTGTATCCCCATCCCCCACAGTTTTAATTGATATGGATTTCTTTTATGTGGATACTGTCATTTTTAGCAAATATTTCAGGATAAAGTGAGCTTTTTTTTTTTCACAAAGATTAGAAGACTACCCTAGTGATAACAATCTGTACAGAGTACTTCTGGGATGTGCTGACCTCCCTGACGATCTGAATTCCCTAAACTAGAGGCTTCAGATATGTCAGAGTTCTTGGGCTGCAGGAATAAAGCAGGATGCCAGGTTCTAGAAGTAGCAATGAGTAAGGAATTCTTAGTCACTTTGTCATAACTGTCTAGTAATATGTGTTGTTAAAAAAAAAGAAGATAGCTTAAAAAAATAACCAGAAATAAATCAAAACAATCAATGAACGTGTTCATTTGTGAGCATATGTGTGGAGGTAAGAAGTCAGCAATGGGCCTCTTCCTCATTAGTCTTCCACCTTATATTTTGAGACAAGGTCTCTCACTGAGCCTGGAGATCACGGACTCAGCTGGGCTGGTAGCAGTGAGCCCAAGGGCTTTTCTTCTCTCCACCTCCCTGGTGCTGGGATTACAAGTATAGACTGCTGTTGGGAAATCCTGCTGCTAAGGTTGAAGTCTGACATTACTGGAAAGCCCCTGAGCTTCGTACAAAATGATGGACTCCTTTTGTCAGCAGGGTTCCCTCCTCTTCGCCTGATTTGAGGGAAACCCTAGATCCTCTAGCTGAAGAATATCACACAGCCTTCAGGGAGATTACAGGTCCAATCCTTTCTCCTGATTTCAGTGAGCACCTGGGATTCCTGGAAACACCTCCCCATGCTAATGAGATCTCTTAGTACCTTAAGCTTTCACCAATGACCTTTGTCCATGCCCCTGACTATAGCTGGAGTTCTTCCCCCAAACCCACTGCCCATAGGATAATTAGGTACTGTGTTCCTCTTCTTAAGATAGGACCTTGCTGTTGCATGCAAATGAAGTATCCTTGGCACTCCTAGCCCCAGCGAATCAAACACATTCACTCCAAAAACCCCTCCCACTGCCCAAGGTTTATAATGTCCCTGTTCACAAAATAAACTGTCTTTCTCTTTCTCCATTCCTTCACCATCATTGCCTGAGAATCACTTTTTTGGGCTTGCGAAGTTGGATCTGACTGCCTAATCCAGGCTCCTGCTGCCTGGAATGTGTGTCTTGGTGCATGGTGGACAGTATGGCTCCTGTTTCTCCCAAGTCCATGACACTTGCCGTCATGCTCACCTGTAGTGGCAGCAGATTGTTGGCTGTTTAGAAGCAGCCTCAAGATTCACCTGAACCAAGTTGGACTCCCAAAGTCACTTGGCTCAGTCCAGGAACTCCAAGCTCCTTTCAGTTGCCCACCCAACTCTGGCAACTTAGCTAAAAAACCTGTGACCTCTTGTTACACTGCAGAGGGTCTCTCTCTGCTTCATGCTTATCATAAGAACTATAACACTATATGGAGGAGATAATCCTTTTTCCTGCCTCTCTAGTATATCCTATGGCACAGATCCCATTCCATGTTCCATCCTTTTCTGTCCAGAGAATCGGACAGAATTCTGATTCTGTGGCCTGGACCTTTTGGCAGAGAAGCATACACTTCTGGCTTGGTGCCTGACAAGGCCCAAGCTTCCTGGGAAAGTACTGGACAAGGCCCAATCTCCCTGTAAGATTCAGAACAGCAGACTACAGCTCCTGGCTTTTCTTTTCCTTAATGTGGATAATGAGGAATGAATTCAGTTTAAGCACTTTCCTAATGAAGCTACTCCCCAACCTCTGCTAGTCAGTATTTTCAGAATGCTGAACTCCTAGCTTCCTTAGACGCAGGAGGAGCATAAAGCACTTAGCTCTGCCTTCAAGATGCTTGTCATTTACACCCTTAGGAAGCATTAAGTGAAATTTAGGAATCAAATTTCAAATGTGGCAATTTGAATGAGAAATGTTTCCCATAGTTTCCTGTAGTAGAACACTTGGTCCCAGTCAACACTGCTGTTTGGGGAGGTTGGGTAGGCGTAGCCTCCCTGGAGGAAGTACAGCACTGGATCTGGACTCTGCCTCAATCATCCTCCAGTTCCTCCTCTCTGCCTCATATTTGCAGTTGAAGATGTGAGCTCTCAGCTTCCTTCCCCTGCCTCCATCCCTGCTGCCTGCCACCACGCTTCCTCCCCCTGGTGGACTCTTATCCTTCTGGAACCATAAGCCAAAATGAACTCTCTCTTCCACAGAGTGCTTTTGGTCACAGTGTTTTATCTCAGCAACAGAAAAGTAATTTGGTACACTGCCTCAGACTATGCAAAGAATCAGAGCAGGCTGGGCCACTGAACAGCTGACGCTTCAGCTCCAGAGACAATCTCTTCTTCCTTAAAAATGAAGAAATCAGTTTTCCTCAAATCTGTAGTTCCAAACAAGATACACAAGGACACATCCAGATGAAATTATCTAACACTAGACAGTAACTCAAGTGACTCAACCACCGTTTTTTAAATGTCAAATGTGGTCTTTATATTAGTGGTAACATGAAGGGTAAAGGAAGTAATGATGCTCTCACTAGTCTTTTGAAGTATTTGTGCATTTTAAGTCTCTCAGGATTCAAATCTATGGGAATAGCTAAACAAAAGACAACTATAGTGTGTGGTCTCTAATCACTTCAAAATGCCTGCTGAGTAGTATTCATAACTTTTCTGTTTCCATAGCTCTATAAGCAAATTTGGTTCACAGTGATAAAATATTCAATAAATGGGACTATTATTTATTTGTAATGAATATTGTGATAAGTAATATAATCAAGAGTGCTTTCATGGACATTCTCTTTTAATTGTAGAACAAACTTGTGATATCTCTCCATTCCCCCTTCCCAAGTTAGTGGAAAGGACTGATAAGAAGAAAAGTCAATAGCTGGGCATGGGGGTGCCCAAACCTGCAGTCCCAGCACTCAGGATGCTAGGACCATTAGTTTAAAATCAGCCTGAGGGGCTGGAGAGATGGCTCAGTGGTTAAGAGCACTGGCTGTTCTTCCAAAGGACCCAGGTTCAAATCCCAGCACCCACATGCCAGTTCACAGCTGTCTGTAATGGTCAGGTATGGTGGCACATGCCTTTAATCCCAGCACTGGGGAGGCAGACGCAGGTGGATCTCTGTGAGTTCAAGGCCATCCTGGTCTATAAAGTGAGTCCAGGACAGCCAAGACTACACAAAGAAACCCTGTCTTGAAAAACCAAAAAATAAAAATAATAAATAAATAAATAAAATCAGCCTGGGCTACAAAGTAAATCCCAGTCTAGCTCCTATGCTATGGGATCTTATCTCATAAACAGAAAAAAAAAAAATGCTGTTTCATCAGCAATGGTCTCCATGTTCAAAGCCTGGGCCAAACTCCATGAGGACATTTAGATTTTATTCTACTTAATTGAGAGTAAGAAAAATTAAAGCTTCCATTTTCTTCCTCCCATAAGCCAAGGGTAAGTGTCCACTTGCCATACTTGGCCAGCAGCTTCCATAGGGAACGAATGATGTCGTTACAAAACTGTGTTTTCACTACAGAACATTTTACTTAGGCAGTAATATTCTAACTCCATAAACTCCATAAAGGGCCCCTCATGCACCTTGTTTAATTATTCAAACAACCATCTTAAGAAGTAGGTATCGGGCTGGGGAGATGGCTCAGAGGTTAAGAACACTGGCTGTTCTTCCAAAGGTCCTGAGTTCAATTCCCAGCAACCACATGGTGGCTCACAACCATCTACATTGAGATCTGGTGCCCTCTTCTGGAGTGAATGTGTACATGCTGGCAGAACACTGTATACACAATAAATAAATAATCTAAAAAAAAAAAAAAAACAAAGAAGTAGGTATCATCATTTCCAATGTACAGATGGATAAGCTGATGTGCAATGGTATGGCCAAGGGGATACTGGAGTTGAGCCCAGGGCCATGCAGACTCCTCTCTGAGAATTGAAAGATTCCATGGCTGTACTGCCTAAGACTGTAACCACTAGCTCTCCCCGACCTTGGATTTGAAATGTAGGGATGTGATACAGCATAGATCTGGAATGTCCCCCAAAGTCCTTGTGTGAGAGGCATGGTCCCAGCCTATGGTGATAACTGGAACATGGTAGAACTTTTAAGAGGTGGAGTCTAGTAAAAGATCTTAGGTCACTGGGAATATGACCTTAAAACAGATTCTGCCACTCTGGTCACTTCTTCTCTCTTTCCTGCCCCTGTCATAAGGATACATCTTGTTCTACTACATGGCCTCAGCACAATGTTCTCAGCTGTCATGAGTTTAAAGCAAGGACCAAAGAATTACTTATTTTACAGTGACAGAAAACTGGTTAACAGCGTGCAACTGTTACTTTACACCAGTAAACCTGGGCCATAATAGCAACCATCTTAGAGAGCTCGGGTCTAGCCCCACAATTCCATCTTCAATCCCTTCAGTGTCTAATACCCAAAGCACATTTACCACTGCTGTGAGCAACCTCAGAGGTCAGAGGGGCATGCCCCGTTCAAACAGTAGCTCCATGGAAGTTCAATAGAAGCAGAACCAACCGTCTGTGGGTTTCAGCCCCTAAAGCAAGTGATGCTGGGGGATGAAATTCAGATTTTAACCAGAATCTATTTTCAGTGTCCCCTTGCTACTCTGGAATTGCCTCTTTGCATGAGAGGCAACAGAAGTACTCCCAGCATATGTTTTCCACAGGGCACAACTCTTACAGAGCAACCAGATGAGTTATAGCCTGGATCAAGCTTCGGTTCCTCAGTGTGCTGTAAGCATGGGGCTGGGAAACCACAGACTGGACACATAGCTTCACAGGCATTCTGGAGGACAGGCAAGATGAACTTGGCCTCCATGACACAGGCCCCAACTTGAATCTTTTACTTTCTCAAATCTTCAGCTTTCTAGAAAGCTCCACTGGACTTCTTATGGCTTGTCCCGACATCAGTTTTTCATCCAGTTGGTTTTATATGTGGTTCCGTTAGACACTCTTGCCATGGCACATTTAACAAGAAAAGGAACCAGCCACACACACACACACACACACACACACACACACACACACACACACAC
>CAJQZJ010032054.1:28983-39644 GCA_907164525.1 Lophiomys imhausi | reverse complement strand
ACACACACACACACACACACACACACACACACACACACACACACACAAAAGGTTTTCTGAATATAGGAAAACAAGTTTATAATTACATAATTATGTAGCCACACCACAATTTTTCTTTTATGTACCTTTATCTTTAAAAGGCAACAGACAGGGCTGTGCTAAAAAGCAATAAAGCATGGGTAATTTAATACCAAATTACATCCATATTGAAAAGTTTACATGCAGTTGAGAGCAGACGGAGGTCAGGTTTTCAACAGGACTGTCTTTAATTGTGGCCATCAGTTTTAGCAGCCCCGATCTCCGGATCAAAGACAGATATAATGGGCTTCCTCAACGCTGAATAGTGAAAGCAGACAGCAGGAATGGCGTTATCTGGCACCCAAAGGTCATAAAAAAATTACAAGAAAGGGAATGTGTCTCATTGTAAAATTATATATCTAAATAAAATACATTTTTTAAAAAATCATTCTCCCTCATCCAGCTTCTGTGAGCTATTGTAAGTGTAGATCTTTTATTGGAGGGGGTTCATTTTGTCACAGGTGCAAGCTTTCCCCAGCTTTGCCTCTAATAAATGCACAACCTCTGCATAAATCTCTGCAAATTGTTTCAGTTGCTGGCTATTATGATTTGTTCCATCCTCTATGGCAATCCCTTTTTCCTGTGTTTCAAGACTGTGTGAGCCTAGAAAGGTCATCGTGGCTGCCTCTGCCTCCTCCCTCTTCTCCCCTTTCTCCTTCTTCTTCTCCTCCTCCTCTTCCTCCTTCTTCTACTTCTCCTCTCCCCTCCCCTTTAAATTAAATGAGAAATAGATTATTAGTAAATCAGATACAAAACAAGTTTCCTAGATCTACAGATCCAGCCTACAGTTGAAGCAATTTCATCTCTGCTGGCTCTGAGAAGTGAGGTGTTGTGGGGGGGAGGTGGATGGTGGCATGGGAGGGGAGTTTTAAGTAGCTATGGGGGATCGGAACAGAGATGCTAGCTGGCAAAGCATCCCCTTGCTCGCCTGCACGGACCACTCAAATCTGCACCAAGAGACTACTTGTGAGAACCCATCTTTTTTCACTTAACAAGATACAAAATATAAAACACATTTGCCTCTTATTAAACCTCTCCTATAAGTGGTTCCAGGTCCACCATTTTTAAAGGGAAGAGAGGGGGAGCCAAGCCCCTCCTGGGAATTTCAGTGGAGTGACTAGAGATGAGGTACAGGCTGTGAGCTTTTATTACTTTAATTTTATTTTTTTTTCTAAAAGCACAGAAGGGATAACATTTTCAGTCATTAGCATTTGCTTTAAGTAGTTATTTCTTCCAACTGCAGGAATCTCTGCTCCCAACCCCCCAGCCCCATTAGCGCCACTCCCAGATCCTGCCCAGAGCTGCCCTGTGGAATGTCCCCCCACCACTCCAATCTGGAAGGTGCTTTTTAAAAAGAATCTCGGCTTCTCAAATGAAGGCAGCTCTGGAAGAAAGCACAATCGTCGTCTTCTTTCAAGTACTTGGAGAATGAAGCTCTTGTTTTGTAGCACCTGAGACGAAAAGCTGACCATGGCATCTTGCTTGGAATTACCACTAGGGTGGGGGCCGGGCAGTACTTCCTGCTATGACAGAACACAGTCATCTGTGGAAACAGAGTCCTTTGAGACTCCCAGTCAGCTCCACACATGTGTGAGTGGCAGGGAGAACACTTTTAAATGATTAAGTGCAAAGCTTAATCTTTTTTTTTTTTTAAGAAGTGGAATGGAATCAGCCACCTTATTAAGACAATTTATAGTTTCCATCAAGGGAAAAACAGAAGGGGAAGAAACTGGCAAACCTGGGAAAAGAAACTCAGTTCTGAGCTCCGTGGGTTCAAAACAGCAAGAGGCCTTTCAGGGCTGGAAATGGCCCCAGGAAATGTGAAGTTTCCCTATCATTGATGGGTGGTTCATATACTGATCTCAGACCCAAGAGGGAAAATAAATCATTGAACAGTTCTACATGTTCCACCTTGCTCTGTCCAGAGAGAAATCTTGTTCAAGTCAAAGTAGCTTTCCTAATCTTCAAGATGCCAGTACCAAAAAAGGCCCACAACGAGTCCTCACTGGCTGCCCTTTCTCTGCTCCATAAGGGACACACTAAGTGAGAATTCTGTGCAGGACAGGGTAGGTGAGCTGTATGCTTGCTTTTTTATTTTCAACTGAAGATGGCCTTAAACTTCTGATCCTCCTGCCTCTGCTTTCATAGGGTTAAGATTATAGACTCACCACTACACCCAGTTTGAAGTATTGAGAACGGAACTCCAGCTTCCTGCACGATAGACAAGCTCACTACCAGCTGAACTACATCCATAGCTCCCCTCCCCCTGAGCTGTGTTCTTTGTGCTACCAGTAATCAGATGCAAGGATCAAAGACAAGGGTAGAGTTATTATCGTTCTCTGTAGGATCTGGCCCACGCCAGCTTGGACCTGGTACCCTGCCCACTGCATCCCCTCTACCCCCCTACACCCACCCCCACACCCCCACCTCTGTCCCTCTGTCCCTCTGTTTCAGTGCTGCAGGACAGAGGGAGGTGATGGATACCTCTCCCCAGCCTGCTCATTCTCACCAGTATTACAACTTATTTGCTGGGCACCAACAGGGCACCCAGGAATATCCAATATACGCCTGCAACCACAGGACCTGATGTGAGGCAGACCTTCCATCTACCTCAAAGAGAATGAAGGCGTATTCCTGGTGGAAACCGAGTAAGAGCTAATAAAAAGAGCCACACGGGGGTTTCAAACCAAAACCTCACACTTGGGCCATGGGTTAAACATAAAGAATTGTAATTACTGAGAGAGCCCTAGAGGAAAGAAGGAAAGAGTTTCTAACAAAAGAAAGGAAAGTAACTTTCTGTGGAGGAAATGGAATTCAAGAACAAAGAGCTAAGAAAGCTGTTCTGGGATAAAACTGCAGGGGACAGAGTGGACGGGGTCAACACCCTGCTCTGGCCTACAAGACCCCTCAGTTCCTAAGTGGACCCAATCACAAAAATGGCCAATACCTGTCCAGAAGGATGTGTCTCAGACTCTGCCTACAAAACAGAAATTAAAAAAAAAAAAAAATTATTCCATGCATGTCTTTAATGACTTGAGGAATTTTCAAAAGTAATCAGATCTTCAGGAATACAGGTGTGTCATTTAGATGCTGCGACTCCATGGCCTGCTCCATATCTCCACTCTTTCATATGCAGAACACAAAGAGGGGGTGATGAACCACTGAACCATGGTATCAGAGGACAAGAGCTAACGAATGCAGGAGATGTGGCTTACATGTAAGATACAACAAGGCAAAGAATTAAGAATAGAGCCAGTGCAACAACTCAGGCACTGAGGCACTTGACTTGCAAGCCTGAGTTCCTCACCACTTAAGCTTGAGTCCCCAAACCTATGGAAGTGTAGGAGGACTGACTCCCCAAAGGTGTCTTCTGACCTCCACATGTACACCATGGTATGCCACCCCAACCAACCACCAACATACACACCATGTTAATAACTATATTTTAATTAAAGAATTAAGAGCACTTGAGTTTGACAAGATAGATCAGAGACTCACTTCAGTGACAGCCCATGCCAGGCTCATTGTGGTACTCACTGCAAACTTCTATGCTGAGATAGGCACCATGCCCACCTAATAACCAGAATAATAGTAAATTATACTTAGTCTGGGTGATAGTTGGTTTACTATCTCATTTAACTCTGCAACCATGCTGTTGGGCCAGAATTCATCTTACAGAGAGACAGCAAAAGCTACCTATCGTGTGACATTGCACCTGGCAGCAGAAAAGACCTCTGTTGTTAAAGCTGAACTGACACAAATGGGGTCCACCAATCTGGGCCCTCCAGAGCCAGGAAAATGCCAATCTAAATGTATTCTAATACCTGTGCCTTCCTCAAATGCCTCTGACTTTCTTACTCCCCCCATCTCCTTCACCACCAATTCCTTTCAGTACTCCCTGAATGAAACAAGTTTTCTCAAACCCCTTAGAAGACTAAAAATGAGAAAGAGAAGCAGCCAGCCCACAAAGGGTTTAAGAGGAGAAACCATAGAAATTAGGTAATACAAATAAATGTGAGAGAAACAAATGCAAAGGCTGGCTCTCTGGATATACTGTGGGTGAGCCATGGAGCCAGCATCACTGACCTTTGAGGTCACCTAGTGAATTGGATGAGATCAGGTAGGCCCGCTCGAGTGCCTGGTAGTTTCCAGTTTGGGGCTCTAGACAAACTGCCAGTCTCTGCTCCACCACAGTCTTGGGCCATCCAAGTCATATGGCCAGGTCCTGAGCAGCTATGGTAGTGACCTCAAGGAGGTGGGACTATTTCTTCAGCCCCACCCACAGCTACTCAGATATTGAGTGCTCCTGGAGTCTAGCCACATTTTAAAGTCACAGACAAGGGAGAGTGTGGGGAAATGTATAGGATTTGTTTAACTTGTTGCAGATTGTTAAAGGGAATGAATGATGCTGCCCTGTCCACACATACGCAAGCAAAGAAAACTGAGTTCAAAAATGACACCTTCAAAAGATCATGGATGGACAACGCATACTCTGATACCCGCTTTTAAGCCCAGTTCCACCTCTGTCCATCTTTAAAGGCCAGAGAGTTGTTTGTCTCCGATGGTTAAGCCATTGGTCTGCCTCAGAGCCGCAGGCTAAGCAAAGTCCATGCCCCTTGACCTTCAGCCTCAGCAAAAGGAACTCTAGCCTTCTCAAGTAAACAGCGCTCTGCCTTCCTGCCAGCCTTGCCAAGTACACTAACAAAGGGTGCTTTGGTTTGCCCTGCATATTAACTAGACCTTCCTACCGCCAAACCCAACTGGATGTTGGCATGTTACTAAGAACAATGTGTAGCTAACATTAAAATATTGGTATCCACTCAAAGAGGCAACTGATAAGTAAATCACGTCCTCTTAGGACATTGGGCCTGAGAGATGGCTGAGCAAATAAAGACACTTGCTATCAAGCCAGGACCCATGTGGTGGAAGGAGAGAACCAACTTCTGCAAGTTGTCCTCTGACCTCCACACACACACACACACACACACACACACACACACACACACACACACATACACACACACACGCTATGGCATATGCCTTCCCACCCCACCACCCACAAACACACAATCAATTAACCAACCAATCAATCACCAGATTTAAAATCTCCTCGAAATAGTGCCTCCGGTAAAGAGGACCCATCCAAATCCTCAGCATTATCAATATTTAATATTCATCAATAACAATGGTGGAAGGTACACTTGATGAATTTTACTAGTTTTTTTCATTCAAGCTCAGTAACTAAGCCGTCTTTGCTGGTTACGTTGCTTTTCAATCAACCCCTTCCAAGGTATTTTATGTTTGTTTGTTGTATTTTGTTTTTCTTTTTGCAACTGCTGTCAAGTAGGCTATAAATGGCCTTTAAAATAGAGCTCCTGTGTCATCATGGGGCTAGCCACTGACAGCACACGCTCGTGTCTCTGGGCAGTGCCACCAAAATGAAATTCAGCCTCAATTTTCTCTAAGTAGACGACCAGATAGAGCATTCAGTCAACACCAATGATTGCCCTTAACCAAGAAAGAAGAATGACATGATGTTAGGAATTTTTTTCCCCCAAAAAATTATTTTAATGGTCAAAAAAGAAAAAAAAATCTCCTGTGCTGTAAGAACCTAATTTGGGACATGCATCGCCTTGGCAGATTTTACATCAGAAAGCTTTGAATTTAAATATGAAAAGCCAGGATTTGCTTTCTAGACAGAATGTGAGTCTGAAATGTCATGCAAATTCCTTTTTGGAAGGAGAAATGCAAACATTTTGAGAAGAGCCCTGGATATGCACAGGGCTTTGGGGAAACCATGTGTAAAATACTATTTTGCCCAAGGCAATCTATCTCCCACATTTGTTGAGGAAGAAAATAATAGCCAATATTCGCTCATGACTGTTGACGGAATGAATGGTTTCTATCTGCACGGTTCCTGTCAGCTTTTCTGGGAGTTCTGAAAAATCACAGGACCCACAAACTGTGCACCAGACCAAGCCTGCCTTTAATATGGACCCTCAAGCATCCAGCGCAGAAGCAGCGTCCTACAGACACGAACGCTTATTCACTAACTACTGCATTTCCAATGCAGCCGCCCCACATGCTCTCCTCCGCCTCAGAGGAAGGAACCCTGTCTTTTCCTCTTGTATAATATATGCCTCATACTCCGGATCAACACAACAGCCAACAGAGTCACTGGCTCACTGGCATATTCCTATTCTTCAGCAGGTGCACACATGTGTTACAAAGTTCCTGAGCATTTGAAACAGGCTGTCTTGGAAGCCTTGTTCTACAGAATGCCCACAAAACGGAACCAAACATCCCCACAGCTATGCTGTAAGGAATGACAGCCAATAGCCAACATGGCAACCAACTTCCCCAAAGTATTTTTTTAATTTAAAAAAAAAAAAACTCTGTGTGTCTGTGTCTATCTGTCTGTCTGTTTCTTGTGTGTGCAAGTATAGAGGCCAGAGGCTGACTTCAGATGCCCTCTCTTGTTCTCTGTCTTATGTTTTTGAACAGAGAATCTCATTGGACCTCTATAGAGCTCATGGTTTTGTTTAGACTGGTGGCTAAGAGGCCCCAGGGATTGGACTATTTCCACTCTCCAGTGATAGGGTTACAGGCACACACCATACATACACAGGGCTTCTTACATGGATGCTGCAGATCCAAACTAAGGCTCCCACTTGCCCAGCAAGACTTTACCCACTGTAATATTGACTCAGGCCCTGCTTAGTTTGGGAGCGGGGGTGTTTGTTTGCTTGTTTTGTTTTTCAATTTACAAAATGAGATTCATAAAAAATTTTTCAGGGAAATGAGGCAATGATTATGAAAAACTTTCAAGACATCAAACACAAAAACAGGAATTCTCTGATCTGTTGAGATCAGAGAAATGGCTCAGTGGTTAAGAACACTGTTGCTCCTGCAGAGGAGCCAGGTTTAGTTCCTAGCACCTATGTAGTAGCTCACAACAGCCTTTAACTTCAGCTCCAGTAAATCCAGTGCCCTTTTCTAGCCTCTACCAAGCACCATACACACACCATACATGTGGTGCACATACATACATTTAGGCAAAACATTCATGCATATAGAATCAAAATAAATCAGCCTTTGGAAAAACTATGCACTATTTCATTAGCTGAAAAGAGTTTAATGACTATTTTTATTTCTGTCTTTGCCTTTATCCTTGGTATTCTATTCTTTCTGGAGTCTTAGCATCTTTAGGTTCACACATTGCAGCTAAAAAATGTCTAGCATGCCACCTTTGTGAAGGAACCTCTAAACCCAGGGATGCTTTTGCATATTCTCAGCTGCTGCTAACTCTGCTGCCTCTGGCACTTCACTTTGAGCATCCACAAAACATTCGAGTTTCTACATCACATATAGAGATACCACCTCACAGGAATGCTTAAAATAAAAAAAGAAAAATGATAGCAGTAAGATTTCCTGAAATTCCCACATTAGCCTGAGAAAAGTGAGCACATTGTCTCAGAAATGACTGCTTTCCTCAAGATTCATTCTAAGGCTTGGCTTCTCCATCTGCTCATTTAACTCTTTCATCCTTTTACAAGCTTCCATCTCTCTGTGTAGGAGCAGAGGATCTCTAGTAGTGAGCTCCTTGGAAGAAGAAGGTAGCAGAGTAGTTTTTAATGCAAGATAGGGAATACGGAAAGATGGATTTTCCTATGAGTGTGTCCGCACATCGCAAAGGCTTCGTCCCACATCATGATGGGAAATGTCCTTCCACACAAGTAGGAAAGTGGAACAGGGATTTTTAAAACAAACCAACAGATTGTGACAGCGGGGAATTTGCTCTGGATGTGGTGGGGAGTGACTATTCCAGTGACGTCACTGCTTAGAGACAGGTGACCACTGGTGAACACCATGAAAACTGAGAAAGATGAAATGGGAGGAAGCATGAAAAACGATAAGCTGTGATGAATCTGATCTTATGAGCCCTTACACAAAATGTGTATTCCAGAGATGATCCCAATTAAAAGTAGCTAGACATATCATACAAAGCTCCTTTCTGTTTGTTTTACGTGATTAAAAAAAAAAAAAAAGAGTCTATTTATTGCCTGGCAGTAGTAAAAGGAAGAGGCAATTAAAAGTGAGCTGAGGCTGGGGATATGACTGAATGGGCCAAGGATCTGCCTCCTAATGAGGGCCTAAGTTCAAATCCCCAGATTCTAAAACCTGATGCAGTAGTGTCTGTTTCTAGAATCCCAGCACTCTTGTAGAGAGATGAGAGGCAGAGAGAGGAAAACCCCAGAGGCTCCCTAGCCAGCTCATCTGGCATCCTCAATGAACAAAAGACTCTAGGAGAGAGTTGTACTTGACCTCAACACACATGCTATGGCTGTTGTACATTTAGGCCCAACTGTGCAAACAGTGATAACACAAAAGAAGTAAGTGTAACAAGTTTTTTAAAATTCTAAATGTAGAGCTATCACATGATTTAGTCACTCTCCTAGGTAGACTCAGTCAGACACTTGTATATGAATGGCCATGGAAACTTGACCCATAGCAGCCAAAATTGAGAACAACCCCAATGCCCATCAAGAGAGAGACAACTAATATATACAATGAATAATAGTTTAGCATAACCACCCTTAAAAAGGACACAATTCTGATACCACAACTTAGATAACCCTTATAAACCGATATTGTTCTGTTTCACTGAAGTGGCAAACTTGAATAGGCAAACACGTAGATACACAAATTGTACTAACAGTTATTATTATAGAGGTGAGGGGCCTAGGGTTAACTGAAAAGTTATTGTTTAAGGAGCAAGGAATTTTGGGGGGATGGTTCAAAAGTTGCATCATAAAATTAGATAATACCAATATTTGCAAAATACTGTGAGAGCTTTACTCGTGGCAGAATTGTATGCAAATCTGGTTGGACTTATAAACTTTTACATTATCACCATTTTACCACCATAGAAAGAAATCAGCACTCAAGGAGTGTGGGGAGGGAGAGAATTAGGCAAGAGGAAAGACAACATTTGGAGATTCTGGAGCAGAGAAAAAATATGGACAAAGGATTCAACAAAGACAAACACGTAGCATAGAAAGTCAATAACATGGCTAGAGTTAAGGGTAAAAATGATCAGTGATCTAAGCAGGGTGGCACACATCTGGAATCCCAACACTTCGGAGACTGGAGTACAAGGATGGCATTTGATACCACCCTGGACTAATTAGGGATAGTGAGATCCCGCACCTTAAAAGGGGGGGAATCAAATATAAAAAGTGAGAAGTGATATCTAATTCTAACCATCCTCCATTTTATAATATAGTCACCCACACTGACTCCCAAGAGCCTCCACTCAAAGTCTATTATACTTGGGAGCCATGTTTCTCTCTGGTGATAGGGAATGAGGAAGAGGGGCATTGTCCAACAACAGCCAAAGCTGAATACAAGAGAGAGATTAAGAGAGGGTGGAGAAGAGAGAGAAGTGAGGGAAGGGAGAGAGGGAGGAAGAAAGAAAATACAGAGGTACCAACACACGCTGAAAATTCTCTCTGAATTAAGATCTCTAAAATCCTCATAAACTTGAAGTTAAATGAGATTTTAAATCAATTATAGCGTGTGAGTGCAATTACAGGGTATGAGAACACTCTAGGACAGAAAGTCAGAACAAGGTGGGTACCTGGAAATCCAAGAAGTGAAAGTGTCTGTAAAAGAAGAAGTAGATGTAAAAGACGGGCAGAAGAAAGCCAAGAGAATAGGTTCAAAGCACTCAGTACTGCATGAATTCACTGGTTTTTATATCAAACAAAGTATATATGACTCAGCTCACAATAAAAACTACGCCCAAGATAGGAAATAGACACATAGGAGATGCTGAAGTAGAAAAAAAGATTAATCTACCTTTCTTTACCTGTTTTAATAAGATCTCTGACACTAGAGTCCTGTGCCAGCTCCTTAGGGACCTTGTTGTAGATTATGGACCCCACCCAACGGCCCCAGCTCCCTCAAACCACAACCTTGAACATCAGGACTTCCACCTGAGTGTTTGGATTAGTGCCTTTTTGAAAGAAAAAAGAAAAAGCTGGAGAAAAACCATTTGTCCCTTCCCAACCCTACCCAGTGAAGACTCAGCCAGAAGTTTACATCAAGAAAGTCCTCACCACATACAGAATCTATCTTCATCTCAGACTCTCAGTCCAGCCTGCAGAACCGTGAGAAACACATTTCTGTTGTTTATAATATACTCAGTTTCTGGCATTTTGTCATAGCAGCCTACACAATCACCGGCTAATGAGAGATCTGAATACAGTTGCCTAACATATGTGTGCCTAACATATATAAGCCTGAAGCAGACGAAGAAGCCCCAATTTAACTTTGGTCCCCAAGTAAGTAGATTGCAACATCTTAGCTAGGGGTGGGCCTGTTACCCTGCCTCCAAGATGCAAATGAGATACATCCTGTTCTCTGTCCCTACCTAGAACTCAAAGGTACCAGGAAGTTTGTGGTACCCAGGGATCACTGGGGTCACATCAGAATTGGTGTATTTTCTAAGTGACAACTGTTAATTCAAAAGATTGTGTGTGTGTGTGTGTGTGTGTGTGTGTGTGTGTGTGTGTGTGTGT
>CAJQZJ010032054.1:6155-28973 GCA_907164525.1 Lophiomys imhausi | reverse complement strand
GTGTGTGTGTGTGTGTGTGTGTGTGTGTGTGTGTGTGTGTGTGTGTGCTTTCACTCCCCCATGCCTGAGCACAAACTGAATCAATAGAGAGATGCTAGATCTCTTCCTCTATTTCCTGCCATCTGATTTTTTGAGTGAATCTGGAGCTCACCATATGGATTACACTACTATGCTTGATTTTTCCATGGGTGCTGAAGATCCAATCTCAGGTACTCATGCTTGCACAGGAAGCACTTTATCTGCTGAGCCATTTTCCCAGCCCCAAAAGGTGTTCTAGAGCCCAGAGTCAGACACAGAAAGCAAGATAAAGCTGGAGGAGGTTGCTGAGGTATAGACTCCCCATCTCAGCTTGGTTAGACGAGCAAAAAACAAAATCAAAGCTGTGTGCTGAAATTCTTACCATCTCCATCCTGACCAACAAGGATTCTGTGAATGGCGGGGACACTAATCACCTGAGCTATCTCATCAGAGAAGATAGCTTTTCCATGACGACTGTAATTCTTAACCGTCCCCAACCTGATTTCTTTTGAGCCAAGGTGCACAGGTTTTACACATTTCATGGTTATTTTCTCTAGTTATACACACGTCTTTTTTCTCCTACTGTCTCATTTTGATCCCCCTCCTTCCTCTGGTTCTTTCCATTCAAATGGTCCAACCTGGTTCCTATCACCTAGAGATGAATTAACCTTTCCAAGTATTCTGACACAGCCTTCTTAGGAAAAAAGTTCCCCGGAGCTCTGAAGCCGCTGGGGAAGGGAGGCAACTTAGCTTTGACTTTAATACACATTTGGAAATACCTTCGTGCAGGACGGCTGGAAATAAGGATCTAATAACAAGGCGCTTCTAAAATTACCGCTAAATCTGAAGCATTCGGCCTGGTGCACGGCCCCTGAGCGTCTTTAATTCATCAATTAAGTGATCAAAGATCTTGTTTGAGATACGATTACATTTCTTTTGTTCTCTTTGCACCGTTGTATTAAAATGGATAGCACTGTAAAACTCAGAGCTAAGAATAAAAAGGGACAAAGCAACATATCCACATCCATCACTTCACATAGGCAAAGCTACACATGCTAGAAACAAAGATGAACTGGAAGCCTCCATGGACCCTCAAGAGACAGGGACCACTAGGCATTTGGGTTGAAGACAGGCTCCTTTCAAACCAGGATAAGGGTAAGAAGGACAGGAGGGAGGCCCTGGGGATTTACCAAAACCGACCCCAAAGCAAAAAACTTTGCTATCAAGGGATGGAGATCTTTGCATAGTAGCTGGCAACCCCTGTTAGGTACAAAAAGACTCCTTTTCTCCATGCTATAAGAAACAAAGCAATGTCAGTGCCCAAGAATCAGTCGGAAATGTTCCTTAGCATCACAAGTCTTAATCCTCACTTCCCAGCAGCAAGCGGTGTTCTCACTGTGTGCTGTCGGGATCTCCTTGCTCATAAAGAGGGTTTAGGAAATGTCTATAAAAGGTCAGATTATAGCCGCTCTGACTTTTACAAGTGCTCTCTTCAGCGGTCCCATGAAAGAAGTTACAGATGGGTATGCAAATGAGTGGGCGTGGCTTCAGCTCATTAACACTATTCACAGAAGTGGGCTTCAGTCCAGATTGCGCCGGTGATCACCAGTACTTTTCTGAGCCCGGCTCTAAAACCATTCTAAGCAGAACCTGAACTAGACCACTTTACAGGATGAGCCAGCCCCTCTGAGCTGGGGCAGTTTGTATTTGCATTCCTCCTTATTGAGCAGCATGTGGGACATTCTTGCTGAACACTGTGGCCTCAGGACAGAAAAATAGAATGGGTTTGAGGCTGAAGAGAAAGTCATTTTGAACCACTAGGGCAACCTCATAGGTTTTCTCCTCCAAAAGTTCATTTTCCTCTCCAAATTAAATGTTTAGGCAAGATTCATTGTTCCTTTGTATGGAACCATAGATCTCACGTTGCAACCCCATTATTTATTACCTAGGTTTCAGTCTTAACAAATATGATTTTGCTTTTCCCTGTCATCAATGGAGCGAGCCCATGTGGTTTTGATTGACAAAATTGTGATAAAATTCACTGTATCCTTTAAAAAGTGATTGAAAAGTTTGCAGGCTGTCGCAGAGACTGGGGGTAGGGGGAGCCAGGGGATTGAATTTCAACGAAAGACATGCCAGATTTTCTTCCCGCTCTTATTATTCAACATTCTTCTACCACTGGGTATCTAATTAGATACCGGAACAACCGGGGAGCCATGTGTTTCTCTTTACACTTTTGGCAAGTCCACCCCAGATGGTTAAGGCTGGGTACACTTAGGTTCCCCTCCAGGGACCAGGACCCGGTGACATCACCTGCTAGGTCACAAACAATGGAACATAGATAAGTGTGCATGCTTCAAGACATATGGAATATTTGCAGTCACTCTGGTTTTCCCTCCTTTCATTTACTTCAAATCCACCTTCACTGGGTTTCCGAAAGATCCTCATTTTTGTCCTTCTAATATTTTCCAGACAGAGATGGCCCTCAATAGCCAGTGTCTTTTTTGCTACCCAGAAGAAAAAAAAATTACACTTCAACTTTTTTTGGGGTGTATGGTCATTGGGAGTACCTAAGTGATCTGTCTGCCTTGTGATGCTGTTTTTTTTAATATTTATTTATTTAATAGGTATCAATGTTATATATTGAAGTATGTATGCCTGCACATCAGAAGAAGACACCAGATCTCATTATAGATGGTTGTGAGCCATCATGTGGTTGCTGGGAATTGAACTCCGGACCTCTGGGAGAGCAGCCAGTGCTCTTAACCTCTGAGCCATCTTTCCAGCTGGTGATGCTCTGTTGAAATGTCTCTGTCAATAAACTCAAGACAGAACAAAACACAGTACACCTTCTTGGAGGCGCTCAGGACAAAACCACCATGAAACTCAAGTACTTTTATCCCCAGGTGGCAACTGAGGAAGGAGAAAGAATCTGAACATCAGAGGTGTCTGCCGTGTGCTGGTCTCCTTCACCAACGGATGCTCCCATGAGCCACCATTCATCTCCCGTTCTTAGGATACAGAGCTGGAGAAGGACATTGTGTACCATGACTAGAGAGAGGGTCAGTATGCGAAATAAACCAAATCCCTCAAAGGCATGGTCATAACTTTTTTAAACTCAGAAATATGTGGGCTTTTGAAAAGGAATAGACATCTAGAAACTCTACCCCATACCCCTCCTTTCTCTCCACTGGGTTACACCCCCAGAGATAGTAGTGATTCCAAATTTGTTTTCTGTGACTTCTCTATTGATAAGCAGGTTGTATAAATGATTCATTGCATGTGACCAATGCACAGATATGCCACGTAATTGTTTTCAAACAAATCTGCCAATAATCATATACTTGGGAACCTGAGATAGGAAGATGAGTTCAAGGTCAGTCTGGGCTACAATGGATATACCACTTGACAGTACAATCCACTTAGTGAAATTACCCATGGCTAGAAATACTAAACCATTGGGGAAAAAAAAACTATCGTAAGTATAATATATTCTAAATTTAATTTTTATTACCAATAAGATTTTTTTTTAATTTTTAAATGGAGTCTCACTCTGTAGTCCATGTTGGCTGTAATTTGTTTTATAGCCCAGGCTAGCCTTGAGCCACTGGGATTAACATGCACGAGCCACTACATCTTGCTTAAAGTTTATGAACTCATGTTTCTGGATAATTGAAGGCAAAAGTATTACAGAATCTTGCATAGGTTATCTACAAGCAAAATATCACGGTATTTTATGGGATTACAATATGCATACATTCTGATAGTAATTTTGTTGTTGTTTGTTTGTTTTGTTTTTAAAATACAACCCAGATTGTCCTCCGACCTTCTAAATAGCCAAAACTGGTCTTGAACTCCTCACAATACTGCCTCTACCTTCTGCGGTTACATACATTCATCATATACCTGGCAACTCTCATCAGGACCTTTTGCTTACCAAAATTAGTGGTAAGCTTCCTCACATAACCAGTTTATTCAAAAGTTGCAGAAAAATAACCATAACCTGTAGGGTTCCCACAGTGAGTAACACTGAGCTAATCAAAAGCCATATTACTAACAAGTCAGTTCCTATTTTTCATCTGCTTGTCAGTAATTCCTGTAAATGTTTGTTTGGGGATGAAGATGCAGCTCAGAGGTAGAGTGCTGGCCTAGCATGTACAATCCCCTGGATTTGACCTTCAGCACTGCCAAAAACAAACATTTGTTTTCTCTGTCTGCCTTTATCTTATACTATTCCATAGCATCTCTAAGCAGAAATGTTGGCTTTGGGCATCCAAGAAAAAAAATTTTTTTTATCCTAACTGGGTACTAAATTCAACTCAAGGACTAGTTTTGATAAAGACATGAATTCTTTTTGATCACTTCTAAGTCACAACACTGTCTTACCAACATTTTGCTAAGTTCTGTCTGCATCAAAATAAAAACACAGTAAAATATTAGCTTACTTTTTCTATATCTGGTCAAAGAAGAAATCTTCCCCATATCCCACTTTTGTTAAAGAGATGTATGGTTAGTCCCAGCATTTGGGAGATAGAGGCAGGTAGATCTTTGTGAGTTCAAGACCAGCCTGTTCTATATAGTGAGTTCCAGGACAGCAGCTAGAGCTGTATAGTGAGACCCTGTTGGGGGTTGGTTTTAAGCACTGTGTATTCAGATGCTGATTTCTCTGCTCTCAGAGATCTGGTTGCTGTCCAGACCTGGGCATTGTCATTGTTGAGGACGCTCCTATCTCAATGCTGTGTAAAAATTGTTCTCTATCACCTCTGATTGGCTTTAATAAAAAGCTAATGATCAATAGCTAGGCAGGAAGTGGAAGGTGGGACTTCCTGGTAGGGAAAAAGGGTCTCTGGGAAGAAGAAAGAGGAAGGCCCTTTCACCAGGAGACACTAGAGGAGAAAGACATGACTACAGGCCTGGAAGGGGCTAGGTGGTCAGGTTAACTTAGATGAGCTAGTTGAGAGTCTGGCCAACTAAGCCCTAAGGTTTAAAATATTAAAAGGTCTCAGTGTCTTTATTTTTATGGCTGAAGGGCCTCCAGGGTCTTACCACAGTCCGTCTCAAAAAAACAAGAGAGAGAGAATAAGTTTTTGATAACAGTTAAAAAGGAATTACCAAAATGCTTATGGTACAGATATAGATTCAGGCAAAATATCCACACATACACAATAAACAAACTAACAAACAAATCTTTAAAAGAGAATAGGAAAGCAACTCAAATTGAGGTTCTTACTTTGGCTTCATTGTTCTGTCCTTGCAGTAAAATAGATTTATCTTTAATGCTGGGCATTGCAGTCCTGGCCTGTATTCCCAGGTCTTGATAGCCTGATACAGGAAGATTAAGAGTGCAAGATTAGAGACCAGAGAGATGGTTCAGAAGTACTGCTCTTGCAGAGAACCTGAGTTCACTTTTCAGCACCAGCATCAGGCAGTTTACAACCACCGGTAACAGTAACTCCAGCAGCTCCAGACAATGTGCCACACTCTTCTAAACTGTTCAGGCACTAATACTCATACAGTCACACACACACACACACACACACACACACACACACACACACACACAAAGTTTTTAAAAACTTATAATAAAAAAAAGGACTTCAATGTTAGAGAACCTACAAAGAAAGACCCTGTCTCAAAGAACCAACAATAACAAGGAGGGTTTGTTATTGGAAGCTTTTCAACTGTCTTTAATTATTTGCATTATTTTTCATTAATATTACATTTCTTTCCTTTTTGGTTTTTTTGAAAGAGGATTTCTCCGTGTAGCCCTGCTGTCCTGGACTCGATTTGTAGACTAGGCTGACCTCAAACTCACAGAGATCCACCTGCCTCTGCCTCTTGAGTGCTGGGATTAAAGGAATGTGCCATCACACTGGGCTTCTATTACATTTTTATTCAATTTCAGAAAGACAAGAAAACTAACATGCCAGATTAGACAGATTACTCAGTGGTTAAGAGCACTGGCTGCTCTTCAGAGTTCTTCAGAGAACCCTGGCTTAGCTTCCAGCATCTACATTGTGGCTCAGGGTCATTTGTAACTCCTGTTCCAGGGGATCTGATGTTCTCTTGTGATATCCATAGGCAACAGGAATGCTTATGGTACAGATATAGATTCAGGCAAAATATCCACACATACACAATAAACAAACTAACAAACAAATCTTTAAAAGAGAATAGGAAAAGAAACTGCCATGTGGTGGCTACCTTTGGAGCAGGTTTGGTCTGAAGGCAATTGAGTCTTTCTGTACTAACTGTTAGCTGAATCATACACACATCCATACAAACGCCCTCCATATACCCCGCCATCCCTCACAGCTATAGTAGTAGCTGCTGTTTCCCATGGTTTCTTCCTATAGAAACTGGGGGAGAAAAGATAAAGACTGCATTCCCCTCCTCATTCACTCAGAAAATGCTGTCATTATATTGACCATCTTTGAAAAATTAGAATAAAACATATAGGCAACTTTTAGGAAAGCCTGATAACCATTAGATAGCCAAATAATTTCAAAAGCCTGAAATGCAGACACAAAGGATCAAAAGACAGAAAAGAGGCAACATTTTCTATCCTAAGCAGCTAAAACCAACACAAGCAAGGATGAAGCAACACCAAAGTAATGAGTAAACACACAGCAGCAACAGCAACCTAAACAGATTGCTTAAACACTTAGGGGGTGGTACAGAAAACTGAAAAGTGTACCACAAATATGTAACAGGCTAACAATAAAAAAAAGTCATTGCTGCTCCATCAGAACCGATAAAAGCAAAGATCAATACAAAGCCTCAAATGACTAGAGCAAGCACGGTACCGGAGACAAGCAAGATACGATGAGGCTGTGCCTGTGCCACTGGAAATACAGTGAAAAGAACGAGAAAATGATTGCCAGCGTCTTTTGGGCTGGCAACTTGGCAAAAGGCAGACACATGGTGGACATGATAAATACATGAAGGCAAAACGCATACATGTAGTATACATGTATTCTTTAAAGATATTTTAAGAAGAAAGAAAATTAACATGTGTTGGCTCTTCTTTGAGAAACATACAGTGTGGTCTTAAAATAACTGAGTTCATCTGAACTGAGTCTTACCTGGAATTTCCAAATCAGAATATCCAGAGGTAGAGCAAACATGAGTGTAGTGTATGTGGTGTGTTCGCATGTATGTGAGTGAACATATGTGTTTGGATGTGTGTGGTATTTATGCAGAAGTCAGAGGTTCAACTTCAGGTGTCACTCCTGAGGAGCCATCTACCTTATTTTTTGAAAAAAGGTCCTTGCTTGGACCTCAGAGTCATCATTTTGGGGATAGGCTGGCTGCTCAGCAAACCCCAGAGACCTTCTGTGCCTTCCCAGAGCTGGGATTACGAGCACAAGCCACTAGATCTATATTATTAATACAGTGATCTGAAAGCGTAGTCATATTTGGAAACCACTGAAAGACATTATCAATCTGTGTCAAGTAATAAGAAAAAAAATACCAAAAGACAATGCAAGAAACAATGGGAAAGACCTGACTTGATTGCCTTCAGTCTGTCTGAAACAAGGATGATGTCTTTGAGATTAAAGGGGTAGGGGTGTAACAAAAAAGGCAATGACTAGCAGAATAAAAACTGCAACAAACAGTACTGGCACACGCCTCTGATCCCAGCAAAGGCAGAGGCAGGCGGATCTCCAAGTTCAAGGCCAGCCTGGTCTACAGAGTGAGTTTCAGGACAGCCAGGGCTGCACAGAGAAACCCTGTCTCAAAAAAAAACAAAACAAAACTACAAATTGGGGCTGGAGGTGTATCTCAGCTAATAGCGTATTTACCCACAGTTTAAGTTCAATTCCCAGCATCATATAAACCTGGTACAGTGATGTATACCTATCGTCTTCGCACTTGGGAAGTGAAAGCAGGAAGAACAGAAGTTCAAAGTCATTTGCAGCTACATGGTGAATTTGAGGCCAGTCGGAGATATGAGACACATTGGAAAAGAAGAAACAAGCTAGGGAGAGGAGGGAGGGTAAAGGATGAGAGGAAAAGAAGGAGAGAGGAATGGAGGAAGGACTGAAGGACTAGAAACTGAACGAATAAGAATTCCAGGAAGAATTTCCTATGAGATAAGATTTTGTAAATGATAAAATAGGAGAGTATGGTTTTTTGTATTATGTCTATTCAATGAGTTTGAACTACACTTCCCAGAATCCTACTTTTCTAACATATACACAGATAATATTTATGCAATACTACTCTAAATAATTTCCCATCTAATTCTCATGGCCATCTTACAAAATTGATTTGATACTGGTCCACATTTCATAGGTAAGGAAACAGACACCAAGGAGCTATGTGACTTGCTCAAGACCACATATCTAGAAAGTGTCACAAATTGGCTGTCAGATGTTTTCCCTGGCCCCCCTCTGACTGCTACAAATGCCAGAGCAATAAAGCCAGAAAACTATTCATAACTTAATTTTTGTTGCAAGCACACTTCCACTAATACTTCAGTCAATGTTATTTTGAGGCAAGAGGCAGAAATATAGTGCTACCCATAACAAAGCCTAAGCAAAATTCGATTGCTGTCCTGTATTTTTTGAGATAAAGATTTGCAAGGTCGGTAGTTGAAGCTATGTCATTTACTTCACTAAAGATGTTGTGTCTGAGACATCTGATTTAACTAACGTCACCATTGCTGAATTTATCCAGCTTATCCACAATCTGTCTGTCCTAGTGGGTTCTATCAGGAAGTGACAAGTATCAACATCTCCACCTCCTTCAAGTGATTAAAAGGACTTTTCTACTGTTTCCCAAAGGATGTAATGATGCTTTCATCTACTCTCTGAATGGGAGGAATACTAGCAGCTTCTCCCAGTCCTTGCTAACAGGTCGAGAGCCATGATGAGGTTGTGTCATGGCTGATGATACATATTCCAATAATTCACTTATGCCTTTAGTAAACGAGGGATGCACTGAAGCTTCCTGGGCAGAGATGGTAGAGACATGGCTTGGTGGGTTAAGTGTAAACTGGCTGCTCTTACAAAGGACCTGTGTTCAGTTCTCAGCACCCATATGGCATATCATAAACACATTTAACTCCAGTTCTAGGGAGTCCAATACCCTGGCTTCCACAAGCAGTGTACATGTGTGGTATACATGCATACATCCAGGAGAAACATTCAGACACAATGACTTCTCTGTTCTAAAAGAATAATTTTTTTTGAAGTCTCTCTAAGACTACTATGGTGTGGTCAAATCTTCATGTTCCTGAATTCTAAAAATCCTGTGTTCTTAGTGTGTGTTCCTGGTTCCCCAGGATGCAGTGTGAGCTGAAAGCTAATGTCTAATAGTCTCTGAAAGGCCTAGTTATGTTTCTCTCTCCCAATTTTCTGGTTACCCTGAAAAATACATCAGGCAGTTCTAGAAAGACTAGAACACAGACACCCCGTGGTTCTTTCTTCTTGTTGTCTGGCTTCTCTTCGCTTAAAAGAATCCAATGAGTTGAGGCCTTGTTATGAAGTCATGGCTCTTCCCACCTGGCCTTGGTTCCCCAGGAATGAATTTTTCTCACTTATCTGTATTAAAAACCATCCTGAGCTGCTCAGCTCCTTTAACACATCAAATATTGAGACTGTTCAAACCACTACCATCCTCCCTCTGTGTTGTAGATTGTAATAACCACACTGTGGTGGCTATTCTCGATGTCAGCCTGACTACACCTGAAATTAAAAATCAAATGGCTGGGTACACCTGGGAGGGATGTTCTTAAGAGTGAGTGGGAAGACTCATTTTTAATCTAGATCTTTTCCACCTTTAATCTGGGCTACACCTTTTGCTGGCAGCCTAGATAAAGGGCATGGAAGACAGAAGATTGCTCTTTACCTGCTTGTTCTTTCTCTCACTAGCAAGTCCATTCCCTCACTGGCATTGGAGCTACTTCTTAGGAATTCTGGTGTGGACTGAAAATCAACTGAGGCATCCAGGCTCATGGACTGAGCAACTACTGACTCAGAGACCTTCCATTCATAGGCAGCCATTGTTGGACCAGCTGGACTAGCTTGTGAACCATTCTACCATTCAAGCTCTGTTCCTCTAGAGAACCCAGACTAGTACACGCCCTAGTTTGTCTCCTTGTGGTTCTAATCTACTACTTGCCCTCCAGAGCCTAGGACCCAGGTCACCTCACTGAAGACAGAACCTTGATGTGTCTTCCTTCCACCAGCATCCTTAGCTTATAGAGAATGGCCATCTCTGCATGCTTCGAAGAGCCAGAATGTTTTAATTAATGTGGGTTTTTTTTGGGGGGTGGTAGGTTTTTTGAGACAAGATTTTTGTTGTATAGCCCTGGCTGTCCTGGAACTATCTCTGTAGATAGGGCTGGCCTTGAACTCACAGAGATCTGCCTGCCTCTGCCTCCCGAGTGCTGGGATTAAAGGCATGCATCACCACCACCTGGCTTAATAATGTATTCTTAAATACCCAAAGAGATTATCTTCCAGATAATTTTAGAAGATATGGCTGAGTCATGCAAACATGGCAAAAACCATTTGTAACCTTTATAATTTCTGGACAACTGAATGCCTAGTATGGCACTGAACATGCTAAAGAACTACCACATTGAACCTAGACTCTCTGGTAAATGAATGCATGCCTATAAATGCAGCTACATTTAAAATACCACTGCTCCTTCCTTATTTTACCTCCAGAACTCACCTATGCACATATTTGTATATTTTATAAGTAAGCAAAATTATATACTTTTGGCTTATGATGGACATTCTAGGACATGCTGGGATGATCTGTCTGTAAATACAGATCTGGAAATAGTGTTGACAATGGACCATACAGATAATGAAACTCCCTTAGTGAGGGGGTCATTCTGGTTTTCAAGCTAAGAAGGCTAGTTTCTCCAACAAACAAGACTTATGGGATTGGGATGTCACTGTCCTCCATACCATCTGACCCTTCTCAACCTCTCTCAATGAATACTTCTTTCCATCTGGCAAGACATTCAACTTCCTTGTAATTTCAATCATCTTAAGGCCAAACATGAAATAAATGTTGGACTTCTTTAGCTCTGTGGCCACAAACCAGACACATTTGTAGCCAGCACAATCACTTCTGCTCCACAGAACTTGGTCTTTCTTCAACTGTCACTGGGACTCAGGGGTATATATCCTGGAGCAGAATCTGGGAACATCTCTGAATTCTATGAGGCAACTTTGCAATCTTGCCCTTTCTCTAGCAAGAAGAGTCTACCCTTAAGACTCTGAACTCTGCAGAATCCCCCAACACAGAAAAGAGACTTAGGACTGGAGAGATGGCTCAGCGGTTAAGAGCACTGGCTGCTCTTCCAGAGGTCATGAGTTCAATTCCCAGCAACCACATGGTGGCTCACAACCATCCATAATGAAATCTGGTGCCCTCTTCTGGCCTGCAGATATACCTGCAGACCGAACACTGTATACATAATAAATAAATCTTTAAAAAAAAAAAAAAAAGAAAAGAGACTTACCCTAACACCAAAGATAGCCACAGAATAAAATATCTACAGATACCAAAAGTGGTTTTCAAGACTTCAAAAATGAATAAAAGCAATTTTTTCCCAGAAATTTAACAGAGTTCAAAATAAAGACAACAGTTAATTGTGTGAAATATTCAGAATTATTGTCAAATGATTGGATAGTCCTGACCTTGCTGTGGAAGGGCATGGTGATGACTGACATGTTTATTTGCTCCCCTAATCACTTTATTGTATATGTATCTCACAGCATCATGTGTGCCTTAAATAGATATAACTTTAAAAAGTTAAAACCCTGCCCCTAGGGGCATTGCAGATGTGGCTGCTATGTCACATGTGCATCAGTAGGTGGCAGAGAGGAGAGAGGCTATATCTAAATTCAGTGTTCTGATCTATGAACATTTGAATGAATAGTAGCCTAACATTCCTGGGGAAAAAAAGCCAGCTGGATACCAACACCACTTTGGTGGTAGCCTGTGATGACTACCAGACCAGTACCAGGCAAGTACCAGATGGGCTCCCAGGACAGGAAACAAGTCAGAAACTAGAAGAACTCTGCCTGGCCCTGGATGTGGGGGTTGTGGGTGAGCCAGCCTTGAGGGAGAGAGTGTGGGAGAGCCAGTCCTGCCTTCTGTCTGCTATGTGGTAGTGTTGGCTAGGGAGAGATCCCCTCCCCTCCCTTTTGCCCTCACACCATTGGCCGACAGAAGATCTGGCTGAGATGGGGTCACAAGGGCAGGAGAGCTGTCCCTGCCCCACACATGCTGCAGCACTCGGGACAGCAGGCCCTGCACCTTTCCATAGTAAAACTGGCCCTGAAAGTGGGAGTTGCAGGTCCAGAACTAGGGCTTTGAGTTGGCCCACCTCAACATCTACCCCATGGATGAACTGCTGGAGTGCAAGAAGAGGCCAGTTCCACAACCCAAAACTTCAGGATCTCCATGACACAGGACAGTTACAGCATATCTGAGATGAGTTCCAGTGAGTTTCCAGTATTGACAAAGTAGCAGACACCAGAGGCCTTGTACCAGACCAAGGAGTCATTATAATGAACATTTGCAAGCAAAATGTGTAGAGAAAAAGGAATATTGTGGGACACACTGAGGTATACTGCAGCTTCCACAATGAGATTTATTTTTTTATGCTGGGACAGATTGCAAGGATGGAGGGTGGTCTGAGGAGAGGTGGGAGATGAAAGGGAACATGGTACATGATGTGAAATTCACATAATAAAAATTTTTCAATTAAAAAAAAGTTAAAACAGGGCTGGAGAGATGGCTCAGAGGTTAAGAGCACTCACTGGCTATTCTTCCAAAGGTCCTGAGTTCAATTCCCAGCAACCACATAGTGGCTCACAACCATCTACATTGAGATTTGGTGCACGGGCATATATGTAGAGCAAATACTGTATACATAATAAATAAATAAATAAATGTTAAAAAAAAAGTTAAAACAGTCTGGAGAGATGACTTAGCAGTTTAAACACTTGCTGTTCTTGTAGAGGATCAGCTCCCAGTACTTATATAGTGTCTCATAACCATCTGTAACTCCATTTTCAGGAGATCCAATGCCCTCTTCTAGCCTCCATGGCACCAAGCACACATGAGGTGTACATATATACATGTAGGCAGATACTAAAACACATAAAATTATATGTATATATTTTAATTTTAAGCATTGTATAAGTCTCCTACCTGATTCTTCTCTCCCTAGAGAGTTGCCTTACTGTTCTCCCTTTCTCAATAGGGAATTTGAGAATGCTGCTAGGGCTGGAGAGATGGCTCAGCCGTTAAAGGCTAGGCTCACAACCAAAAATATAAGAGAATGCTGCTATAGATCCTGTCCTGTCTCCTTTTAGGAAGGACTTCTTTGCGTGCAAACCTGGAAAATCTTCTCTCCATAAAGCTTATGTATACTAAAGAAATGAAAAGTAGGTTTTACAGACCACTCTGTGCTGGTAAGATATGGGTGCCACCATTACTTTCTCATTGCAGTGACAAAAATACTTCAGAAAAGCAATTTAAAGGAGTAAGGGTCTATTCAGCTTACAATTCCAAAGGAATACAGTCTACTGTGGCAGAAAAGAGACAACAGCAGGGAAGGCATGGTGTCAGGAACAGGGAGCTGGTGGGTCACATTGCATCTGGACTCAACAAACAGAAAATGAAATAGGACAAGAAAGTTTCAAGGCCACCAGCTGGGGGTCAAGTGTTCAACCATGTGAGTCTCAGAGGAAATTTCACAATGAAACCACAGCAATGGAGAAATGCCCCCCCTTACACCCTGCAGAACACCAGGCATCCCAGACAGTAACAGAGAGTAGCACATGTTTGAGGCTTCCCATCTTCTTCTATTGTAACTATCATTTCTAGGATTTTTAGGGTAAATAGTTTCTTATAATCAAAGAAAAGAAAGTACCACCCTCAAATTCAAATAATATCACCAAGCCTTCAGGTAAAACAAGGCTTAAACCCTACCCTCTCTTTATAGATTGTTCCTTCTATTTTTACCAAATACTATTTTTTTTCTCTTCCCTCTTAGATTCCTGTATCAGTTGATCAGTTACTGAGCCCATATCGCTGTATCATCAGCCAGTGCTACAAGGAAGGCACTTCTCCGTTTGGCCAACTGTGTGCTGTTAATTGCTGGGGGATCCAAGTTCGCATCTTGAAGTCATCAGTTTTCACTTGAGATGATAGCCTCCCTCTCCCCTCCCAAATGCCCGTAAACACATTTCAGTTGCTGTGCTACACAGTTAAAGGACAAAAGGCCCAGCCTTCTACAGTGTTCATCTCCCACAGCATTAGGAGCAGACAGCCCAAAGACCTACCCCTTCCTAAGGTTCCAAATTCATTGTCAACAATGGCAAATCCTATCCAAGGAGTATCTAATAACAAGTCTCAAGTTCCTAAGCTATTGTTCATAGAAGACACAAAAAGGTCAGCTGCCACACACAAATACTGTATTTTAACTCTGCTGGTTTACCCCCAAGCAGAGCCATAGCACTCGGGTGTTTGGTTTACTGGTGGCTAACATTGACAGACCTGCAGAGCTTCAAGGCTCTAAGAAGTAATGTCCAAAGGGCTCCTGCTTGGTTGGAGGTTTCAATATTTTTGTGGAATTGGCGAGTTTTCAGTATTGTTTTGTTGTTGTGGTGGGTTTTTTTTGTTTGGTTGGTTGTTTTGTTTAGTTTTTTAGATTCTTTTCTGGCAATGGAAAATTTAGCAATCACTTCACAGAGGCTTTCCCACGTGCATTCTAGATTGTTCCTTGCATTAACCTGGTGAATCAATAGGTTTAATTTGTCCAGAAGTCAGAATCCTCCTAGTTACTGTCCCTTTGCCTTCTGGGGGGGGGGGGGGGAAGAACTTTATTCCTCCGTGTGGTTTCCTCTTCTTGTGGGCATTGATTCAGCACGGAGCTATTGTTTCAGAGCCAGGGGAAAATGTATTCTTTTTACAGGTTTATTCCTTCAGCTGGAATTTGTTTAAGTGGTTTCCCCTGCACAAACACAAAAAAGTCCTAATACATGCAGACTGGGTCGGCCTCATGCCATCGGATGTCACCGCTGATGGGTGATGGCACTTATATAGATTTACACAACAAAAACTACATTAAAAATGTTAAGGTGGGGGAGACAAAGGCACAAAGGCCTGGAAATTCACAGCCCGGATTTAAACATACTATATCTAAGAGGAATGGAGTGCATTAGGGTAATGGGCCGGTGACGGGGTCCCTATTATACCTAGGTCCCAGACACTTAATCCCTCACAGAACTTCCTGGTGGCATTTCCTTTGTCTCCTTTTGGGGGGCTTATGTTTTTTAATGGCATTATTATTGTGTAAATGCTCTTATTTTATAAAGTAATTTCTGGCTGATTAGCATCTGTTTATGCAATTAGTGTAATTATACCTAATTATAGAGTAGAAACAACAAATGTAATTAGTTTATTAGAGGTACAACTGTGATAGGTAGTGATTTTTAAATCCTTATGAAACTTTGTTAACAAATATCTCATGAAGGTAAAAGCTAAATATTTAGATGCCAGTTCTCTTGTATTATGTGCATATATATTCATTTCATATTCTCAGCAACAATTAGACATACTGCTTGTCAAATTTAGTGCTACAAAAATCATAGTGTCATTTTAGAAGACACACAAATATAACAACTGTTCTTAGGAAAATGAGAACCACTCTGTGGTATTTTTCTTTACAGTTTGCTTCTGTAAATCTCCCTTCAGTTAAAGATGTCTTACCTACAGAGTGTCACCCTTGGGTGACAGTGAAATTATAAACCCCACAGAGATGTACCTACAATATCACCACATATGATATCTGTCTGTGTTTTTGGCATTGCTAACTGATGAAATGGTCCCTTTACCTGTGTGTTGGATTTCTCCATTTGATTATAAGCCAAAATATAAAGCAAGGGCTGGGATGGCTTGGTCAGTAAAGTTTTTCCCACATGGGCATGAAGGCCTGAGCTCGCTCCCACAGGAAAAAGTCAGTGTAGAGAGGCGCACCCAGTGGAGGGAAGGCAGAGAAGATCCCTGGGGCTTGTTGGCCAGATAATCTAGCCCAGTTTATCCAGATGCAGTGAGAGACTCTGTGTCATATAAATAAATAAATAAATAAAATAAGGTAGACACTGGCCTTAGTTAGGCTTTTATTGCTGTGATTAGACACCATGGCCAAAAGGAACTTTAGGATTTATTTCATTTTGTGTATCAACATCACATCCATATCACATTCCATCATTGTAAGCAACAAGACATTTCCACTGGCCTGCCCTCAGGGACCTAGCCGCACGCAGCTTGCGCCAGCCAGGTGTACCACCCCAGTTCTCTCTCTCTCTCTCTCTCTCTCTCTCTCTCTCTCTCTCTCTCTCTGTCCCTCTCTCTTTGTCTGCCTGCTCTATCTCTCCCTCATATCTCCACTCTGAGAAGTCCTTTTGTTCTTCCCCCTCACCCAATAAAACTCTTACACTAGATCTGTTGTGTGGCGTAATTTCTTAGCAGCACACCTTGGCACAGCCCGCCAAAGGTACCCCCACACACACACCTTTGCCACATTTATCCTATCAATCATCAAAGAAAGTCATAGCAGGAAACTGGAGGCAGGAGCTGATGCAGAGGCCATGGAGGGGTGCTGCTTACTGGCTTGCTCCTCATGGCTTGCTCAGCCAGCTTTCTCTTTTTATTTTTTTTGGGCCGGGGAGAGGGGGCATGAAGATCAAGACAGAGTTTCTCTGTGTAGCCCTAGCTGTCCTGGAACTCACTCTGTAGACCAGGCTGGTCTTGAACTCAGAGATCTGCCTGCCTCTGCCTCCCAAATGCTGTGATTAAAGGCATGTGCACTCCCGCCTGATTACTAGTCTATTTTCTTATATACTCCAGGACCACCTGCCCAGGGATGACACTGTCCATGGTGGGCTAGGCCTTTCCACACCAGTCATCAACCAAGAAAATGCCCCACAGGCTTGCCAAAGGCTAATCTGGTGGGGGCATTTTCTCAGTTAAGCTCATCTCTTCCAAAATGTCTCCATCTTGAGTCAAGTTGACAAAACATAACACCTAATGTCCACATACACACACATCCACATATCCATACCTACATGAGCGTGTATACAAACACACACGTGCATACACACACACACCAAGATGAACTAAAACTAGGTTAACTTAAGAAAAGAAAGAAAACTCAAAAACAGATCACAAAATAGATTTGCTTCCAAAATCATCCAATGAAGCACAAACTTATGAAAGGCTCTGTTAATGCAGACCATCCATTGATTTCCTCATTAAATCTGCTTCTGTTATTGGTCACTTTAGAAAACTCTCTTTTAAATTTTTTATTATATTTTATTTATTTTATGTGCATGTGTGTGTGTGTGTGTGTGTGTGTGTGTGTGTGTGTGTGTAAGTCAGAGGACAACTTGCAGAAGTCAATTCTCTCCTTCTACCATGTGGACCCTGGGGATCAAACTCAGGTGACCTGATTTGGTGGCGAACACCTTTACCCACCCAGCCATCTCACTGGCACAAGAAAATAGCTTTCAGTTATTCCTTCCCTCTCCCCTAATACTAAAGCTAAAGCTAAAAAAATAAAAAAGTAATACAAAAAAGTAGTATGCCAAATTCACCATTCTTGAATTATGTGGGACATTTCCCCTATGGATGAAAAAAAAAATCAAATACTCTCAATGACTGGTGGCTGCTGAGGCAAAGGTTAGAAGGTCTTCTTTACACTTTGAAAAAGTATGCAGTAATATTAGACGAGCCACACTGTAACCCCAGCAGCTCATCACCATTAGAATGTTGCTCTTCTCTTGGATACATAGTAACTCTGTGCACTACACATCACATCTTTATCCTAAGGTATGTATAGTCTCAGCATTTGGTCTGCAAAGAAACAGCAAAAGACTCTGGGCTTCAACTCTAATTGAAGCAAAGTTTCAATTCACAACCTGTTGCCAAAATAACTATTCCTTTTAGAATCACCCTGAGCATACTCAATGTGTATTTTTATTTGTTTAATTAATGGAACAATACATAGTCTTCTTCAACATTTCAAATCAAATGTGTTTTAACTTAAAATCAGTGGTAAATGTTGGCATACCATCATTCTGAAAAGAAGAAAAGCAAATATGTTCATTGGTTTCTTTATTTCACTGTTTAAAAAAACTAAAGAAAAAAAAACCTCTTGATCTAGACAACTCTGTGATGGACATGCATGAAAATTATAACACATGATACATATTAGGGTGAACCTTTGCAGAAGATAAAGTCCAGACCTTGCAATTCTTATATTTCCCTGTGGTATCATGAATACTTTATGTAAGGAAATGCCCAGTACATACTTATTGAGAGGGAAAAGTGAATTAATGAATGAATGAATGAATGAATGAATGAATAGCATATCAAGTTAGGTGTTATAATTTGAATCTGGGGTGACCCCGACAAGGCTCACATTTTCAGCACTTATCCCTACCCATGGGACTTTATTGGTAGGCTAGGGATCCTTCAGAAAGTGGGGCCAGACTAGAGGAAGTAGGTCACACTAGAGGAAGTAGAGGGGGTGGACCTTTGAAAGTTATACCTGCCTCTTGTTCCAGCCACCTGAATTCTTCTTCCTGTCAACACCATATGAACACACAGCTGATCCTTGCTCCCACTGACATGCCTTCTCTGCCATGATGAACTGAAGTCTCTCTAAAATCGTGACCTACAACCATAGGTTGGAGAGATGGCTCAGAGGGTAACAGTGCTTGCATGAAGATTTGAATTCAGAACCCAGCACCCACGTCCAAAGCTGGGCATGGTCTGCACAAGGTCTGTAATCCCAGCGTGTAGTGGGCAGAGACCAGAGACTAGCTGGGCTTTCTGGCCTCCAGCTTAGCTTCAGGTTTACTGAAAGGTTCTACCTCAAGGAAACAAGGCAGAGAATAATAAAATAAGACCCCAAGCTCCTCTTCTGGACTCTGAATATGTACACGGATTCACTTACCAGAGCACGTGTTCTCATATATCACATTTACACACGTACATACGTATATACATACGTACATTCATACACACATACAAAGAAAAGAATTTTAAATAAATAAAACGTTCTATCTTTTCTCTAACCTGACTAGAGTCACATTCTAACAGTGCCATCTAGAAAAATGGCTCTTCAGTTAAGAGAACTTCAATTGTACTCACAGAGGACCTGGGTTCAGTTCCCAGCATATGCATAAGGTGGTCCACAGCTGTGACTCCAGTTCCGGGAATCTGATGCATGTCTTTGGGCCTCCTGAGCACCTGCACACAGGTGGCACACATAAACTCATGGAGGCATACATATTCCTTAGAAGTCCTTTTCTTCTCCTAAGATGCTTCTGTCAAGTATTTTGTTACTCCAAGTAGAGTAACAAGGACAATATACAACTCATCTCTCTCACAGAGTAAGCAAATTGAAAATAGTTTTTTGTCTTTTATTTTCTCTCTGCTCCTTCATTTAGAGGGACTTATAAGTTGGAGTTTTAAAGGCCAATGTATAAGTCCCTCTATTCAGACCTTCCTCCCCATGGAGGTATTTAATTGTATAACAACACACAAAATCCTAACAGTGTGTCTGGGACAAAAGCAATCATAGAAAAATATTAGTTCTTCAGGGTTCAGGAGATAGTGACTTCTTTAAAAAAAAAAAAAAGCCTTACATCAATCAATCAATCAAACAAACAACAACAACAAAAAGGATTCTAAGACTAAATCACAGTGACAGAAGGGTGGGAGGAGAAGGGAAGCATCAGCAGCAGGTCCAAGGGACACCTGGCAAATAACAAACATTTAATAGCTATTCCTTCAGTCCCATTGCCACCTGGCTTCACGCCAGGAGGCACAGCCTAGATTGTGCAAAGAGGCTACCTGAAAAAAGAGTGGTAGACCCTGCAGGGACCTCTCGCCAGGCTCTCTGGCCTCTGAAGGCTTGAGTACACTAATGTAGAGGTTAGGTCAGGAGACACATGAACCTCAATCCACCATGAAAAGGAGACAACTAGTGGGGAGTCGGGGTGGGGGGGAGTCAACTTGAGAAGGAGGGAAAATTGTGACTCCAGTTCCCATAGACCCAATCCCACTTGTTTTCCCTTCCCTCTGCATCCACCAGTGCTATAAATATACTGAGGGGTCAACGCACAGGGAGCCCCCTCCATCTGAAAAGCCAAGAGAGACAAAACGAAAAAGGGATTTCTTTCCCATCTGGCCTTCAGAGTGAAGACAAAGTCAGCAGAATAAGAAATGAGTTGTGGAAGACCAACCCTTTCTTCTCACCCAGGAAGTGAATATTCCACAGTCACACCCAAGATGGGTGTGTAGCGCACTGTCATTATATCCTGTGGCCTAGACATGAACCAGTGTGCAAGGGAGGGAGGCAGGATGCACACTCTCCAGACAAAAGGAATGCAGGCTAATGCAGCTGACTGGTTTCAGCTGTGCCTTACTCCCAAGGAGGCTGGGATACTCCAGCTTAAAATCCGTGAAGGGCTTCCCGTGGATGGGCTGAACCTCTCAGCTAGTATCAATAGTCAAGCACCCAGGAGATGCTACAGCACCCATGATTCCCGACAGACCTATATTTAGCACACTGACCAAGCACCCTGTGTAGCCTTAAAGGATGGATAACCACTTAGTCACTGGGGTGGGGGGAGTGCTGCTGTTGTTTTCCTATTGTTTCTGTTTTGTGTGTATACTTGTTCTTGTGTGCAGGAGTAGGGTATACATACATGTATATACAAGGAAACCAGAATACAATGTCAGGTATCTTCCTCAGCTGTTCTCCACCTTTATTTTGAGGTGGCGTCTCTCACCCAACCTGGAGTTCACAAGTGTGCCAAGCTGCCTGTCTTTCAAGCCCTATCTCCACCTCCCTCATGCTAGGATTACAAGCATGTGCCACCATGGTCAGATTTCTTTCCCCCATGGGTGCTGGGTAATCTGTTAAGCACTCACGGACTGAGCTACCTCTCAGCCCAACACGAATTGTCATTCTGTTGCTTATTTGTCCTGCAAGTCCCACCCCTAAGTGCAATAATCATAACAAGTTCTGGAATGTCCCACAGTCTCTTATTCTGTTCTGGCTCAATATCCTTATGTCCTTCTTGGGGAAAGGAGCCAGTCACGCTGAACAAGATGACACCGTGTTAGAGTTCCACAAACATCTTTCTTCACTTTCCCCCTTATACTGTGAGCTGGAAGCTTGGAGTTTAAAACTGGAAATGCATCCCTGGCTTCATCTTAACACGGCATTTACACAATCCTCCGTGCCACGCGAGCACACTACCAGACGGACATCCATCCTCAACACAGTGGACAGCCTAGAAAAGCGTTATTCTTTCCAGGTGTGCCTGCCTGGGTTATTTATGGCCTGACTTCCTTTCAGAGTGCGAGAAACCTTAGCCTTCTGCCAGCTGCAAGGGATTGCTCAGAAGTATTTTTAAGTGAAAAAATATAGAGAGCGACACTTCTCTTCCCTCTACCCCACCCTTCCCCCAACCCCTTTGCATCAGCCAGTGACATGTCTAAATGGGCATTTAACTGTACTCACCATCAAAGGAGGAGCCCCATGCAGGCAACAGTATATTAACTTAATGAATTCCAGAAAGAGTAAGGAAGAGGGTACTGTTAACCCTGCCCAAGTTATCCTCCCTAAGAGCACTCATCGAGGGTGGTGAAAACACACAGACATGTGTTTTTCTCCTTTTTTTTTTTTTTTTTGATTGTAGAGATACTTGATGCAGGGCCTGGAGATGCGGGGCCTGGAGATGTGGGGCCTGGAGATGCCTGGACTACAGTGAACCTAAGTCCAACGGAAGATCCCAGTTTACAAAGAGGCCCTGCAACGGGCGCACAGTTTGATCACATAAACTATGTTTAAAGTGGGGTTCTCAACCTTCCTAATGCTGTGACCCTTTAATACTGTTCCTCATATGGTGGTGATCCCCAACCATAAAATTACTTTTGGCGATACCCCCTCCCCCGCCCCGTGAAAGGGTCGTTAGATGCCCCCATTGCTACCGACAGGTTGAAAATCATTGCTTTAAATGTTTTCTCATTAATGAATAACAGGAGAAAAGGTCCCCAGTGGTGTTGATTTCTTTGGCTACACAGCATGAAAATTGCTTTAATTAAAAAAATATCATATGCTTTTTAATGACCATGTTCTCTAAGTAGCTGGAAGGAGACAGAAGCTGGGTCTGGTCTTACGGGCCTGCAATCTCAGTTACTCATGAGGTTGGAGTAGGAGAATCCCAAAGTTCAAGGCCAGGCTGGATAAATTCAAATACAAATTATCCTGAAAGGGGGGCTGGAGGTGTAGTTGCTCAGTAGGTACATCTTAGGACGTGCAAGGTCCTGGGTTCAATGCCAGGCACTAGAAAAACAAAATAATAATGATTAAAGATAAAATAATGATTAAAGATAATGTTTCAATACCACAGCAAAATCTGCAGATGGTGGGGTTTTATAAAGTGCCAGAGTGATGTTTCAACAACAACAAAATTTTAAAGAGGAGCCCAGCAAGATAATTCAATGGGTAAAGGTGCTTGTCACTAAGTGTGATACCTCAGATTCAGTTCCCAAACCCCACATGGCATAGTCAACTCCATAAAGTTATCCGCTGACCTCCACATAAACACACACACACACACTCGAATATACACATAAACACACACACACACACACTCGAATACACACATAAACACACACACACTCGAATACACACATAAACACACACACACACTCGAATACACACATAAACACACA
>CAJQZJ010032044.1:2873408-2895391 GCA_907164525.1 Lophiomys imhausi | reverse complement strand
ACTCTAACCCCCTGAGTGTTTCCTACATTGCACAATGGTCTTACTGGCCACTGGCCATTCTCATCTCTTGAGGGTGGCCTGGTTCACACTGTTTTTCTGTGTGTTATGTCTGAATTCATTCAGCCAAGATCTTAAGAGGAGAAGAGCAGAAGAGACACCAGAGCAAGACCCTGGAAACAGCATAGATGTAAAATATGAAGTTATTCAGTATGGTTTCATCAACTCTCTCGAGAATATAAAAATGTATGCACAGATTCACTAAGAAAAAAAAGATATATAATAATTTCCTCATTTGCTGCTGTGACTTTAAGATGGGGATTAAAATATCTGAAATTATAGGAAACTCAAGTAATGTAGTTTTAAAAAAATAAATCCTGCCTACTGTCTGCCAAGCAAATGAACATTTAAGAGGTAGGCCTAGCAACCGAGTATGTATCCATGAAGGGGATATTCAGCTCCTATGTGTCCCCCACCCTCTTTGTTGTTTCCTGGCCATTACAGATGAGCAGCTTTCTATATATACACTTGCCATGATGCACTGGCCTTGCACAGCAACAGTGACTTATTTTTCATGCTTGTCACAGTGGCAGAAAGCTAGCAGTGTTTCTCCAAATTAATGCTCTCCCATTTCTGATGTCCTTCTCACTTCAACACCAGACACCTCAGGCCATCACAAAACTACTTCTTTATCTGTCTCCCCGGTAAGATCTAACCCAATTTCAGCTCTCCTCTAGAGCCCATTAACCTCATAACCTTTTCTGAGAGAAATTTTCATTCATTTTTCTCTTTAAGCAAAGCGTTATCACCTTGTTTCATGTTATTTTCAACTCATTTCTCCATCACTTTGTACTTTTGTACAAAAGTTAACTCCTTTTCTTTGAAGTCTATGCTACTAGTGGTTCTCAAAACCATATTAACCTTAGGATCTTCAAGAATATCCCCTTCCTTGTGATTTCAATATTGCACTGTCTTATCTGCTGATAATTTCCTCTTTCCCCTTTTCACCAAAACAATGCTCTCTCAATGTACATAAACACACATGCAGATATTTCTTTACCATTGTATTATCTGCTTCCTTCATGCTGAAGTGTCCTAAAGAAGCTGCATATCTGTTTTTCAATAGTACATCCAATCACTGTCTTCCGTGCTTACATTCTCTGAGATTGCACTTACAAGGGTCATCAGAACCTTATAACCAAACATATCATAAACAATTCATCTTGTCAGACATAGTGGTACACACCCGCAATCCCAGCATTTAAAAGGCTAAAGAAGAAAATGGAAAGAGAAGAAAAGAGTGTGATACATGGACGTGTGAGAGAGGCAGGGGAGGAAAACGAACTACTTCTCAGCAATGTTGCACAAAAGTTATTTGTGGGCTTGAAAGACCCAGAGTTTCATCTAAGCTGCTCCTCCTCTGGGTAGTCTGCCTTACCAATTTGTTTAACCAAGGAGACATGAGGGTCAACTTAAACTTTTCTTTCTTCCAAACTTTCATGATAAGCCTCCAACTAGTCCTTGTTACCCATGTCTTTCTTTAAGTCCATTCTCTTCTTGCCACACAACCACCAATAGATTGAAAAGTCCCAGTCTTGCTGGATGACTTAAAGTCTTGTCTGAGATCCTGAGGGTGTGCCACTACCTGCAGATGAGCCAAAATCCACAGCATGCCACAAGATCCTCTTTGAGCCTAACAAATACCAACACTGCAGGCACCATGCTCAGCTTTGACAAGTTTCTTGAAGGGAGAAATTCTTTTTAGATGTATTTATTTCATTTTATGTGTATGAATGCTTTGCCTACACATTATGTATCAAATCCCCTGGACCTGGATCTACAGATGGTTGTGAGTCACTCTGTGGGTGCACGGAACTGAACCCAGGTCCTCTGTAGGAGCATCTAATGTGCTCTTAACTGCTACGCCATCTCTCCAGCTCTCTTTCTGTTCTTGTCCAGCACCTATCAGAGTTTTTTTTTTTTTTTTTGGTTTTTTGAGACAGGGTTTTTCTGTGTAACAGCTCTGGCTGTCCTGGACTCACTTTGTAGACCAGGCTGGCCTCAAACTCGCAAAAATCCACCTGCCTCTGCCTCCCGAGTGCTGGGATTAAAGGCGTGCGCCACCACACCCGGCTAAAATGTGTAGCCCAGGCTGGCCTCGAACTCGTGATGCTCCTGCCTCTGCCTCCTCCAGCAAATCCTACCGGCATGCGCCACCACAACCGGCCTATCAGAGTTTTAAAAGCATTCTACAAGTGAGTTTTCATGTGCTACAGATGCTCTATGCTCTCTTGCTTTTAAGCCTCTACAGAGGACAGAAACCACAAGCATCCACTCTGACAATACACTAAACTGGGGCGAAGGAGACGTAAGTCACTCTGTTTGAGAAAAGAATACCAAGTTTCTTACCAGTGAGAGATAACAACACTTGCCCTTTGGTCTAAAGAGAGCAGAGTGTACAGCTCTAACAACAGTTAGGAAGGCAGTGTTTTGTCACTCAATGTTATATAGCAGCAGACCATAAAAGTAGTATTTCATGAACTTGTAAGTGGATTGATGGGCCTAACCTAGGTATTACACATCTAGTAACTAAGCAGAACTGGTTATATAAATCTACCTATAAAAATTATGGTTACGGGGCTAGAGAGATGGCTCAGGGGTTAAGAGTACTGACTTTCTTCCAAAGAACCCTGGTTCAAATCCCAGCACCCACATGGCAGTTCACAGTGTCTGTAATGGCCGGGCGTGGTGGCGCACACCTTAAAAAAAAAAAGATTATGGTTAAGCAGGCATAGTTACTAACATTAAGTAACTTTTAGATCACAAATTTTGGGGGACCAAGTATCTTCCTCCTTATAAAAATTAAAGACTCAAAGAAAATGTGTACTGGGAGAACAACATATCATTTCTACAGAATAAAAATGCCAAGCCTGAATTTTATGTTCCCTGACGAAGTATATCAGTATTATCTACCCAGGTCCTTCGTGTTTTCTTTACTTCCTGTAGCACTGGAATGGTCTCACTGCAGGCTATTCTAGAGCTTTCCTTGAAAGTGCTGATTGGAGCCGGGCGGTGGTGGCGCATGCACTTAATCCTAGCACTTGGGAGGCAGAGGCAGGCAGATCTGTGAGTTCGAGGCCAGCCTGGTCTACAAAGTGAGTCCAGGACAGCCAGAGCTGTTATACAAAGAAACCCTGTCTCGAAAAACCAAAAAAAAAAAAAAAAAAAAAAAAGAAAAGAAAGAAAAGAAAGTGCTGATTGGAGTTCTCTACAGCATGAGCAAAAACAGCTCTTCATGTACTCTTAAAGACTTCTTCCCTAGGGCAGAGGTTCTCAACCTGTGGGGCACTACCCCTTACGGGGAAGGTACCGAACATCCTTTCATAGGAGCCACCTGAGACCACAGAAAAACAGGTATTTACATTATGATTCACAACGGTATCAAAATTAGTTATGAAATAGCAACAAAAATAATTTTATGGTTGGGAGTCATGAGGAAGCGTATTAACGGACTGCAGCATTAGGAAGGTTGAGAACCACTGCTCCAGAGAATGAGACAGCCAGGCAGGAGACTTGTCACCTGCTAATAAAGCGTTATCGTTCCACTCCACATTATGGCATTAGACCATCTTCAGTACAATGTGACAGTTCCAACTATGAGACTCCTTATATCATCTGGTAACATAATCTGCAGAAAATTAATTTTATTTAATATTAAAATAAATGCCTAAACTGAGCAAGTCAATGACACTTTAACATTCAACTGTCCGAAGACCCAACCACAACACTGTTAGAAATATAATCACCACAAAGGAACTTAGGAACTACAATTCACCTTAAATTTTAAACCTATATATAAATTTAAATCTTATATAAAATATAATGTAAAAATTTAAGTTTATACAGATCTAACTATACATTAAATCTAAATTTTAAATATAAAGTATGGAATATTATTATTCACATTAGTAGAAATGGCTAATATACTTCAGAAAACAGTTATATAAAAGGTCACTCACCATCTCCAGCAGGAAGTCCTCTCTCCTTTTTCTCATCACATTTGTTGCATTCACTGAAGTAAAGCAGCAGGAACATATCCAAGAGTACCCAAACCAAGGAGGTGGCTAGAACCACCTTGCAATATGCAAATTTTCTCATGGCACTTTAAGTCAAATGTAAAATTTTAAAATATATATATATATATATAAATATACAAATATCATGAAAATTATTCCAATCTGGTTTCATCAGAAATCAGTCATGCCCTACAAAGAGAAAAATAAAAAAGACTGTCTTAAACTCAATACCTAGGAAATGGATCATATAATTAATTTAACATCATAAATATTAAGAATTAATTTCTTAGCCGGGTGGTGGTTGCGCACGCCTTTAATCCCAGCACTTGGGAGGCAGAGGCAGGCGGATCTCTGTGAGTTCGAGGCCAGCCTGGTCTACAAAAGCGAGACCAGGACAACCAGAGCTGTTACACAGAGAAACCCTACCTCAAAAAAAAACAAAAAAAAAGAATTAATTTCTTTAACAAGAAATTCTATTATTATATAAATTCTTCTTTTTTTTTTTTTGGTTTTGCGAGACACGGTTTCTCTGTGTAACAGCTCTGGCTGTCCTGGACTGGCTTTGTAGACCAGGCTGGCCTCGAACTCAGAGATCCACCTGCCTCTGCCTCCCGAGTGCTGGGATTAAAGGCGTGCGCCTTTATCCACCACCGCCCGGCTATATAAATAATTCTTACAGAGCAATAGCCAATAAAAATAAATCTAGGATGTAAACAGGCCTTTATAGAAATCTAAATAACCAATAAAAATGTGTAAAAATGTGTCCATTTTCCTCTAAGTAGATATGTAAATTAAAGCAGCAGTAAGCTACTATTTCAGTCTCATCAAAACACGGGTCTTAACTCCTCTCTGTCTCACTGTCCTATTGAACTGAATTATAAGACAAAAGCCAAAAAGCCACAACAATTAATTAGTATAAGATCTTCAGCAACCAGCCATCGTAGTCTGCATATTCGTGTCTCCTACAGCTGGTACTGCAGTCTTTCAGGCTAATCCCTCTCCTCTTTCCCCACCAAATTCTTATGTGCACCATCAAGTCACTACTCACCCAGCAAACATTCACAGAACACGCTGCAGGAAAGGGAAGGAACCCTAAGATCTGGTCCTAACTCTGATGTCCCCAATTGTTCAGTTTCTACTCCCCACTTTTCTACAGTCTATGACACTCTTTACCATCGTTAGAAAGTAATGGGAAGAGCTCATTCACAGTGGAACAATTGGGATACTCTCACTAAAATTGTTTCTAACATGTAAATGTTTATCTTGGAGAGCTCTGGAGCAGCCTGAGAATCCTGTCACTGAATAGTTAACGCAAAGGCCCATATTACTGCTGACTAGGAAAGAAACAGAACAAGTGTACTCAAGCAAGAAAACAGGGGATACCTTTTACATGGGCCCTGTGCTGAAAGTCATGTGAGCAGATGTCCTGAAGAAGTAGGCCAACAGGCCATGTGACAGCTTCTCACAAGAGTGGCCAGCAAACATGGATTATCTGAACAATCCAGGACAAGTGAGCTCATCTAAGAAATTCTTAAGAGTAGTTCTTTACAAGGTTGCTAGACAACACTCAGAAAGTCATCCGAAAAGGTACTAAGTGATACTTGTAAGCATAAGGAATCATTACTTCTGTTCACGTCTCAGGGGACTTTGATCTCCTACATATGTTCTCTCAACAGAACAACATTTTCTGACTGCAAGATGAGAGAAAATAAGGGTGCTACTGACTTTTTTTGCCTCCTCAATCCAACATTTGATTGTGTCACATGCAGTGACTAGTTACTAATAACTATGGGAAAACATGACATAATTGTCACAAAACAATAACTCTTACCACAGAAGCTAGGTATAAAAATTTGTTCACATGGAAGACTACCCAGCAAAGAATCTGACGTTAGGGAAAAAAAACAAAACAAAACAAAAAAAAACAAACAAAACCCAGGGTCTCATGTAGATCAAGAGACCTAAACCTGCTGAGTCAATGCTGCCCTGCCCTTAAGCGTCTATCTGCTCCTCCTGCTCTAACATTCCAGTGCTGGGGTTACAAGTGTGCACCTCAGAAATACATTTACGCAGAGCTAGGAATCACACTGAATCTCATGCATCCTAGGCAAGCCTTTTATTATCTGAGTATATTACGGACCCAGTCTTTAAAATCCAATGACCATTACACTAATATATTATTGTCAGTTCATTTATAAAACATGTTTTTACATTCAGGTATCTAAAAAAACATGTTTACTTTAAAACCTGTGTGCATTGTTTTTAAAAGTATCTTTGAACATCCTTTATACAAAATGCTTTGGGAAAGAACTATTCCAGATTTTAGAGTTTTTCAGATTTTGCAATATTTGCATAGACTTAATTTGTTGAGCTCCACAATACAAAATGTGAAATGTTCCTAAATCTAAAACATTTTGAGTGTCTCATCTGCATGCAATGTTTCAGATTTGAGAGCATTTTAGATTTCTAATTACGGATGTTCATACAAGCTACACACACACACACACACACACACACACACAGTGAAACACTACTCAAGAACTTTAAAAAAATCACTGTTGTGATCACTGAAGTATTTCTCAGAGTTATTATCCCAAGTTCAGAGGTCAGGAGAGCAAATATGACTTAGTCGGACTTGTAACAGAACTTACTAACTCAATTGTGTCTACCTGGGGCATGCAATGTTGAGTATATGGATTAATGCATCAGTTTCTAAAGGTAATAAACTTGCTCGACTTCTAGCAGTACCTTCAAATTTTATATTTCTACTCATAAAATAATCTATGCTAAATGTAAAGAACTTCAAACACAGAAAAGTAAAATCTTGGCACTGTCATAAACTACTGTCACAGTTATATTGTACTACTAGTGGCTAAGTATCCTTTCAATCATTGAAGACAGATGTGCCATAATCTAACACAGGTTTCTGTTATTTTATGCAGTATGTGGTAACCACATCTCAACACAAGTATGAGAAAATTTACTTGGGGCAGTGACCAGCAAACTCTTTTGGCAAAGGACCAAATAGTAAGCTTCTTTTGAACTCTGGCGCTGTAGGAAGAGAGCAGCCATAAATGAATGCAGCAACATTCCAACCATTTGCTTAAGGACACTGAAATTCAATTTCATATTACAAATCATTTTTATTCAACCACTTACAAATGTGAAAACTCTTCTTCGTTCCTGAGTCATCACAAGAATTCCAGATCTCCAATATATAGTCAGGGTGCCCAGTCAGAAGAAACACATACTTCCATTACGATTAGGAATCATAAGTTTGATGTATCTACCACTAACAACACTGTTTTTACTTTTAGTGTGCAATCACTATCTTTTGTTGCTGCATATCTGGTTTGTTTGTTGGTAGGGTATTACCAATCCAGGCTAGCCTCCAACTCCAGATCCTCTTGCATTATCTTCCAAATTCCAGGGTCTTAGCTACGCACCACCACACCCAGCTTTACATTGAGTATTCTACCGTCTCTGCCATTACTGGTGGTCATTCCATTTCTTTCCTCACATACCTACTGAATCTGGCCCAATACTCTATTAGGCAGTTTGTTTTTCCCTTTTGTTTCTGTGAAACTCTTTATATAATGTTGTGTCAGTTATAAGCCCCACAATGCATTTTTTCCAGTTCACAGCTTACCTTTAATAAAGAATATCATTTATGGTTCAAATTTCCCACGTCTTAAGAAATACTTCTACTTGGAAATCAGTACTAGTAATGTTTTTGTGTAAGTTAAAATATTTTGCCTTTCCTGCTTTAAGTAGGAGACCAGTGTCATTATCTCCAAAAAAGATAGTGTCTCAGACGTACTTAAATAACAGGTCATTTTTTCCTAAAGGCATGCAACACTCATCCTGTTGTAAAATAAGTCTGTGAGTCTCTATGCTCTGCTCCACTGACCTGTCTGTCTCTTCATAATCTGACACTGCTATCTGAACTATAACAACTAGTTTATTCTTGGTATATAGTAAAAAACAAGCCTTCTCATCTTTTAATTATTAAAAAAATGTTGGTGTATGCCTTTAATCCCAGAACTTGGTAGGCACAGGAAGGAGGATCTGTGAGTTCAAAGCTAGCCTGGTCTACAGAGTGAGTTCCAGGACAGCCAGAACTACACAGAAAACCCTATCTCAAAAAAAGTATTATATTTTTATTGTGTTTATTATGTGGAAGGGTGTGTGGAGGCCAGAGAACAACTTGGTGGACTTAGTTCTCTCTTTCTACCAGGTGGAAGTGTTCTAAATTCAGAAAATAATCTGTTTTTGAGTACCTGGACAAGAGATGGGAATAGAATTCAGGTCATCAGGATTACGAGCAAGTGCCTTAACTCCCTTAGCCATCTTGACGGTCACCTCCGACTATTTCTTTTTGATACAGGGTCTATGTAATCCCAGTTATACTGGAACTTCTATGTAGACCAGGTTGACCTCAAACTCAGGGGTCCACCAAAGGCAAGTATCCACACCCAGCCCTTTCACTACTTTTTCAGCTACTTGGCTGCTGTTTCCCTTAAAATTTTTGGATTTTTAAGCTCTATTCCAAAAGCTACTGTAATTCAAATTAAAATAAATCCACAATCAATGAAGTGTTATCCTTAAGATTCTTCAAATCCACAAAAGTCCAATCTCTCCATTTATTTAGGGCTCTGTGTTAATAGAGTTCAATAAATCTCATAATTTTGTTTCAAAGCAACTTTACATATTTTAAAATATTTTCTTCTACCTGAGTGATGTAATTTTGTTACTAGATGTTTAGAGAAGGGTCCTGTGTACTGTTTTCAGATGCTGATTTCAATGCCCTGAGATCTGGTTACTGCCCTACTTAAGGCACTCTCTGATTGGCTTTAATAAAAAGGCTGACAGCCTATAGCTGGGCAGAGAGGGAAGTGCAAGGCAGGACTTCCTGGGAGGGAGAAAAGAACTCTGGGAAGAAGAAAGAGGAGGGCTTTCACTAGGAAACAGAGGAAGGCTTTTGCCAGGAGACACGGAGGGAGACAGATGTGATTGTGAGCATGGAAGGATAGCTAGCCATGTGGCTGGATGAGGCAAGACCAACTTAGATGAGTCTGTCCAGCTAATAAGGCCTAAGCATTGAAAAACTTAAAGGGTCTTGGTGTATTTATTTTATGGTCTAAAGCCACAATGGGTCTTAGGTATCTTTTTGTCAGGAGACATAAACTGGTGGTCCCCCTCCCCTTCTTTCCCTTCCCGCCCCTCCTTTCTTTCTTTTTTTTTTTTTTTTCAAGCCAAGGTTTCTCTCTGTAGTCCTGGTGGTTCTAAAGCTCACTCTATAGACCAGGTGCCTCCAACTCAAGAGATGCACCTGCTTCTGCCTCCCAAGTGCTGGTTAAAAGGTATTGAGGCTCACCAACATGTCCTTGCTTAGCATAGCTGCAGCCATTTTTGTCTTTAGTCTCTATCTTAAACATAAGGTGAAACTAAGTTTAAGTTCTTAGGCTCTGCTGGCCTGACATAAGAATAGTTTTTGTTAAACGTTCTGCTTGAATTAATGATGTATGTTCTACTTAAACAAAAGCACAATACTCTGTTATGTTCCTTCCCCCCACCCTAAATTCCAGCCAATCAGTTTAAAATGCTTTCTTTAGCCACCTAGGTACGATGTACCTGGTACAGAATTGATTCTTCTTGCTTATTATGAATTTTCCCTTAAAGATTCACCCTGAGAACAGGTCAGGGACTCAGTACTGGTTCCCAAATCCAGTATTAGGGTCCCTGACCAGTCAGTCTTGGTTCAGCATTCAATAAACTTTCATCAGTCTGAGTCTGATGTTCGAATGATCAATGTGCAGCTATTCCTAAACCCATAACAAAGGCATGCACCACCATGACCAACTGAGAAGTGTACTTGATTCTTGTTTGCTGATTTAATTCGGCAACCTTGCTAAGATGTCTAGCACTATGTAAACAGGGGAGGTACCCACAAGCATGTTGTTTTACTATTGAGCATAAATGGTAGATTTTGTTTTTGTAAGACAAGAAAGAATGTAGTCACTGTGATTTACTACTTAATTATTTTAAATGATATTCCATTTATAGCAAAAGACATTGAGTATGGTAGAACAACTCTATCATTCTGAGAGAATGGATAAAAGAAATCATAAAGACTAGTTTTAAAAGTTGATAGAAAAAAGAAATTAAGCTTTAAAAAAAATCTAAAACACTTTCTTAAATAATCTCACTAAAATGTACACTGATTAATTTTATCATTTATTTTGTTACTGTTCTTTTTTTAAGTTAAGTTTCAAGCCTTACAATTAAGCAATTTTTAGACTATGAGTTATTTATTTCCTGTAAAACTGTTTTTATTGTGAATTCTATTATTTAAAAAGGCCGGTATATGGCAGGCATATACCTAGATAGCCAGAATACTGTTAGAACTCAGGGATCTAATACTTGCATGTGAATCCCTGGCTAGAGATATATTACTTATCTCCATCATTCATACTTGAGGAAAGCACGTCTACATGATTCTCACAGAAAGAAGACCTAAAGACCTGTGCCTCTCCTCTCAACAGTTGTATCAATGCCATGTCCCTTCTGTTGGTTTCCAGTGCTCACAATCCTCCTGCTCTGACCTTCTAAGGACTGTGATTACAAGAGTAGACATCATAGCCAGCAAAAATGTTCTTTTCGCCCTCCCCACTAGTGCTCATGATCAACAGGACCTTGCACATGGGGGAAAAAAAGAAAAGCATGACACCATTAAGTCACCCCACTTTAAGACAGGTCTTCTGCATCCACCTGAGAGCTAAAATTACAAGGGAAGGGCGCTACATCCAGCATGTCTTCCTGATATCTGCAACTCTATCTTTTGCTATGATTGATCTTACCCATGAGGTCATATGACTTTTCTTAACAAATCAGTTGCAAATGGTACCATTCAAAACATGTGACAATAAAAATCTGGTTTCCCTAAACCAGGCAGCGATGGTGCACACCTTAATCCCAGCATCCTGGAGGCAGAGCCAGGAATATCTCTGGGTTCAATGCCAGTCTACAGAGTGAGTTCCAAGACACTCAAGGCTATACACAGAGAAACCCTGAAACCCTATCTTGAAAAACCAAACATAAATAAATAAAAAAGGTTTGCCACAGCACCTACTTCTTTGCCAGAAGATAAATAACTGCAACTTCTTCAAATGAATTAAATTGATATATAGAGGTGATATAATATAGCAGGCCTGAAATTGCTATCCTTAAAAATGTGTGGTATGCAAGATTGGCCTTTAGCTCAAATCTGGGAACTTAAATGATAAACAGTTCTCCATAGTGATAAAAAACTTTCTCTAAATGACAAGTGTGCTCTACTGTGCCTTTACTGTACAATCTGGTTTATGTTAAACATGTTTTCCTTCTGTGACTCTGGAATTTTGGTATGTGCTAGATACAAAGTACCTCTACATAGTAAAAACTTTGGCCATGACTTTCTGATTTTCCCTAGTAGACAGTGTTTCATGTGGAGTCACAATTGCTGGAGAAACTAAACACACCTAGCTATCCCTCAGAGAGAATGCTCGCAAGCTTACTCCTGGCTTCCTCCAGATTTTGTGTCCTTTTGCTGCAATGTATCTATCTCTGTGAGTATTATTGTACTAAAGCCTCCAGGGCAATCAATATCTGGGGTGTTCTTAGCAACCCTAATAAAACTGACATACTAAAACAAGGAAACCCAAATGTTTACGTTCAAATTTCAGTTCTAACACTTATTAGTTATGTGGCCTTAGAAAGGTCAATTTACTTTATTTTCAACAAACAACCAAAGCCCATGTCACCTCTTTATTTCTTTAAAAGAAAAAACCACCCATCTTCTAGTTCCACTGCAATAATACACACTCAGTAAACAGTAAGTGATATTTCTAAAGGTGTTTTCTTAGATGAAGCAACCAGGATTCTTATATTTTTCGTTGTGACACTAGCCTTTAACGGCTAAGCCATCTCTCCAGCCCAGCAACCACGATTCTTGTACCTATGCATGAATACAATGAAAATGACCACCTGGAATGCTGCAAAGAGAAGCTCAGAGACAAACTTTACCCCAATATCTTCAACACTCTACTGTAAATGACTTCCCAGTCACATGAGAAGATTATGGGTAAATTTAATTCTAGCTAAAGAGTTCTCTTCTGAACCTGGTCTTCATTAGTCTGACTTCATTCAGACTGACTTGCTGAGAAATAAATATAAGTATATAAATATAAACTGTTACTGGGACTATACTTTATTGCTGTTTCTCAAATGTTACTGAAGTAAGTACTTAGTCCAAAAACCCTTCTAGTGATGAGCATGCCTTTATTCCCAGCTTGGGGGTAAGGGGGGAGCAGAGGAAGGTGGATCTCTATGAATTTGAGGCTAGCCAGGACTACATAGTGAAACTGTCTAAAAAAAAAAAAAAAAAAAAAAATCAAAAACCTAAAACAACAAACCCTTCTAATACATGAATGTAAGACATACAATCTAACAGACGTAAGTTTAAAATTCATGGAAGTTTAACCTTGATAATGAGAATCTTGAAATCACTGATTCTCAATTATTATCAACTTACCCCAAAGTGGCTTTTCAAATGAATTCATATCACAAATCCACGTCTCACATCATCTGTTGAAAAATTAATTTCCCAAAATCAGTGTATTTCAGAGTATTTCTTCTTCCTTTACCCCCACTACTCTATACACTAGACTGTAGGCCAGTTGCCCACTTGAATGCAAGGGCCAGCAATTATTCAGCTACTTCCTGAAAGCTAAGTATAGCATCTGGGGCATAGGCACTCCATCTAATTTCTATTTTAAACACAAATGAGTTAATTAATAAAAAATTACTGTCAGAAACCTCAACAGAAATAGTATAAATGATCTTTTCTCCTCTAAGGAAATGATCCATCAACTTTTCAGATGAGAAGGCCAAAGACAGCATTTGCAGTGGCTGTAAAAGGAGTAAACAGTTTACTCCTTATTTCATACCCAGAAAATTTCACCCTATTAGACCCCAATGGATTCTGATGATAATTCTCTACTAGACCACCTATTCCTGACTGGCCCAGGCCAACCACAGCCACTGTCTTTATCTTGCCAAAGCACAAAAGTAAATCATAATCAACGGGATTAGTAGGGAAACTTCTCAGAAAGCATTTGCAGAAAGTTCTCTCTTTAGGGAAAAAAAGAAGATAAAGGAGAGATGGTATCTTTCTAGCCCGAGGAAATTTTTGAAAAAAGGGGGGGGGGGGGGGGAGCTGATGGTATCACGAAGCCAAACCAATCTTGAAACTTCCCTCTTATATATAAATCTATGTGAGAAGATAACCTTCCAGTGATGAGGTATTGTGCTGCTACAGTCAACACTCCCCACCCCTATACACTCTGCAAGGTGCAATTACTAACTCAGATCAGAATGCATCCTGTGAAGGAAAAGAGTAGAGGACCCATCTAATACTTAAGTAAAATAAGTTTCAAGTAGAATTTCAACATAAGTTTAACAAGTACTAGAACCTGCTGTGACATACCCATCTTAGAAATGGCATTATAGTCTTGTGCCATTTAACAAGACTGTGTTCTGAGAAATATGTCATGGGGTAATTTCATTATGGTGTGAACATAACCTAGCAGCAAAGTCTACTACAAATTTAGGTTCTATGGTATATATCATTGGACACTTGGCCCATTTTTGCTTGAAATTCTGTTTTGTAGTACATGCCTGAAGCTAATCAATCGAAGATTACATATCTTCCGTATGTTCAAACTCTGTCAATTATACATGAGACACTATGTTAACAGAGAAAAATAAAAGATAAAAAAGTTCAAACTAGAAGGGGAATCCAAGATGGCAACATCCATAGACCATTGTATCTGAGTAGTAGGTGAATGAGATTAGCCACTGTGGAGTGATCGTGAGGTCCCGCAGCCGACTGTGAAACACAGACAGTGTCTGAATTTCTGGGGCAAACATTGAGACTGGTCACCACTCAAACCAGCTCATGCAGTTCCCGGGAAGTCACCCTGAGATCAGCCAGCTTTGTAACCCGTCAGTGGATCCAGCCCACGGCTCCAGCCACAGATCAGCAGCCCTGCCTGTCTGCCTGATATCCAGCCTGCACTCAGACCTGTCCACCCAACTGGGGAAAACAGCCAGACCACAAGAGCACAAGTAAGTAAGACTTTCTTTCTGGAGTTCCCAACATGGCAGCACAGTGTGTACTTTAGCTGGGTGGCAGTGACCAAACCCAGTGGCACCAAAGCAATTAGAAGCTGAGACTGACTGCAAACAGAGCCAGTGACAGAGTGTTCCCCACAAACATTGGAGCGGGTCACTCACCTAGCACCACAGCTTTTGAGGTAGTCAGCAAGAGGCACATCGAGGTTGGTACCCATCTTGGGTGGAGCTCCCTGCCTGAAAGTTCAGCCTAGCTGCTGAACCAGTGAGGGGAGAACACAGGCCCAACTACAGCTCTACCTGTCTTTTTGAGGAGACCTGCTAGCTCTCAGGTCCTCACAGGATAGCCCACTCCCAAATCACCTGAATATAGGTCCAACTGAAATATAACCAGTTGAGGAGAGCAGCCAGTCACTCTCCGAGAGCAGTCTATTACAGGAACCTACCCACCATCTGGAGGTGGACACCAGGATCTCAGGATCACCCAACCCCCAGAACAGGGAGTTTTCCTGAGCACCAAGGCCAACTGACATCAGAAAAAGCCAGATGACACCAGCCAGGGTCAACTAGATGACGAAAGGCCAGCACAAGAACATGGCAAAAAAGAAACAAAAACAAAACAAAACAAAAAAAAAAATCAAAGCAAGATGATGTCTCCTGAACCTACCTATAATGCTACAGACAACTGTGGACATCCTAACACGTTTGAAAAAAAAATGGCCTTAATCCTACACATATTAATAGAAGGCTTAAGAGAGGAAATCAAATACCCCAGAGAGCAAAAATAAAATAGTGCAACAGAGGTGATGGAAATGAATAAAGCTCTTAAAGGAATGGAAAACCTGAAAAGGGAAGTTGAAGCAATAATAAAGAAAATACAAGCCGAGACATTCATGGAACTGGAAAACCTTAAGGGAAGAAAAGAAACTACAGACACAAGCATCACGAACAGAATACAAGAGATGGAAGAAAGAATTTCAGGCACAGAGGATAAAATTGAAGAAACTGATACATCTGTCAAAGAAAACGTAAAATCCAAAAAACTCCTGACACAAAACCTTCAGGAAATCAAGGACATTATGAAAAGACAAAATCTCAAAATAATAGTAATAGAAGAAAGAGAAGATTCCCAGTTCCATGAACCAGAAAATATCTTCAACAAAATCATTGAAGAGAATTTCCCAAATCTAAAAAAAGAGATGCCTATAACCACACAAGAAGCCTACAGAACTCCAAATAGATTAGACCAGAAAAGAAAATCCTCCCACCATATAATAATCAAAATACTAAATGTACAGAACAAAGAAAGAATATTAAAAGCTGCAAGGGAAAAAGGCCAAGTAACATATAATGCCAAACTTAGTTAGAATGACACCTGACTTTTCATCAGAGATGCTATAAGCCATAAGGGCCTAGACAGATGTCTTGCAGACCCTAAAAAAACACAAATGACAGGCCAGAATACTGTTCCCAGCAAAACTGTCAATCAACATAGATGAAGAACACAAGGTATTCCATGACAAAAACTAAATTCAAACAATATCTATGCACAATTCCAGCTCTACAGAAGATGTTGGAAGGAAAACTCCAACTCAAAGAGGTTAACTACACACAAGAAAGCACAGTAAACAAATAACACGGCTGCAGCAAAGCCAAAAGAAGAGAAGCTCACTCACACACTATTTCCACCAACATCAAGATGGCAGGAAGGAACAATCACTGGTCATTAATATCTCTCAACATCAATGGACTCAATTCCCCAATAAAAAGACACAGGCTAGCAGAATGGATGCAAAAACAGAATCCCACATTCTGCTGCTTACAAGAAACACACCTCAGCAAAAAAGATAGACATTAACTCCAAGTAAAGGGCTGGAAAAAAGATATTCCAAGCAAATGGACCCAAGAAGCAAGCTGGAGTGGCCATCTAGTATCCAATAAATTAGACTTTCAACCGTTAATGAAAAGAGATGGAGAAGAATACTTCATACTCATCAAAAGAAAAATCCACCAAGATGACATCTCACTACTGAACATCTATGCCCCAAATGTAAGACCACCCACATTCTTTAAAGAAACACTACTGAAGCTCAAATCCCACATCAAACCCCACACATTAATAGTGGGAGACTTCAACACACCATTCTCACCACTGGACAGATCAACAATGCAGAAACCAAACAGAAATAATGAACCTCACAGATGTCATGAATCAAATGGACCATATTGATATCTACAGAACATTTCACCCCCAAACAAAAGAATACACTTTCTTCTTGGCACCTCATGGAACCTTCTCCAAAATCGATCATATAGTCGGTCACAAAACAAGCCTCAACAGATACAGGAAAACTGAAATTACCCCTTGTAACTTATCACACCATCATGGAATAAAGCTAGGCTTCAACAATAACAAAAACAATAGAAAGCCTGCAAACACATGGAAACTTAATAACTCTCTACTCAATGACCTGTGGGTCAGGGAAGAAAAAAAAAAAGAAATTAAAGTCTTCTTAGAACTCAATGAAAATGAAGGCACAACATATCCAAACTTATGGGACACACTGAAAGCAGTGCTAAGAGGAAAGTTTATAGCACCAAGTGCCTTCAAAAAGAAACTGGAGAGTTCCCATACTAGCCACCTAAAAGCACACCTGAAAGAGCTAGAACAAAAAGAAGCAAACACTCCCAAGAGGAGAGACAAGAGGAAATTATCAAACTCACGGCTAAAATCATCAACTTAGAAATAAAAAGAACAAAACAAAGAAAAAACGAAACCAAGAGTTGGTTCTTTGAGAAAACCAACAAAATAAGACAAACCCTTAGTCAAACTAACTAAAAAGCAGAGGGAAAATACCCAAATCAACAAAATCAGAAATGAAAAGGAAGAAATAACAGACAGTGAGGAAATCCAAAGAATCATTAGGTCCTACTTCAAAAATTTGTAGTCCACAAAATTGGAAAACCTAAATGAAATGGACAATTATCTTGATAGATTCCACCTACCAAGGTTAAATCAAGAACAGGTAAACAAATTAAACAGTCCTATAACCCTTAAGAAAATAGAAGAGCCGGGCGGTGGTGGCGCACGCCTTTAATCCCAGCACTTGGGAGGCAGAGGCAGGCGGATCTTTGTGAGTTCGAGGCCAGCCTGGTCTACAAAGCGAGTCCAGGACAGCCAGAGATATTCAGAGAAACCCTGTCTCGAAAAACCAAAAAAAAAAAAAAAAAGAAAGAAAATAGAAGAAGTCACTAGAAGTCTTCCAACCAAAAAAAGCCCAGGACCAGATGGTTTCAGCACAGAATTCTACCAGACATTCAAAGAAGAGCTAACACCAATATTCTTCAAACTCTTCCACAACATAGAAACAGAAGGAACACTGCCAAACTCATTCTATGAGGCCACAGTCACCCTGATACCTAAACCTCACAAAGACCCAAGGGAGAAAGAAAATTTCAGACCAATTTACCTTATGAACATGGATCCAAAAATACTTAACAAAATACTTGCAAAACGGATCCAAGATCACATCAACAGTATCATACACCATGATCAAGTAGGCTTCATCCCACGGATGCAAGGGTGGTTCAACATAAGAAAATCCCACCACATAAACAAGCTGAAAGAAAAAAAAAAAACACATGATCATCTATCTCATTGGATGCTGAAAAAGCATTTGACAAAATCCAGCACCCTTTCATGTTAAAAGTCTTGGGAGAAATCAGGCATACAAGGTCCATACTTAAACATAATAAAGGCAATTTTCAACAAGCCAACAGCCAATATCAAACTAAATGAAGAGAAACTTAGAGCATTTCCTCTAAAAACAGGGACAAGGCAAGCCTGCCCATTCCCTCTATATCTCTTCAACATAGCACTTGAAGTCCTAGCTAGAGCAATAAGACAACTAAAGGAGATCAAAGGGATACAAACTGGAAAGGAAGAAGTCAAAGTATCCCTATTTACAGATGATATGATAGTATACATAAGTGACCCCAAAAATTCCACCAGAGAACTCCTACAGCTGATAAATTCCTTCAGCAAGGTGACTGGATACAAAATCAATTCAAAAAAATCAGTAGCCCTTCTTTACACAAAAGATAAATGGGCTGAGAAAGAAATAAGGGAATCAATACCCTTCACAATAGCCACAAATAATATAAAATACCTGGGGGTAACTCTAACCAAGCAAGTGAAAGACCTGTATGACAAGAATTTCAAGAAGAAATTCTGAAGAAGAAATTGAAGAAAGAAATTGGAGAAGATATCAGAAGATGGAGAGAGATCTCCCTTACTCATGGATAGGTAGGATCAACATAATAAAAATGGCCATCATACCAAAAGCAATATACAGATTCAATGCAATTCCTATCAAAATACTAACACAATTCTTTACAGACCCAGAAAAAACAATTCTCAACTTCATATGGAATAACAAAAAACCCAGAATAGCTAAACCAATCATGTTCAATAACAGAACATCTGGAGGTATCACCATCCCGGATTTCAAGCTGTACTACAGGGCAATAGTAATAAAAACAGCATGGTACTGGTATAGAAACAGACCAGTTGACTAATGGAATCGAATCAAAGACCCAGAAATAAAACCACACAACTACGGTAACTTAATTTTTGACAAAGAAACCAAAAGCATACAATGGAAAAAGGAAAGCGTCTTCAATAAATGGTGCTGGTCTAATTGGATGTCAACATGTAGAAGAATGCAAATAGATCCATACTTATCACCCTGTACAAAACTTAAGTCTAAGTGGATCAAAGACCTCAACATAAATCCGCACACACTAAAATTAATAGAAGAGAAAGTGGGGAAAAGCCTGGAACTCATTAGCATGGGTAGCAATTTCCTGAACAGAATACCAATAGCTCAGGCGCTAAAACAATCAATAAATGAGACCATTTGAAACTGAAAAGCTTCTGTAAGACAAAGGACACTGTCCTTAGAACAAAATGGCAGCCTACAGACTGAGAAAAGATCGCCAGCAACCCAACATCTGACAGAGGGTTAATATCCAAAATATATAAAGAACTCAAGAAATTAAACACCAAAAAAATCAAATAATCCCATCAAAAAAAAAGAGCTAAACTGAGAATTCACAAAAGAGGATTCTCTAAAGCCCGAGAGGCACTTGAAGAAATGTTCAACATCTTTGGTCATCAGAGAAATGCAATTCAAAACAGCTCTGAGATTCCATCTCACACCCATCAGAATGGCTAAGATCAAAAACTCAAATGATAGCAAATGCTGGCAAGGATGTGGAGAAAGAGAAACACTTCCCCACTGCTGGTGGCAGTGCAAACGTGTACAACCACTTTGGAAATCAATCTGGAGATACCTCAGCAAATTGGGAATAGTTCTATCTCAAGACCCAGCCATACCCCTCCTGGGCATATATCCAAAAGATTGGACACTAAAACACAAGGACACACTGCCTTAACAATGTTCATAGCAGCCTTATTTGTAATAGTCAGAGACTGGAAGCAACCCAGATGTCCTTCAACTGAAGAATGGATTAAAAAAAAAACAAAACAAAAATATCAAGGAATATAAATATAAAATAAGGAAATCATGCAATTCGAAACCAAATGGATGGATCTAGAAAAGCTCATCCTAAGTGAGTTGACTCAGTCCCAGAAAGATAAACATGGTATGTACTCTCTTATATATGGATATTAACCATGCATCACAGGGCAACCATCCTACAACCCACAGACCTAAACAGATAGGAACCTAGCATATCTATCCTAGGAAGAACTTCACCCAGCAATGAGTCATGGAATCTGCTGCAGGTTAGTGGAACTTTACCCTAGATGGGGTGCCATATCAAGCCCCAGTACAAAAGGAAGCTCTTGGCCCTCACATGACTTAAGAACTGAGGAAGTATGATATGTGAGGGCCCACCTTATCTGAGGAGAAGTAGAGTACCAAGTAGAGAAATAATGAGGGAGGGAGAGAGGGAAGGGCCTGGAGGGGAGGAGGGAGGAAACTATGTTCTAGAAGTAGCTTGAGAAAACAAATTAATTTTTTTAAAAAAAGGGTAAATAAGCTTTAAAAATATAATAAAAATAAAATATAAAATTTTCAAATGATAATTTACCAAAGGCATACTTGCCTACTGGCATGAAAGGAAAAATGGTCTTAATTTCAGATTAGAATGTTAGACTGCCGGTTACCACATATCGTATATATAAAGGATATTTTCGTTGTTTGGCATTAAAAAAAGCAGTTAAGAGGTTTAAAATGCTGTAAATAAATTAAGGGGTACTACAGTTCAACCTGGTTTTCTAATCCTCTAAGAGTTGAAGTAATTTGGAGCTAAAGTAAAATATTTGAGAAAGGTGGTGTTAGCCCATTTAACTCCAGCAGAGACAGGAGGATGACTATAGAGTTAGTTGTCTTGTAAATTTTAGAGTTATAATGAACAGGGTGGTGATTAAGTTTAAAAGCTACTCACAAAATTCACAAAAGTGAATTGTCCTTTGAGATAACAAAATATATATATATACACTTAAAGGTATGTTTAGTTCCAAAATATCAAAATAATTTCTCTTTTAATCTCAATTGAAAGATATTACTTTTTATATTGTCAAAAAAAATTTCCTCCAGGAAAAATATTACCTGCCCCCCTAAAAAATAGTAGTGTCCCAGAGTTAGGATTAGGGCAGGGCTCTGTTCTTATCTTTCCAGGAGATTAAAAGCATCCATCTAAGGAGTCCAGGGACAACTGGACAACTCAAACCTAAGAAAAACAGATCAGATACCAAAGAAGACAAGTAGCCCAGATGATCCTGCCTTGCAGACTTCCTCAATAGCTATTTCCTCAAAAATCTACAATCACAACAACTCAAAATCGGTAAGATTGTTCAGCTCCACAGACTGTTCTAGCCAGAATTTCAGTACAGCCCTGAAGTTCAGCTTCTGACTACAAACTTCTGAGGACATTTAAATAGCTGGCCACAAAAGGACTGAACATCAAATGAGTATATTAACATGCTTCCCATTTTTTCCATTCTTATTTGGGCCCCAAACAGGTTTACTACGTCCCAAATCAGCAGGAAGTCATTTTATGAGAGCGACGTCCCATCCCCAGAAGGGGGGCTGGGTGATTTTCCCCCACTTTGGTCATTTGATGGGTTATAGATACTTGTTATTTAGGGGGAGAGGTTACAAGTTGTTAAATGGTCTTGTTAAATAGGTTTAGGAGGTTAGACCCAGGGACTTCTCTCTTTTTCTTTTCTGTATCCTTCTTTCTCTCCTATGTAGGTGTTAAAAGACTTGAGAAAAAAAGGGGATATAGAAATGATAAAGAAAAAGGGATAGATTGAATATGTTCTTATATCTTTGTATATTGATACAAAATTAAGAATATATTTGGCTACATCGGTATTGATCTTTGTATATTGATACAAAATTAAGATTACATTGGACTACACTGGTATTGATTTTTGTATACTGATACAAAATTAAAGTTAACTCTTTTTAAGGTATTGTACCTAGGTAATGCTTAAAAATGAAATGTGGCCGGGCATGGTGGTGCACACCTTTAATCCCAGCCCTTAGGAGGCAGAGGCAGGCGGATCTCTGCAAGTTCAAGGCCAGCCTGGTCTAGAAAGTGAGTCCAGGACAGCTAAGGATACACAGAGAAACCCTGTCTTGAAAAACAAGAAGGAAAGAAGAAGAAGAAGAAGAAGAAGAAGAAGAAGAAGAAGAAGAAGAA
>CAJQZJ010032044.1:2847229-2873398 GCA_907164525.1 Lophiomys imhausi | reverse complement strand
AAGAAGAAGAAGAAGAAGAAGAAGAAGAAGAAGAAGAAGAAGAAGAAGAAGAAGAAGAAGAAGAAGAAGAAGAAGAAGAAATGTGAAGTTTTGGTCTTTTGTTAGCAACAGTCATAAATTGTTTAGGATAATTAAGAAATGTAAACTAATAGTCATTCAAACATTCATTTTGTTAGGTACTAGGGTAGTCTATCACAGTTATTTTCTAAGTTAATAAAAAATCAAGTTGCTAAGAGATAAGCAACATTTGCTTATCCAAATATACATAAATAGGTGGTCCTCAAAAATCTCAAGAGATCTGTAGAATATGGCATTCAAAGATGTTTTAAGATTTTTTTCATATTGAGACATGTTAGCTCCTGACAGCAACTCCTATTCTACTTGAAGAATCTCCGATTGGAGATGGTTGCATTAGTGACAAGCTTGTCACTTGGCAAGAAAAATCCCTTTCTTCAACTGTAGACAGCATGCTGTCCAAATGGACAAAACTTGGAAGCAGGTAAGTTGACAGCCTAGCTCTGCCACGACTGGATAGGCAAGTCCTTCATAATTCCTGCTTTACAATTAATGTCTGTCAGAAACGGGGCCAAAAGGCTGAAGATTGACGCTGTAATGTATGGAGAGAAATTGGGAATTGTCCAGGCAGCCAGTTATATGTCATTTCTTAGTTCTGGAAGCTGCTGTCCCTGCACTTCCTGTATAATCAGATATATTTATCCTTCTCAGGTCTCTGTTGTGGTTGAAGACTACATAATTATAGTCTCCTAGTAAATTTTGAGTTGTTTAGGAATTAAGAGGGTGTTCTGGATCTAAGAAGATGTTTTTAAAATGGTGATGTAAGTTAGGATGGAAGCTGAGTTGGATATAGAACTTCAAACTCATGCAGATGGTTGCATAGTAGAATGTTAAAGTCAGGTGCCAAATACGTATGGACTGGACATTGGGAATGTATGCTAAGCCTTATAACTCTTATAATTGTGGCCTAATTATTTCTATTGTTTTGTAATGTATTTATTGTTATAAGAGAAAGAGTCATTTGTTGGACTGAAAGGGGGAGCTGTTGGGGGAAAAAAGATATATCTTAAACTTAAAAAAAAAAAGAGGATGGGGGTGGAACCAGAGGGGAGAGTAGGGAGGGGTTTGTGATTGAGATGTAACTTGAAGAAATTAAAAGGAACAAAAGAAAAAAAAACAAAAGTTGAATATCTGGTATAATGTGAATGTTTTCCTCTCAAAGACTGTATGTTAGAAATGTAAAACCCAAAATTTATGTTGATATTATCTGAAGACAGGACGCTAGCAGGTAAAAAAGGGATAAATGAAGCCATATGAGTGGGGACTCCTGCAAAACTTCTTATTTCCTCGGGTGATGAGATAAAAGTCATACCCAAGCTTTGCAAATACATGGCTTGGCCTGAGCTCAGAGTGTTTCTATTTATCTCTAGGCCTAGGCCTGGAAGGTTCTAGACTCTGTACGATTTAATCTGCAAGCCCAGAACTGGAAGGTTTAAGCTTTTCTCTAACATAGGCCTAGAATGTTTTCAGTCTTGTAGACTTTCTGTCAAATAGGCTCACCCTTTCTAGTTCTTTCTGAACTTGGGCTGGCTGATTCAACTCAGCTGTTCTGGCTCAAACTCCTCTCCAAGCTGATTGATTCAAACTGGTTTCTTTCTGCTTCTCACTGAATTGCTCTGCTTGGAAAAACTGCCTCTGAACTCCACAAACTGACCTGCACCCAACTGCTCCCAGATGCACTGCACTCCTGAACTCTACTGTGCTGTCTCCAGAACTGTCTTGCTCTCTCTGTGCTTCTCTTTCTTGTCTGTTCTCCTGAGAGTTGGGCACATCCTACCTCTGGCTCATTCTGTCAAATCTTTCTCTGATTTGTCACTTTATCTGTCCCTCAATTAGATGCCACTGTTTGGGATTAAAGGTCTGTACTAAGAATATGTCTGTATTCCAGCCAGATCACTCAGACCTAGGTCTTTGGAAGTGATCCCTTGCCAGAACAGCCATGTCGCTGGAATAAAATTCCTCTACAGACTCCCATGATGGGATTAGTGTCTTTAAGAAAGAAGAAAGACCTCAGCTGAAACATACACTGACTTTATTTATTTTTGAGACAGGGTCTCATTATGTAGCCTTGGCTGGCCTAGAATTAACCATGTAGACAGGCTGGCCTCAAATTCATAGAGGTCACCTGCCTATGCCTCCCTCCCAAGTGTTGGATTAAAGACATAAGCCACTATGTCTGCCTTGCATACTGGCTTTTACTATGTGATGGCCCTGAGCCATGTTATAACATAGCAAGAAAGTCCTCATCAGACGTGGACTCCCTGATATTGGACTTCTTAGCCTCCAAAACTAAGATAATACATGACTTTTATTTATGATCATTTTAAGAATTCTGTGATTGGAACACAAAATGATAGGAACACTAACAGATTCTGCCCTAACAAATCTGATCTTTAGACATAGTAAGACAATGGAGCACATTATAACTTACAAAATGATTTCATATCTTTGCAAAAGGTTTCCAAAGTATGAGATGATACATATTACATAGGAAGAAAACTGGTGAGGAGAAAGATCAATCTGTTTTATGATAGGAAAAAGGCAAAAACTGAGCTAAAACACAGAAGCAGAAAAACACAGGAATGTCTGTCAATGGCAAATAGAATTAGGAACTTACAACTCAATGGTACAGGAACAGAAATTCTTGGCTATATTTTAAGGTATCTAAAAAGCAATATCCAGGGTAATTTATTAATCTCTTCTGTCACTTTTATCTCTTCAACACAAATGCCTAAATGTTTTAAAAAAAGAGCTTATGTTAGGTTTCCCCTAACTAAAAACTCGAGACACTAGAAAACAACATCAAACACTATCATTTTGGGGAGCAGTTTCTGGGAACTAAGGGATACAGCAGAAACTTTCCTAGACCAGAGGACAGTATTTTCTAGTCACATAATTCCCAGTATTTCCAAAGGTTTTCTCTGTATTTTGCCATACTACTAATCACAGTGAAATTCCATAATTTTGCCTTATTTTCCTCAAATGTTCATTTTCAGTCCTCTACTTTCTTCTGTGCAAGTGGTTTTTATACTTCAAAGTATGGCTTCACCTCAGTGAGGTGGCTTCTTGATGAAATCACTCTAATATCCCACCAACATAACCAATCTCTTTTTCAGACACACTGTACTTATGTTTCAGCCATCTTTAAATACATTTAGAATGGGTAGGGTAAAAATTAAAACAACTTCCCTTGTTTCCAGTCTTTAGTGTTCCTGACACCCTGTCTCTGCTGAAAAGACATTCTCAAAGCACTTGACATACCACACCCTCCTTGGAAATCTCACCAGTAGTACAACTTTAGTTACCATGTGCTAACTGCTTCATATTTTCCTGGGGTTCTGGTTAGAGTACAAACTTTTCAAGCATAGGACCTGTAACCTTTATAGAGAATCTGTAATTATGTTAAGAGACTCTGGAAAATCTAATAACACCATAAGGATTGCATACAATTCTGCTTTTTGAACTGAGGTATATGGACTTTTGATTACCTTGCTGATTTTCTCTGTCTTATAACCTGCCATTCTCATCTTGTTAGCATCAGTATAGAAGGTAAAGAATTCTACCACTATGGGGGTTAAAAATTGCTCCTGAAAAAATACAAAGAGGAGATTCAATCAACTATTTGGGTTATAAAATAAGTCAACAGATGGGCTGGAGAGGTGGCTCAGAGGTTAAGAGCACTGGCTGTTCTTCCCAAGGTCCTGAGTTCAATTCCCAGCAACCACATGGTGGCTCACAGCCATCTACATTGAGATCTGCCCGGGCATATATGTAGAGCAAATACTGTATACATAATAAATAAATAAATAAAAAGTTTAAAAAAATAAGTCAACAGAGAATAAGATCGCAAAAGGTACAAATCCGTAGAGACCAATTGAAAACTCTTAATGATTTTCAAAAATTAATGGGAGATATAAATTGGCTAAGGCCCACCCTTGGTTTAAGTACTCATGAGTTAAGTAATTTGTTTCAAACATTACAAGGGGATTCAAATATAAACAGTCCAAGATGTTTAACTGTTGAGGCAGAAAAGGAATTAATGTGCCCCACGTTGGGCGCCAAGGACCTGTGTTTTTCACACCTGTACCCTGAAAATCTCTAAAATGTCATTCAATGTGTCAAGAGAGCAAACACTTGTGAAACAGCATTTCCTCCCCAGGGTTACTGCATATCTTTTCCACTGCTCTACTGTCCACTGTAACACCAACTACCTATTTCTATCATTCAACATATTTACTCAGCTACTGACACATAGCTGCAAAATCCAAGACCTGTAGTCTGTCTAATACCATTACTAGAGCATCCAGCAGTTCTTGGCACAAGACAGAAGCAGCAGCTCAATAATTATTACAAGTGTAAAAACACTGGAAAACACACTTGAGAAGAAGAGTAACTGAAAATAAAAATGTAAGGTCTCTAGGTTTATATGTACGATAGATATTTAATTAATGTTGAGCTTCTCATTCAAATATCACACTGAAAACAAGTAAAATGACTAAAACATCCAAGTTGGGATGTAGGGGCAGTATGCATGGATATCTGCCAGCAACTCCTCCACTTTCTTAGTGGTTTGTACCTATGTTAAAATTTACTGCTCTGAACTCTGCCTTGTAACTCAATGCTCTGAGTTTAGAAGTGGAGTGTGGTCTAGGGTTAGAGGGAGTAGTCAACAAACAAACAGCTTTACAAACTTAAAAAGGAAAAAAAAATCAAAGTTGAAAAAAAAAGAGCATCAATTCAAAAGAAAATTAGGAATGGGAACTAAAAATCACAGAAAACCTAATATAGAAAGCATAAAATGAAATGGCAGAAATGAGGCCAAATATAAGCTATCAATATTAAGATAAAAAGACAAAATATGTACATTAAAAGATAAGGTGTGAAGTTTAATGAGGTGGCAGGTACTTGGCAGGTGGCCTTCATGACACATGAATCAAAAGCACAAAGACCCTACAAGGTCCTAGTAGTGAAAGCACAGGAGATGTGTACACACCAAAGTGCTAGCCTGCTATGAGCGGGTATGGTCTCTGGGGGGAAACAAGAGCACTCATCTGCAACCAACAAAAACAAACTGCAGAGATGCGGACCTTTGAAAGAGGGAACTGTACTAGGTGAGCTGCAAGGCACAAAAAAGTGAATACTTCTTTCTACTACTTTTTCATTCAACCAAAGACACTATATGCAGTTAAAAGGTTAGTCAAAGACTGGGAGAGATTTTCACAGAATAATTAGTGGACTTCAGTATTAGAATGCATTAAAAATTTCTCCAAATCAAGGCAAGCAAGCAGAGTTGGGAACTGATCTCTGAGGTAAGCTCTTGTGTAGGAAGGGAAGGCCTGGACTCAATCCCCCACAACAGAAGAAGAGGAAGAATGAACAATAAAAGCAGGAGGAAAATAATGATAACAAATGAAGAAAGGAGTTGGCATTATCTAGTAAAGCTAAGGAAAGCAGCACCATATCACTTCATAATCCAACTCCAGGTTCATATTCTGAAGTTATTTACAAGTGAATATATGGAGACAAGGTTGCAGTATTGTCTACAACAGTCAAGAAAAGCATGACAACCTGAATGTTTAACACATCAAGAGGAAATGGAGGGGCTAGATGGCTCAGCAGTCTAAGAGTGCTTTTTGAAGACTTCCAGAAGACCTGAGTATGGGTCCAACTCCTGCAACTCCAGCTCCAGAGGATCAGGACTCCTCTTTCTAGTTCCAAAGGTACAAACATATGTGTTCACATGTGTATTCACACACACAGTATGGGAATGGCATGGGCTTTTGAAACCTCAAACCCCAGTGACACACCTCCTCCAACAAAGCCACACCTCCTAATCCTCCCCAAACAGTTCTACTAACTGGAAACCAAGCATTCAAACATATGAGCCTATGGAGACCATTCTTATTCAAACCACCACACACATACACATAAATATAAACAAGTCTTTTAAAGACAGATATTTATTTTATGTGCCATATCTGACATAGCATATCTATAACTGTGGAGTACTTAGCTGGTTATAGTTTTCGTTGCTCTGCTGAATAAATCACTGACTTCAAGTTCTTTTCTTACTTTTTTGACTGTGAGTTCATGCTTCTACTTTCTAAAGCTATACCCAAGACTATCTCCAAATCTATATTCCTACATCCCTGAAGACAGGGTCTGGATTGAGCATGGTGGAGCATGCCTGTAATCCTAGGTATAAGTAGAGACAAGAGGATCAAGTCTTCAGTGTCAGCCTTGGCTACTTAGTAAGTCCAAGGCCAGCCTGAGACACACTGTTAAGGAAAGGGAAAGGGAAAGGGAAAGGGGAAAGTCCTGGGTAAGAGAAAGGAAATGAGAGGGGGGGAACAAACAGGGAAAGGAAATAGGTTTGGCATGACTGGTTCTTAGTCCTAACACCAAAACCTGAGACTACTTTTCACTAAATTCCTGGCTTGGGTATTTTTGTTTGTTTCTTTTTATATCACTCACATAATATCAACTCTGACTTCAAACCCAGCTGTTGTGGACCTACAGCAATAATTTCTCAAAGAAACTATTTCATCCCCTCAGTTAACACAAGACAAATAACCTGTTGTGGTTTGAGTCTGAAATATTCCCCATTAGTGCCTTCCTGTGTTTGAACACTTGGTCTCCAGCTTTAGAGGGGTATGGAGCCTGGGCTCTGTGCCCTAGCTGGCAGAGTGGGAAGCTAGGGCAGGCCTTGAAGCTGTACCTGCTCCTAGCGCCTATCCAAATGCTTGGCTTTCTTGTCAACCATCACCAAGGAACTAAGCCACATGATCCTTCTCCCACTGTAACAGATTGAAGTGTGAGTCAAATAATCCTTCAAGTTCCTTCTGTTATGTTGTTACAAGGACAAGAAAAGTAACTAACACACAACTCTCCCCACCCTTCATTTCCAATCCCTGTACTCTAGAACAGGTTTGCTATTTCTTCCTAGTTTACTCACTGATCCTTTTTAGGAAATTTCAGCTTTACACAAAGGTCCCTGGAATATTCTCACCTTACTTAATCCCTAGACTGTCCAGCCCCCCATGGATATTCTGTAAAAGGCAAAGCTCCATGTTTCTCTAGCCCTACAGAACATTAGCAGAGCAACAAGTGTGACTGCCAGGCTTACTTCTCTGGAGTTCCCTCCCCAGGATGCTCCAAAAAGTCTCTCTGCTTCTATGTCAGGTCAACAATGAACTTTTAAAAAATATTTCAAATACTCAAACCAATATTTTTTTGTATTTTTTATTTTTATGTGTATATGTGTTTTGTCTGTAAGTGAACATATCATGTATGTATGTGGTGTCCAAGGAGCTAGAAGACACTTTCAGATACCCTGGGATTAGAGTTACAGGAAGTTGTGAGCTAAAATGTGAGTGCTGGGAATTAAACTCAGGTCCTCTGGAAGAGCATCCAATGTTCTTAATCCCTAAGCCATCTCTCTAACCCAGTATTTTTAGTATCGTATAATGTATATCTTCTTCCTAAAAAACTTTTTTTTAAGTCTCACATTTGCCACACTGCCAAAAAATGAAAGCATCTATAAACTCTGAATAGTAAGCTCACTAAGTGTTTTATCCCCAGAAGAAATGTATCAACACTACTTAACGCTAAAGGAAACTGGTTCATCTAACAAGTATGTGCCAAACAAACTTTTAGGCACTTAGCACACACATCCGTAAACTAAACAAAAAGTTAACAAAGTCAAAGTACTGACCCTGGGTAAAGCAGAGCACTGCTGGGAAGAACAGTGAAGTCTGACTATACTACAGAAGGCTTTAAGGACAGGGAGAAAATATCAAGTAGTATTTGTGCTGAGGCTGTGGTTTCAATGGCAGAAAGTTTAACTGTTACAGGTAAGCCTCTGGGTTCAGTCTCTAGGAGTACACACATATGACTGATAGTGTAAGGACTGTGATCCTAAACAAAAGAGCTACTATTGAAACACTGCCCCCAAACATACTACTATTTTTCTTTTTAATTAAACATAAGATTGTAAGAACTACAAGTAATTCCTCTTGGTATGAGGTAGAAAGGAGGGTGGCTCACAGAAATGCTAATACTGCAAGACTCCATCCACTTCTAAAAACAAAAACAAAACAGGGCACACTAAATACGAACACTTGGAGATGCTGCTCAAAAAGTTAAGGCATTCCTTATTCAAAAACTTAAAGTAAATGAATAGGATCAAGTACTTAATATTTATTGAAAGAATGGTTAAATGAACCAAAATACCTTTCATGCTCCTAAAGGTAATTAGAATTTAATTAGGTCACTATTAGTCAGTTCCTCTGAAGGGTGACCTTCATCTTGTGAGGCAACTTGTCCAATTTTCTCATTACTTTTTACAAGGATTGCTTATTAACTCTTAAAAATCAGGCTTCTTTTCTCTGTATAGCAACAGAGTATTAAGCTATGAAATTAAACCTTAAAGAGAGAAAGAGAGGGAAGGAAGAATGGAAGGAGTGAAGAAGGGAGGAAGGGGGAACAGGGAGGGAGGGAGAAGGGGAGGAGAACTCCAGGGGCTGCAGAGAAAGCTCAGCAGTTTAGAAAACTGACTGCTTTTCCTGAGAACTTAGGTTTGATTCCTGGCACCCATATGGTGGCTCACAACCATCTATAAATTCAGTTTCAGGGAACTCAATCAGTTCTTCTAGCCTCATGCAGGTAGTAGGTATGCATATGGTACACACACATATAGACAAATCAACCATACACACAAAAATTTAAAGAAAACAAAAAATTATGGAGACTAATTGAAGAAGATAATCCATGACAACCTGGGCTTCTATATAATCCCTCTCACATCCCCCCAAAAAACTCCAAACCCAAAACAGTATTCTGTAGCTTCTATTTTTAATGCTTTTCTCTTTATCTTTCAGTTTTTGCTTCTTTTTCTATTAGCTATTTAGATAATAAAACTAGACCTCACACACTAATACTTTTTCAATGACAACACAGTAATAAAGGTACTTTGTCTCTGTCAGATAAAACACTAAGAACAGGATCTAAAGTATTTAGATCTTGTAAAAAAATGCAAACTTTATAGGGAACTTTTGCTGTGATCTCCTTTTCAAGACAAAAACATAAGAAACACCTTCACACAGAAATAAAATAGACCAAGTTGAAGGTGAACTTAGCCAGACATACTAGCATCTTAACACAGCACATGTAGTAAACATGTACAGTGCCAGGACGTAAAGCCCATCCACGCTCTAGCTGCCAGAGCTACCCTCCTCCCGTCTCCAGAACATTAGCAGTCCTGTTCCGTAAGTCTGGCTCCCACACTACCCTCACTTTTGTAAACTCAGACATGCACGGAACAAGCTGCCTGCTAAACATCTGTTTGGGGGCCAGAGAGACGCTCAGCCATTGAAGTGTCCATTGCTGTTGGAGGAGACTGGGTTTGATCCCCAGCACTCAGCATCAGGTGCCTCACAACTACCTGCAACTCCAGCTCCAGAGAATCTCATGTCTCTAGCCCTGCTGGCATTGGCATATGCTTGCACATATCCCTTGCCCCATAATTAAAAATAAATCTTGTTTTAGCTGGGTATGGTGTCACTCAACTTTAATCCCAGCACTCCAGGAAGAACAGGGAGATTTCTGAGTTTGAAGCCAGTCTGGTCTACATAGCAAGTTCTATACAGTCAACGTTACAAAGTTAGACTTGGTCTCAAAACAAAACAAAAACTTAAAGAAAAACATTTAATATATTTAGATCATTAAAATCACAAATAATTCTATAAGCTTGTTGAAAATTACAGCTAGAGTCTCATAGTTAAATTTTGAGGTGTTTGGGAATCAAGAGGGTGTTATAGATCTAAGAAGATACTGAAGATACTCTTTTTTTTGGTTGTTTTTCGAGACAGGGTTTCTCTGTGTATCCTTGGCTGTCCTGGACTCACTTTGTAGACCAGGCTGGCCTCGAACTCACAAAGATCCACCTGCCTCTGCCTCCCAAGTGCTGGGATTAAAGGCGTGCGCCACCACCGCCCGGCTCTAAGAAGATACTCTTAAAATTGTGTTGCAAGTTAGTATGTTGAGTCAGATATAGACCTTTAAACTCATGGAGATGGTTAGATAGTAGAATGTTAAAGTCAGGGGCCAAATATGTATAAACTGGACATTGGGAAGGTATACTGGGCCATTTAAATCTCATAAATGTGGCATATTTATATCTGTTGTTTTGTATAGTATTTACTGTTATAAGAGAAGGAATCATCTGTTGGACTGAAAGGGGAAACTGCTGGGGGGAGAGGGTGGAAGGGCAGGATAGGAAGGGGGAATAGGGAAGGGTTTGTGACTGAGATGTAACTTGAAGAAAAAAATAAAGTATTTAAAAAAAAAAGAAAATTACAGTAAATTTTCTTACTGATACATTAAACTGGTAAAGTAAACCTCAGAAACAAAATTAACATGTTTGGTTATAGGGTCGACTTTTTTTTTTTTTTTACTGTGAAAACTGACCAATGATCACTTACTTAAAGGGAAATAACTTTGATAAAACATAAGTATTAATATTTCCATGTTATGTTATAAAAAAAATCCCACTTAATCAAACACTGGAAATTAAAGTATGGTACAAGGGATAAAATCCTAACAGTACGCTCAAATGCATCTGACTCTCATACTATATCCCTACCCTGAGAGTTGTCTGGTTTAAAGCAATAAGTGCTTAATTACCCTCAGACAAATGACTAAAGTGAAAGAATTACATTTTACACTAATTGTAGTTACTTCTGCCTCTACTCTTGACAGGTTAGAACTAAGTCTTATTCACCCATTTGTCTGTCTACCACCCGGTGAGTCTAACAGTGGGTTTATATATTCCATCGTGATAATGTAAAGATTGTTGTCAGATTACCTAAGTAATTTTAATTTTTAACATACTTTGTGCTTTTTCAAAGCTTACTAGTAAACAGCAGCATAACCAGGAATCTTCCGGTTCTGTCTCCCTTAGCAGTGGCAGTGACAGGCATCAACACCAAGAGTCTCACTTCCCTGGGTCAGTTTTTAAAAGGAGAATCTTCTTGTCAGACACCAGAATTTTACTAATGCCAGACCAAACTTAAAAGTTGTACTAAGCAAGTTGGCAACTGCACACAGTAAATACAGTGGTAAAAGGAAACCATATTATTTCACTGCTGGCTCTTGTTTACAATATAGTGAGCTATCTTTACAGTACAGCAGCTCTATTACAGAAGCTCCCTTAGCCCATTTTCCCTTGCTATCCATAGTTTGTTCCTCATATACTTTTCTAGACAGCCTCTTCAGTTATTTATCCAATGTATTCACCTGAGCATACAGTGCTGAAAGACAAGGTCTATTTTGCAATATACTGTCTACAAATTAGTAAACTAATAAAATTGAGTATGGAAAAGTAACCATTAAGAAGGCCAACATTAGCCGGGCGGTGGTGGCGCACGCCTTTAATCCCAGCACTTGGGAGGCAGAGGCAGGCGGATCTTTGTGAGTTCGAGGCCAGCCTGGTCTACAAAGCGAGTCCAGGACAGCCAGAGATATTCAGAGAAACCCTGTCTCGAAAAACCAAAAAAAAAAAAAGAAGGCCAACATTCACATTTTAAAGTGATTAAGCTATGAATCATACTTAATCATCTGGCTGTTTCAATTTGTTTCTATCAGAAGTCATAACTAGTTTTACCTAAGTTTAAAGTTATTAAGCAGAAGAAAAAAACTAATTACTGCTAAAATTAGCTTACCTTTAAAAAAAAAAAAGGAAAACCTGTATTAACAGGGATGTGTGGTATGCAGCAGGTGTTCAAGAGCATACACAGCTGGCTGGCTATTCTTCCATGTGTCCCTACAGACAGCAGCAGGGTGTATGTCACACACACACAGACACCATCCTCAGCTGTCAAATCAGATACCATCACCACTGTTACAAAGGCCTTTTGCTTGTCTTCATTCTGTGAATCTCAGTGAACTAAATAGTCAGCTCTCAAATTAAGTATATAGGCCAATAAATTCTGACTTCTCAGAACTTACAAAGAACAAACTAGCACATTTACCAGTTGGGCAGACTGTAACTATGGGAAACATTGTTTATTTAGATGTTAGATACTGATTACCAAAGTTTTTCTTTGAACTTACTACTGAACTAAATCTCTAACTCCTAGGACAACAAAACAAAACAAAAAACGAATAACATCAAAATTTTGGAGAACTGGGACTATCTTAGTATAAATTTCTTTGGAATTACTTATTTCGTCTACTTGTTATTACTTTTATGCTCACTGTAGGAAACTAATAGCAATTACACAGATCCCCAGCAAACTGGGTGGCTACTCTGGTTTCAACTAAGAGACACTGTCTCACTGGATATGTCAAATTCCATTATTCTGAGACACATGCATGCACTCACATACAACCAAATACTCAGTTAGTGCAAGCATACCACTCATGCAGATAATTATACTAGGTATGCCCACAGACTTAAAGGTGGAAAAAGCCATACTTTAATTGTACAGTAATAATTATCAACATCAAATTATATGTAATACTACACATTCTCTTCTATAAAAGGAGGTTCCTATACTAAATGAATTCTAAAATTTCCTTTTAGAACAGACTCTTTTGGACCCATAAAATATATAGTCACACAGGACTCTGCCTTAGAAGGAACTCTGCATTTGGTTCAACAATCTGTTGTTATTGTCTTGAAGCTTTTAATGTCTTTTGTTTTTATTTTTAAATAAAGGGACTCATTTCTTGTGTCATTATGAACTCACAAATTATATAGCTAGTCCTATTTGCCAGCATTCAAATTCTGTGATTCCAAAAATATATACCTACAAGGTTCCAGGCACAATGGCAATTTAAAAAACCAAAAAAATTAAAGTGACCCTATTTCCATTAGTTTCAGAATGATGACTTTCAAGAATACAGTTAAATTCTTTCCCTTCCTAGGTCCACAAATAACTCTCCTTCTTGGCCTAACCGATTGACTAAACCAAGTCCTTTTCTTGGGGCAACTTTCAGACTGTCAGTATGTGAAGAAATATACCTTCCCTCTCTCACCCCTAAAGATTTGTTATTAAATTATAAATATTTAAAATTCAGGGCATTACACTTGAGGGAAGAAAAACAAACCGTTTCCCTGAGCCAGGTATGGTAGCACAAGCCTGTAATCCCTGAACTCCTGAACATGGAGGCTGAGGCAGGAGGTTCACAAGTTCAAGGCCAGTTTGTATTACAAAGCAAGACCCTGACTCATTTTTCCCCCTTCTGGCTTCTCCTAGCAAACAAACTCTTTACTACCCTGAGTAAGCGTACTCCAGTTCACTCGGTTCAAAGCCGCTGAACACGGCTGAGCACAAGGCACTAAACTGGCCATGATGACTTCCATTTCCCCCCTTCTCTTGATCCAGGGCCTTTCAGCTACACTGATCGTCCAGTGCCATCCACAGACCACGCCCTCTCCTGCTATTACAACCTCAGCACATACGATTCCTCTTATTGAAAATCCTCTTGCTACTACTACTTTTTTTTTTTTTTTTTTAGGTTTTTCAAGACAGGGTTTCTCTGTGTAACAGCCCTGGCTGTCCTAGACTCACTTTGTAGACTAGGCTGGCCTCAAACTCACAGAGATCCACCTGCCTCTGCCTCCTGAGTGCAGGGATTAAAGGCCTGTGCTACCACGCCCAGCGCTACTACTCTTTACATTAAAACTTTTGACTTGTGGGTCTCCACTGAGATGCCACTTCTCTATTACTTGCTTCTTTTCTTTTCTTTTTTAAATGAGTGCCTTGTCTGCATGGACACCTGCAGGCCAGAAGAGGGCATAAGATCACATTATAGATGGTTGTGAGCCATCATGTGGGTGCTGGGAACTGACCTCAAGACCCCTGGAAGAGCAGACAATGGTCTTAACCAGAGAGCCATCTCCCAGCCCTACTTATTTGTTTCTAATTTTGTATGCTTCACTGATTATATGACCAAATAAGACAAAACATCTGTTTTGTTCACTCTGTATTCATAACACTTTGCCCCCCAAAAGAAGATAAAAATGTAACCAATTTTTTCACTCTTGTGAGCTCCAACTACAAGTATTTCCTTAGATTTATGCCTCAGTCCTCTCATCTCACTATTTTCATTTCTAGGCTAAAGATTCTAACTTGAAACTCCAGACTTGACCTCTTCCAACATGGTCCCATCCTTCTATGACACCTGTAATTAGGTCCACCTGGAGTTCCTCTCTGGCACTCACAACTGGATATGTCTCAAGATACTCCCTGAGTGATGACAGAAATTCAGTAATACAGTGCTTGCCTAGCACTCTGGGTTCAGCACTGAAGGAAAAAAGAAAACAACACATTAATTGCTCTAGTTCTAGTTGTAGCACTCTTTTTTTTTTTTGTTGTTGTTTTGTTTTTTGGTTTTTCGAGACAGGGTTTCTCTGAATATCTCTGGCTGTCCTGGACTCGCTTTGTAGACCAAGCTGGCCTCGAACTCACAAAGATCCGCCTGCCTCTGACTCCCAAGTGCTGGGATTAAAGGCGTGCGCCACCACCGCCCGGCTAGTTGTAGCACTCTTATTTTGTTCCCAGGTTGTTAATGATGGTATCCCTTTAGAGGTCAAGTGAGAAAATGCTCTTTTACCCATCAATAATGCCTGATTCCTTCTTTAAAAGCGTTCCTGAATGTTCCTGCACTGTCACATAGAGCCTTGTTCTTACATATGGCTTTTGAAATGACTATTACATATTTGTCTCTATGCATATTCAAGATGAATTCCAACTATACCATTCAATGTCTTCATCTATCTCTTTAGTTGCTCCTTCAAGCTTTCCACCATCCGTACAGTTCTACTTGGTGCTGCAAAGGCCTTCTCAAACCCAATGTAGTAACACATACCTGTCATCCCCACACTTTACAGGAGACAGGAAGACCAGAAGCTCAAGGTCAGACATGTATATAGCAAGATGGGGCAGCCTGAGCTATATGAGTCCCTGTCTCAAACCTCTCCCCAGCCTCTTCAGGTCTCTCTCAATCTTGCCTAAACTACCTTAGCAAAGAAATTTGGTTTGATAGTCAAATCCAAAAACTCTGGAATAAGACAGGCATGTTAAATAAAGGATGAAAATGGGACTGAAAATCCGGCTTAGTGATTAAGAACACTGGCTGTTCTAGAAGACTGGGGTTTAATTCTCAGCATCTGTAACTCCAATTTTACTTTACTTTACTACCAACTTTACCTCCCAAAGTTTACTTCTCAAAGAATTCCTAGCCCTACTCAAAGATTCTCTCAGTCTATAACTGGCACACTCTTCTCTCCACCTTTTCACTGCAGATCAAAGAACATCTTGCCACCATCTCCAGCCCCAGTGGCAATGCTGCTTTGGTTTTCTTATGCTTCTATCTGAGTAGAAATGACTATTCTCCCTACAAATGTCTAATTTCAAATTGTATTCTTTTTGCATGAAAACACTTAAAATAATTAAAATTAGTTCTTCCTCTCTAATAGGAACAGAATATAGATTTTAATCTCCAAAGCAGTCAGGCCTCACTATTATTAGTGCTGCTTTTCTACCTTCTTAGGGCATCCGCTCTACTCAAGAAGAGGTAACACTAGTAAACTAATTACTGACAACTCACAAATTCCAAGGAATGGTAAAATGAGAGCTTTAATATTTTCAAAATTTGCCAGGTGTAGTGGCATAAGTCTTTAATCCAGCAATTGTGAGGCAGAGGCAGACAGTTATCTCTGTGAGTTGAAGCCCAGCTTGGTTTTAAGCACATGGGGGTCTTAGGGATCAACCTTGGGTCATCAAGATTGCAGGCAAATGCCTAAACCCTTTGAGGCATCTCCCCAAGCCAATTATTTTGTAACTTCTAAGAACTTACAAGAATTCTAAAAATCAAACATAAAAACAGATCACCTTAAATCAGAGCTGTCCTCTCAACTCTCATTATGGTTTTATCTACCTTAAATATATTAAAATTTCTGTAGGAACAAAAATACAAGGAAAGCATCAGGAGAAAAGTTAAACTGAATGGCTAATCACTGGTTTAATATCTTAAAAAGAAGTGGGTCAGTAAGAGAGCTAAGTAGGTAAAGGAACCTATCTCCAAGTCTCATGATGTGGGTTCAATATCCCAGGGACCCACACAGTAGAAGACAAGAACCAACTCCTGAAAGCTGTCCTCTGACCTTCACATGTGCACTGTGGCATGTATGCAAACACACATGTGCAAAATAAAAATTTTAAAGTAATTAAATTTTGTTTAAAAAAAAAAGCAGTGAACACCAGGCAATAACCTGGTCCATTAGGAAACTCAAAGTAAGCACTCATAAACAGGTTAAAAAAAAAATCAAACAACTTTTAAGATGGGAAGCTTTCTTTTACTTGCAATTCATATTTTACATGTACTAACAAAAGTATTCCATGGGAAGTGGAAATGACAAATACTGGGTCTTCAGGAATATTTGCTTCTGACAGTGAAGTAGATGTGTAAAGATGGGGATATTACACCTAAATGTGAAAAGACTAGGTTTTGTTTTTATTTGTTCATCTGATAGGGATTAGGAAGATCGCTTTTAAAGAATTGGAGAGAGGCTGGAGAGATGGCTCAGCAGTTAATAGCACTGGTTGCTCTTTCAAAGGACCCAGGTTCAAATCCCAGCACCCACATAGCAGTTCACATCCATCTCTAATTGCTACATGTGGTTAGTGTGCCTTTAATCCCAGCACTTAGGAGGCAGAGGCAGGAGGATCTCTGTGAGTTCAAGGCCAGCCTGGTCTACAAAGTGAGTCCAGGACAGTCAAGGACACACAGAGAAACCCTGTCTCGAAAAAAACCAAAAAACCAAAAACAACTTAAGAGAAAAGGGTTTACTTTGGCTTATAGTTCCAGAGGGGTACAGTCTGGTGCGGGGGGGGGGGTGACTCATGGCAACAGGCAGGGGAGGCATGGTGGCAAGAAGAAAGCTGGTCCCATTCCATCCACACTCAAGATGCAGGTTATGAACAGGAAGTAGAGCTAGGCTCTAAATCTCAAGTCCCGCACGCAGTGACCCACTTCCTCCATGTAGACTCTACCTCCTAAAAGTTCCAGAACTTTCCCAGTGTCACTAGCTAAGGACCAAAAGTTCAAACATATGAACCTATGGGGTACGTTTCACATTCAAGCCACAACAGAGCCAAAGCTTTCATCAACATCAGCCTCCAACAAGGCACCTCACCCATTCAACTAAGGATACACTCTTGGGTCAAAGGTCAAATGATGAGCCTACACTTCTAATTACTCAGTTGATAACAAGATAACTGCTGAAGTGATACCCTGCCAAACTCCAGTGAAAACAGAAAGCTAAAAAAACAAAAAAACTAGAATGTCAGAGAACATAGAAATATCCAGATTTTTTTAAAAAAGATTTATTTATTTATTATGTATACAATGTTCTGAATTGAAGTATGTATGCCGCATGCCAGAAGAGGTCACCAGATCTCATTATAGATGGTTGTGAGCTACCATGTGGTTGCTAGGAATTGAACTCAGGACCTCTGGAAGAGCAGCAAGTGCTCTTAACCTCTGAGCCATCTCTCCAGCCCAATATCCAGATTTTAATCACACATACACACACACCAGTCCAAAAGATGGAGAGTTCAACTGAGAGAACACCAACAGATGTTAAAATTATCAACTTTACAACAGCCTTGACAGAAACACTTGAACAATTACAAAGACTCTCTAAACAAGTTAAAAATAAAAAAGCCTAAGCAAATAAGTTGCAGATGAAGACCCAAACAGAAATTTTAAAAGCTGAAAAATATCAAAAATCTAGGTGGGCAGATTCAACAGCAAAATAAAGGGACAGAGGAAATACACAGGAAGCCAGAGTAGCACAAAGTATCCAACCAGAACAACAGAAAGACTGAAGAACAATGAGGAAATCACAGACACTCTTGAACTGTAACAAAAGAGCTATTGCTCAAGCTGTCAGTCTTTACAAGTAAAAGGAACAGAAAAATATAAGGCTAAAAAAGTACTCAAAATTAATGGTGAAAACTTCCTAAATTTGCCAAAAGACAAACCTAAGGATTCAGAATGCTGAGTGATAAACCCTAAAAACTAAGCAGAATAAACCCTAAAAAAAAAAAATCCATACTAAAAAGTACCACAAGCATCAGAAGATATAAAAGCAAAAGAAAAAGTTCTGAAAATAATGAGAGAAAAGAGGCTGTAACTAAAAAGGAAACATGACTTTAATGACAGTAAATTTATTACCTGAAACTATTAGAACGGAAAAGCAAGTGTTTTTCAAAGACTGGAAGAAAAAGTTATTAGTGTTAAAAAATCTCTACCCATAGAAAGTTGAAAGGGAACTGATATCCTCATACAAAGAAACAGAAAAGAAAAATGTCCCAGGCCTACCTTAAAACAATGACAACAGTTATTAGTCAAGCATGGTGGTGCACACCAGTAATTCCAGCATTCTGGACACACAGGTCGAAGTACAGTCAAATCAGCAGGGCTCATAGTGAGTTCTAGGCCTGCCTGCGCTACAGGAGACTCCAGTCAACTTGCTCTTTCTCTATCCCACTCCACCCCCTGAAAAGAAAAGTTAAAAAAAAAAAAAAAAGGAAAGAACTATACCCCAAACCAGTGCAGTTCAAGGTGAGAAAAAAGTTTAAATGTTCAAGTAATCCATAAGTTTGAAAAAGAAAAACCAGGAAGCAATCAAGTGGTAGGTGTATGCCCTAATATAGTAATAATTACATTACATATGAATTCTTAAATACATCAATGAAAATGGAACCTGGCTAGACAGATTTTAAAACATGATGTAACTATATGCTGTTTACAGGAAATTGACTTCAAACATTTAATCAGTACAGGCAAGTTGAAAGCAAAAATATAAAAGATATATCATACAAATAACGCACAGGAGTTATGTTAATATTAGGTAATGTGTAACAGTGCAGAAAGCAGATCTATCAAGATGACTCAGCACCTAAATTTGTGTATTTGTGTATGTCTCTGTGTGTGATGTGTGTGTGTAAACTCCATTCTGCTCAAGGAACTGTGGGGTGTAGTTCAATGGTAGAATGCTTTCTGAGCAAGTAAAAGTCCTGGGTTCAACTTTCAAGGAAAAAAAGAAGGACGGCTATTCAACAATTCCTTCAATTAACGGGATCTAATTAGGATCTAAGATAATACTTCACCCAATAGCAGCAGAAAACAGCCTATTCAAGAACCCCAGAATTTCAGGTCAGTTCATACTCTGAATGATAAAACAAACTTCAACAAATGTTAAGAGAATTTAAATCATAGAGTATGCTCTCCAGCAACAGTGGAATTAAAATTTAAACCCAAACCAGATAACAGAAAAATCTCTAACCACTTAACAAAGTACACTTTAAAATAACTCATGAGTCAAAGAAACTCTCTCAAAAGAAATAAAAATATACACTGAACTGAAAGAACATAAAGATACAACACTGTGGTGGTTTGACTAAAAATGGATTCCACAAACATATAATTGAATGCTTAGCCACCAGGGACTGGCACTATTTGAATGATTAAAAGGATTAGGAGGTGTGGCCTTATTGGAAGAAATATGTCACTGGGGGGCGGGGCTTTGAGGTTTCAAAAGCCCATGCCAAACCCAGAGTCTCTCCGTCCACAGATTAGGATGTAGTTCTCAGTTACTGCTCCATTGTCTGCCTGTATGTATGTCTCTATGCTTCCTGCCATGATAATAATGGACTGACTGAACCTCTGAAATTGTAAGTAAGCCCCCAATTAAATGTTTTTCGTTTGTTTTGTTTTTTCATAAGAGTTGGCTTGGTAATATCTCTGCACAGCAACAGGCCAGCAACTAAGACAAACATATTAAAAACAATAAAACAGACAAGTTGGGCATGGTGATGCATGCCTGTAATCCATACAGGTAGAGGCAGAAGGATCAGTAATTCAAGACTGTCCTTTATTTCTAGAAACCTGGCTGGGCTACCTAAGATCCTGTCTCAAACTACCACCTATTCCCCAACTTCACAACCAAAAAAGAAAAGAATCACATACTAGTAGACCCCAGTAGTATTTTTGTAGACTATTTGTCTCATATTGCTTGCTTTGTTTGGGCATTTTTTATCTTACTGATCATTTGCTTACATATTATGGTTTCTAATTTTGTGGTTTTATGGTTTTGTATGTGTTTCTTATACTTTTTATTCATTAATTCATTCATTCATTCACTCGTATGTGTTGTTGTTTGGTTGAGGATTTTTTTTTTAAAGATTTATTTATTATGTATACAGTGTTCTGTCTGCAGGTATATCTGCAGGCCAGAAGAGGGCACCAGATTTCATTATGGATGGTTGTGAGCCACCATGTGGTTGCTGGGAATTGAACTCATGACCTCTGGAAGAGCAGCCAGTGCTCTTAACCGCTGAGCCATCTCTCCAGCCCGAGGATTTTTTTTTTTTTTTTTTGCCTGTTTGTTTTCTTAAGATGAATGAGTGGAGAGGTACTGAGGATCTGGGAGGAGAAACTGTTACCAGAATACATGGTATGAAAAAAACCATTTGTTTGTTTATTTATTTAGGTTTTTGAAGACAGGATTTCTCTATGTAGTCCTGGCTGTCCTGAAACTCACTCTGTAGACCAGGCTGGCCTCAAACTCAGAGATCCAGCTGCCTCTGCATCCCAAGTGTTGGGATTAAAAGTGTGCACCCCACCACCCAGCTGGAAAAAAAAATTACTTTCAAAATAAATAAATAAATAAAATAAAGTTGGTTTAAAAAAAAAAAAGAATCATATACCATGACCAAGGGAAGTCTTATTAGGGCTGAAAACCTGATCAATATTATTATTTAAAAAAAAACAATCAATCAATAGAATCTATCCTATATCAAAAAGGCTCTGAAATGCAGCCCAGGGATTGAGTGTAATTAGCATGTATAAGAGTTCCTTGGAAGGGCTGGAGAGATGGCTCAACCAGTTAAGAGCACTGGCTGCTCTTCCAGAGGTCCTGAGTTCAATTCCCAGCAACCACATGGTGGCTCACAACCATCCACAATGTGATCTGATGCCCTCATCTGGATGCAGGTGTGCATGCAGACAGAGCACTAATAAACAAATCATTTTTTTTAAAAAAATTTTTAATTAAAAAAAGAAAAAGGAGGTCCTTGGAAAAGAGGGAAGGAGAGAAAAAAAAGGAAAGAAGAGGAGATGAATGTAAAAGTCCTCCTATGTAGGACTGCATAGGCTTGAGAAAAATGAGATATAGACATAGCACAGGAAGGTCCAAGAAGAAGGGGCAGATTATTGAATACGCCCTTATACCATTGTATATTGATACAAAATTAGTAGTTTATTTGGCTAAAGTGGTATTGACCATTGTTTATTGTGCAAAAATAAGATTGTATTAGATTACATCGGTATTGATCTTTGTATATTGATACAAAATTAAGATTATAGTTGGCCACAATGGTATTGACCCTTGTATATGGACGTAATATTAAGATTGTATTGGGCTACATAGGCATTGACCTTTGTATATTGATACATAATTAAGAGTATATTTAACCACAATTGAATAGATCTTTGTATATTGATACAAAATTAAAATTAATGCTTCCTAATGGTATCATACCTAGAGATACTTAAAAATAAAATGTGAAGCTCTGGCTTCTTGATACCAACCATCTAAAACGGTCTAGGATAGTTAAGTAAAACAAACTCCTAGTCATGCAAACATGTCACTTTGTTAGCTACTATGACAGTCTATCACAGATATTCTCTAAACTACCCAGTAATCAAGTTGCTAAGAGACAAGCAACATTTGCGTATCTAAATACAAGAGATGGATAGGGCATCTTCAAAAACCCCTAGAGATCTGCAGAATATGGCATTCAAAGATGTTATCTTAAATTAAGATTTTCTTTTTTTTTTGTTATCGAGACATATCAGCGCCTGACAGCACCCCCTATTCTACTCCAAGTAGAAGATAAGCATCGAAGAACCTCCACTGTAAGATGGTTGAATTAGTGGCAAGCCTATCTCTTGGCATGAAAAAACCCCTTGCACCAACTGCAGACAGACTGCTGTCCAAAAAGGACAAAACTTGGTAGCAGGGAAGTCGACAGCCTAACTCTGCCAAGACAGGGTAGGTAAGTCCTTCATAATTCCGGCTCTACAACAAATGTCTGTCAGAGAAACAGGACCCAAAGGCTGAAGACTGATGCAGGAATGTATGGAGAGAAAATGGAAACTTACCAGGCAGTCATTGGTATGTCCTTTCTTAGTTTTGGAAGCTGCAGGCCCTGCACTTCCTAATAAGCAGATATATTTATCCCTCTCAGGTCTCTGAGGTGGTTGAAGAATAGACAGCTAGAGTCTCATAGTTAAATTTTGAGTTGTTTAGGAATCAAGAGTGTGTTATAGATCTAAGAAGATACTCTTAAAATTGTGTTGCAAGTTAGTATGTTGAGTCAGATATAGACCTTTAAACTCATGGAGATGGTTAGATAGTAGAATGTTAAAGTCAGGGGCCAAATATGTATAAACTGGACATTGGGAAGGTATACTGGGCCATTTAACTCTCACAAATGTGGCATATTTATATCTGTTGTTTTGTATAATACTTACTGCTATAAGACAAGGAACCATCTGTTGGACTGAAAGGGGAAACTTCTTGGGGGAAGAGGGTGGAAGGGCGGGATAGGAAGGGGGAATAGGGAGGGGTTTGTGACTGAGATGTAACTTGAAGAAAAAAAAATAAAGTATTTAAAAAAAATTTTTAATTAAAAAAAGAAAAAGGAGGTCCTTGGAAAACAGGGAAGGAGAGAAAAAAAAAGGAAAGAAGAGGAGATGAATGTAAAAGAAAGGATATGGAAAAAACAGATGGAAAGGGAAAGTGAGGGAAGGTCAAGAAGAAATGTAGATAGTTCATATATTAGCTGATGCATAAAACAGTTGACAAAATAAACATTCATAAAAATTATCAGAGACAGGAATAGAGGTAAGTTCCTCAGTGTGACAGAGTACCTACGGAAAATCTACAGCTAACACTACACACAGAAGAGAAAGAATGAAAATATATAGCTAGCCATTACATGCAAAAGAGAAAGAATGAACTTACAAAGATGTCTTTTCTCACCACTCCTCTTCAATACAGCAACAAAAACTATCAAAATTTTGGCAAGATGTTTTTGTACATATAAATTATTCTACAATTTATATTTAAAAATCAAAGAAACATGAGTAACTTATTTTGAAAATGAATATACTGGGATGGGGGAGTTGGTGTACAACAAAACCGTGTGATACTGGCAGACACACAAATTAATGAGAGAAATACTTCAGAAATAAGCATATATAAATATATGTAACTGCTTTTGACAGCACACCCAAGCAAATCAATGGAAGAAAAGCAAATGGTATTGAAGCAATTGAACATTCATAGGTGGTAAATAAACCCTGGCCTAAGTCCCAAGCCTCACCCCAAAATTTAACTCAAAATAAATCCTGTATAAAGCATGTCACTTTCCAGAAAAAAATATGCGCACGAGGAATTCTTCAGGATCTAGAACTCTGCAAAGAGTTCTTGGGCTTGACACCAAAAATATGATCACAAAATAGAGAAGCCATGGGCTGGAGAGATGGCTCAGTGGTTAAGAGCACTGGCTATTCTTCCAAAGGTCCCAGGTTCAAATCCCAACACACACATGGCAAATCACAGCTGTCTGTAACAGGCAGGCATGGTGGTACACACTTTAAATCCCAGCACTTGAGAGGCAGAGGCAAGCAGATGTCTGTGAGTTCAAGGCCAGCCTGGCGATTCCAGGTCAGGGCTATTACACAGAGAAATCTTGTATCGAAAGATCAAAAGCAGCAACATCTTTTGAGGTGGAAATCCGCTGAAATGTCACTGTACCTTGCTATTGTAGATTTTTTTTTTTTTTTGGTTTTTTCGAGACAGGGTTTCTCTGAATATCTCTGGCTGTCCTGGACTCGCTTTGTAGACCAGGCTGGCCTCGAACTCACAAAGATCCGCCTGCCTCTGCCTCCCAAGTGCTGGGATTAAAGGCGTGCGCCACCACCGCCCGGCTGCTATTGTAGATTTAATATCATGTTGTAGTTTACAAGATGACAACAGTGGGAATGACTGGATGAAGGATACAAGGGACTTTCCCGAACTGTTCCTTAGAACTACATGTGGACCTACAGTAATCACACAACAAAAGTTTAATTTAGCTGGGTGGTAGTGGAGCACGCCTTTAAACCCAGCATTTAGGAGGAAGAGGCAGGAGCTCTGTGAGTTTGAGGCCAGGCTGGCCTATAGAGAGTTCCAGGACAACCAGGGTTGCAAAGGGAAAACCTGTCCTGAAAAACCAAAAGGGAAAAAACGGTTTAAATTAAGGGGCTGGAGAGATGGCTGGCTATGCAATTAAGAGCTCTGGCTGCTCTTCCAGGGGACCTGGGTTTGATTCTTGGGACCCACATGGCATCTCACAACCATTTGTAAGTCCAGGCCCAGGGAATCCATGCCTTCTGGCCTCTGTGGGCAGCAGGCATCCATGTAGACCAAAGACTTACATGGAGGTAAAACACCCATACACATTAAATAATAAACTAAAATTTACAAGAACGTTTAATTTTTAAAAAAAATCAGACCTTCATTCAGCCTTTTATCAATCCTTCCTCCTGGTCACAGGATGCACGCAGACACAAACCGCAGACGCTCTGCCTACCCTAAACACCACACACACACACACACACACACACACAAAGTACAGATAAGCACAGCCTAAATCTCCAGCAAAGGGCTTCATAAAGGACAGGCAATGTGATTCAGTCTCTGAACAAGCAGCAGCACTTTCATAAACAGGGATGGAAGGAAATCATAAAGGTACAAAGCCAGAAATAAGCAGGATGGCTTTGAAGAAAGGCACACGTGGGTGTTGTGAGATAACAAAGATGGGATGAATTAGTCTGGAAGTAACTGGGGACAGTGCCCAGAAGCCAACTACGCATCCCTCATACCACCCTCTACAGCCCTCAATGCAATGGTCATTAAGTCTAAATTCATCTGTATTGTTTAATCCTGCCCTAGTTACCTCAAGTCTACTTTGGGTCTGTCATACATTAAAAACCCAATAAATGTTAACTGAGTAAATGAGCATGCAGTAAATACCTGCTCTTAGTCCTGTTCCACATAGCTGCTGCATTCATTCCTCTCCTCTATTTTATTTACCCAAGCATGAGCAGGGTATGTAGTACATAAATGAGTGTAAATCTGTTGTGGTATTTTCCATAGAATGAAAGCCTACTCCCAAGACTGGATGATTCTATCTGCTCTGTGGAAGTTATCCATAAACAAACAACAAGAAGCCTGGTACAGTGGTCCATGACCCTAGTCCAGTAGTTTTCATGTTGTGGGCTGAGACCTTTGGCAGAAGTTGCCGAAGACCACCAGAAAACACAGATACTTATATTACAATTCACAACAGTAGTAGCAAAACTACAGTTATGAAGTAGCAACGAAAATATTTCTATGGTTGGGGGTCCCAACAACATGAACTGTATTAAAGGCTCAGAGCATTAGGAAGGTTGAGAACCACTACTCTAGTGCCAGCACTCCTGGGATGAGGCAAAAGGATTACTTGAGTCCATGAGATCATAACTGCCCAAGCAACAAACCTGTCTCAAGAAAACAAAACACAGCAAAAGAAAAACCCAGCATTGCTCCAGGCCAAACTCACAAGAATTAAGGCAGGTTTGAGAAAAATCTCACATAACAGACTCTATCATGCTACTCATAATACAGCATCTTGGGTTGGATTCTGGCACAAAGGAGGATATTAGTGAAAAACTGGTGAAATCCAAATGAAGTGTAGAATGTAGCTTTTTAAAAAATTTCTTAGGGGGGCCAGGGGGGCTAGAGAGATGGCCCAGCAGTTAAGAGTACTGGCTTCTCTTTAGGAGGACTTGGATTCAATTTTGAGCACCAAATGGTAACTTCAGTCCAAAGGGATCAGACACCTTCTGATCTCCACAGGCACTGCACGAACTAAGTGCACAGACACACAGGCAAAACATCCATGCACATATATACAGATGAATCTTTAA
>CAJQZJ010032044.1:2826148-2837229 GCA_907164525.1 Lophiomys imhausi | reverse complement strand
GAGCTCGTCCGTCCCGCGAGGACTGCGCCCCGGCGGCCTCGGGCGCGGGGGGGGGGGCGGGCTCCGCGCCGGGCCTCGCGGGCTAGGCGCGCTAGTTCCCGCCGCCTCTCGTGCAGCGGTGGCCGTCGCCCGCCCGCCCGGCGTCTCCCTCGGCGCGGCGCGCCCGCCCGCGCGCGCGCAAGGCCGCCGGGGCGCAGTCCTCGCGGGACGGACGAGCTCGGTGCGGCTGCGCGGGGGAGGCCGGGGCCGCGCTCACCGGATGCCCGACCCCTCCCCCGCGGCGGGCACCCTCTCGGCGCCCGCCGGCTGCGCCCCCGACCTCCGCCGCGCTTGGTTCCGGCGTGCGGTCCCTTCCTGTCCCACCCTCCCGGAGGCTCGGAGTCGGGGTGTCGCGGCTGGGGGCCTCGGGCCGGAGGGGTTACCCACCTATGTCCGGACAAAGACGGCGGCAGCAGGCTAAGCCTCGGGGAGCGGGTCGCGGGCCGCGGGCAGCCGAAAGCGAAGGCGCCGTCGCAGCTCGCAGGCCCGGGGAGCCGCGCAGGGCCACGCCTGATGCGGAGCCACCTGTGGCGGGATGAGTGGTTCGGCCAAGGCCGGCGCCGGCGACTGAGTGCCGGACCGAGGGTGGGTAGTGAGGGGAGGCCTCTGGCCGGCACCGCCGGAAGAGGCCGCCGGACCTCGGGGGACCAGGAAAAAAAAATTCGCCTCCCTCCCACCCCCCTGAACGGGGACTGCTTGCCTGCCACCCCTTTCCCCGGTCAAGCCTCACTACTCATTCTCAGAACCCAGCTTGACCTCCCTGCTCTGTGCCAGACAGAACCGTGGGCCCAGTCGCCACCCAGGTGCAACCAACCAACCGCTTTTGCAGTTTACTCAATAGCTCATGGAGAGGCTGGTATCTTACTGGCTTGCCAACCACTAGCTGGAACTACACGATAAAGTCTCTCATAGATGTTAATGGTCCCCTTTAAATCTTTTAGATCTACATGGTCAATAGATTGGGAGTGGAACTCAAGTGCAGGGCCTTGAGTTAGGATCCTCAGAAAATGACATTAAAAATTACCTGTACAGTTTTACTATCTTGTTTTACTTGTTCCAAGTGCTATATTGGGAAGTAAAAACATCTCTTGATTTGCTGAGAATACAAGCTGGGCAACAGTACCTGCGTGGCCTGAACGTGCCATTTTAAAAATGCTAATGTGATGTTTTTAAACCAAGTCAATCTTTGGAAACTATATCTTGAGTGAAATGTAGACTTTAAAAGAATCAATATATCTAAAAGAAAATAAACTAGCTTGGAAGAATAGATTTTCAAGCCATGTATATAATATATATATATAATATTATATATATTTTATATGGGGTTTGTGTTCAGATTATGTTAAAGCACCCCTTGAATTCATTAAGAAGGCCAATAATCCATTTACAAGTGGCTGGAACAATACACATTTTATCAAAATATTTAGGTGATTACAAGTGAAGTTCAGCATCATTAGTCACTAGGGAAATACACATTAAAACCACAATAGGAAGACTCTTGACACCCACTACAATGACTGCAATTAAAAAAATATAAACCTAGATGAGAATGGCTGCTGAGGAGGTGGACAAATTATAGCATTCGTGTATTATGGAGCTGTAGAATGGTGTTGCCACTTGGAAAGGTTTGCTGGCTTCTTAGTTACACACAGGACCCTGCAATCCTACTTACAGTAACTTTCCTCAGAAAATTGAAAAGAGGTTCTTCTAATTTTTCATAAATATTCACAATGTCATTATTTTTTAATTTAATTTGTTATTTATTTTTGTTTTTTCGAGACAGGGTTTCTCTGTGTATCCTTGACTGTCCTGGACTCACTTTGTAGACCAGGCTGGCCTTGAACTCACAGAGATCTGCCTGCCTGTGCCTCCCGAGTGCTGGGATTAAAGGCATGCGCCACCACCGCCCGGCTACACAATGTTGTTATTTATAATGACTAAAAAAGAGAGTTGTTCCTTAGATGTCCAAGAATTTCTGGAAGGATCAACGAAATGTACATGAAAAGGTGCAAAGTACTCATAAAAACAAAATCTACACTGAGGTACTTCAAAAACAGTAAGCTGGGCTGGAGAAATGGCTCAGTGGTCTTCCAGAGAGCAGGTTCAGTTCCCAGTACCCACCTGGCAGTTCACAGCTGTCTGTAACTCCAGTTCCAGGGGCATCTGACAACCTCATCTAGATATACATGCAGGCAAAACACCAATGCACATAAAATAAAGATAATTAAAAAAAAAGGTAAGTTAAAACTGGGCATAATGAGCCGGGCGGTGGTGGCGCACGCCTTTAATCCCAGCACTTGGGAGGCAGAGGCAGGCGGATCTTTGTGAGTTCGAAGCCAGCCTGGTCTACAAAGCGAGTCCAGGACAGCCAGAGATATTCAGAGAAACCCTGTCTCGAAAAAACCAAAAAAAAAAAAAAAATTGGGCATAATGATTCATTTCTGCAATGCCAGCATTAGGGTTTCCAGGGGAAGGAGGATCAAGAGTTTAGACCAACCTGGTTACATAGCTAGTTTGAGATCAATGTGGACTGAAGGAGACTGTCAAAACATAACTAGTAAGCTAAGTGGAAGAGACTAATACAAAAAAGCACATGATTCAATTCAAATATCTGGAAAAATCACACAGTGATGGGCGGTTGCTTAAGGCTGGGGTAGGAATGGGACTGACCGAAGATTGTGCAGGAGATCTTTTTGTAGTGTTAGAAATTTTCTAGGACAGAGTAAGATGACCATATACATCTGTAGATGAAACCAAAGTAACTGGATGTAACTTGAGACCAGTGAATGTTGTTATGTCCGGTTGCCTCGATAAAACAAGTTTTAAAGATGTCTTGTATTCCACTAAGAAGTCTAAAATAACAATACCTTTTGTATCTCTTTACAAACATCGTTTGCGATTTAAAAAAGTACCTAAAGTCAAAGAGAAAACTCTGTGCTGGGCCATAATGGTTCATCTCTGTAATGCCAGCAGTAGGGTGTACAGGGCAGGAGGATCAAGAGTTTAGACCTACCAGATTACGTAGGTAGTTTGAGATCGGTGTAGGTCAAAGGAGATCCTGTGTCGGAACAATTCATTGCATCGTATAATGTGAAAAAGTGCACGTTCATCCATGGGTTGTTTAACCAAGTTCCTTTACTCCTTTACTCAGTGTCCACCACTACTAGTCATTCAAAAATGTGTCTTGACTTTATTCATTGAACAGGGTAGAAAGGGGGCATATTTAAGGGCAGGAAGGAACCTAGATGCTTCTCCAGGGTCAAGGTTTGTCAAGAAGGAGTAGGTGAAAGGACACAGATCAGATTATCTGAAATAACAGATGAGGGACTCCAAAGTAAGTAATAATCCATATAATTTTTGCCGATGTTTTTCCTCCATTGTTCCTTCCCATTTGCACTGTACCCCAGAACTTAACTTTCCCCCAGTGGTACCAGTGTGAGCCTCAGGAGGAGAACTGCCTTTGGGCTGAATAATAATAATACAGGTCAAGTTTGGTTTTGCTTTTTCCTTAATTTGATGGATTTTTAACTGAGTTTTTGTGATTCCCAACCATTGCAAATTAGTCGTAGTCATTTGTTCCCAGCTAGCCAAAAAGTGAGAAAACTGCTCCTGTGATGTGTCTTTTAAGAGGAGAGATGTGGGGGTGGTATGATTAATCTTGACAGGATTCAGAGTCCCGTAGAAGATAGATGTCCCTCTGGGCATGTCTATGGGAGTATCTCCAGTGAGGACTGACTTCCACAAGAAGACCGCCACTTGGCGGCGGCAGCCCTGTTCCCTATGCCGAGGTCCTGCACTGAGTAAACAGGAGTAATGGACCATCAGCCTTCATCTCTCTACCTCTTCATTCTGGGATGTGGTGTGACCAGCTGCCTCACCTGCCCACAACCATGCCTACTCCCCCATGAAGGACTGTGCTATCAAACTGTAGACCAAAATAACCCACCCTCCCTTAGTAAACCCACCTTCCTTCCCTTAAGTTACCTTTATCAGGCATCTTATCAGATAAACTAGAAAACTTCGAAGGATGCTGCCTGCTGCAGAGTAAAGTGTCCAAAGCAATTGACCACAGCGACAGGAGAAAAGGGAGAAGATATTGATTATACAAAAGTGTGTATCAAGCAGCAATAAATAGCTGAGAGGAATGACAAAGATGATGAATAAAAGGGACCAGAAAGTAGGTCATGCTGTTTCAGGCCTTTAAACCCAGCAACTCCAGGCTGAAACAGGAGGGTGGCAAATTCAAGGTCAGCCTATCAAATTTTCAGACCCAGTCTGAAAAACAGAAGGGCTTAAGGTGTAGCTAAGGGGAAAGAATAAGACTAACCTGGAAAGCCAAATGACCTAAGTATATAAAATTAAAACATTTATGCAGTATCATTTGATTTTTTAAAAATTTACTATTTTCATCTTTGCCAGTCAAAGGCCTGGTAGCCGTAAATTCTTCTTCTCAGCTGTAAGCTGAGAATTAGGCTTGTGCCCTGTCCTTGCCTAGCAGTTACATCTGGTATAACTGTTATATAACAGCAGAACCAGCAGGCTGATAAAGGTAGTGTGTGTGTGTGTGTGTGTGTGTGTGTGTGTGTGCCTGTGCCTGCCTCTGTCGTTTTACTGCATATGGATTCCTGTGACTACCCCCGGAATCAAAACAGAATTATTTAATCACCATGAAAATCTCCCATAAGCTTGCCTTTCATTGTCACCTTTCCACTATCTCCAACCCTTAGCAACCACTAATCTGTTCTCTAACTCTATAATTTTGTCATTCCAAGAATGTTCATAAATGAAAGCAGACAGTATGTAGCTTTTGGTGATTGTCATTTTATTCAGAATGGTGTCCTTACAAATAGTAGCGTCATGTTTTTGTGCCATCCACTCTGTCACTACCCAGGTTGTGAAATTGTGGCTCCCCAGTTAGTTTACTCTGAGACTACCCCAGCAGGAGGCAGTGGGCAGGAAGGACACCTGGTAAAGGTATGAGAATCTGGGCTCTCAAGTCACCCTCTGTTGACTGGGATAGTAGAAGTGAGGTCACTTTTTCTTTTGTTTTTCTTGCAGTGTTTGGCTGGAATAGGCAGTTATTGTCCAAAAGAAAATTTCTGTGTATCTACATTACCCTTTTTCCTGGTCCCCTGGCTGGAGAAAGCAGGCATTTCTTAGATTTTTTAAAAAGAAGTCTGTCTGCTTCTCCTGTTCAAGATATATGAGGGAAGATGAAACTTTCAGGCAATTAGGTTGTTCCTCAGGTCCCAAGATCCCTAGTCAATTGTCTTCTTCTCTCTCCTTTTCTGAGTCTTCTGTTTATTTTATGTGTAATATCCAGGGCTTTGGGCTATTCTTTTATATGTAGAAAATAATTAAATTTATTTGGGTAATATAAACCGTGCACTGCTCTTATTTTGTGCAATCAATATGCTTACACACACACACACACACACACACACACACACACACTTGTTATTGCTATAGGAAATATACCCATCCATCATTCTGGTAGGATGGGCAGGTGTTTGACTAGGGACCACAGACCCAAGTATGAAGCATTTGGAAAGTTGGCACAACCCGCGAGAATAAAAAGCCAGAGACTCCACAGGGGAATGGGGGGTTGAATTAATAAGGTTAGAACGTTTTGTCTGGTAACAAATGAAGGTGAAAAAGGTCACTGACAAAAATTAACCCTAGAAACTGAAACTTCAGGTGAGATCTCTCATGGGGTAAAGGTCTCACCACCAAGCCTGATGTCTGAGTTCAGTCCTAGAGATCCATGTGGTAGAAAGAATCAACTCCTGCAACTCCTCTGACCTCCAAATGCAAAACATGCTATTCACACACACACACACACACACACACACACACACACACACACACACACCTAACACACTAAATCAATGGAATAAAGTCAGACAAGTCATCAATATGATTTTTTTTTAAAGAAAGCAATAATCGAGATTGAAGGAAAATCTAAGTTGTATACAAAACACATTAAGGATGGTGAAGTGAGCCCAGCAGGCAGATTTGTTTCTTTCTTTCTCTTTCCTGTATTGGGACTTAACCGAGGGCCTTGCATAGGAACCATTTCCCCAGAGAGTCCAGTCGGCTTGGAACACCCTCCTAAACCAAAATATGGAAGAACAGCATGTCTCTTTGGATGAGAAGAGTAGACAAAAAGAAAGGTTTACATATTGGCTTTTTGGGAAAATACTTTTTCTAAGTTTCATTCCAAACTGCCTAATTCTCTTGCATGGTATTTATGAAATAGTTGAGCATAGACACAATTAAGGACTTGTTAGGATTTTTCAGAAAGGTTTGTGGTTCTGATTCTCTTTCTACTTTCAGTGAATACACTTTCATGTCACACCTAGTGCACCTGGCCTTCTAATATTGCTTTGTAAGCTCATCGTTACAAAGATATATTGCTGGCTTTGTTGAGTTTAGCCTTTTTCTTATTAAAAGGAATTTTGAATGGATCTTAGAACTTCATTTGAAGAGAAGAAAATCTTTGGATGTAAATACTTAAGACCACATGAAGTGAATACTTTTAATGGTCTGTATTCAAAATAAATTTAATTTTCCCCCCTCTGACTTCAACATTTCCAAAGGGAAATAATGAGCATGCCTGTGGTCAGACATTTTCAGATTAAGCTGTACTAATAAGAATGTTGACATGTGGGAAATAGAATTTTAAAATTCTAGACTTGGATGGGCATAGCTGTGTGCCTTCTCACTTTGGGACTTCGGCTAAGGGAGTGGCCACTGCTCAGAGCATAGTGTTCCCATGAAAGAGAGCCACAGTTCCAGAGGAGTGAACATGGGATATTTTTTAAAGCCTCTGCTCAGTTCTGCCCATTGTCCCTTAGCCTCCACAGTCTATTGTTCAGCATAACTCACATGGTCAAATCTAAAGTCAGCAGGAAGAGATGACAATGTGCCCGCCATGCCAGGAGGCACAGCAAGAGCCACACGACAAAAACCTTAGATGTGATATGCATTTCAGAAAGGGACCAATGAACTGTGGACCACAGGAACTATGACCCACTCTACAGTATGCAAATGTCTCTCAAAGCCCACTCACCAGAGGTAAGGAAATAAACTCACTTGCACCACCTTTCTTGTGCTGCCTCAAACCGTTGGAGTTGTATGATTGTATTTCTTATGCTGGCTTACTTAACAACCTGAAATCATTCAGTATTTAAAAAGCATCTCAGATTTTCATTATTAAAAGTGAAGATAGGCCAGGCATGATGGCACACACCTTTAATCTTAGCTCTTGGAGGGCAGAGGCAGGGGAAGCTCCATTAATTCGAGGCCAGCCCGTACTACATAATGAGTCAAAGGTGTCCCAGGGCTACATAAAGAACCCCCTTCCCCCCCTTTTTTTGAAAGTGATGCTATGCCTTTTTTATGATGCCTTTTTTTTTTTAAAGGGGCTGGTGGTGTAACTCGACTGGCAGAGTGCCTAGCATGCATAGAGGCCCAGAGTTTAATCCTCAGTATTATACAAAAGCATGTGGAGTGACCCACACCTGTAATCCTGGTACTGAGGAGGTGGAGACAGTGTCCGGTACAAAGGAAACTCCGATTTCCCAAACCCTAAAGGGCAGTCCAGATAGCCATAAATGAGCTCACACTGGACTACAGGAGGATTTCTGGCAGTTAGATAAAAGCCAGCATTCTCCCAGGAGCTTGTGAAGCCCATTCTGACTACCAAAAGGATTTGTTTCCCTTACCACCTAAAAAGGGACAAATGGCTCACCAATTAACACCAATTAACATATACCTGTGGCATCTATCAAGATTCATGCTAGCCTCAGCCTCCCCCCCTCACAATTTCAAAGCCCCAACACCAGTCTCCTGACCCTTCCCTCCCTGCTGTTACTCACCCTTTTTTTTGGCGGGGGCGGGGGGGTGTTTTCAGACTGTGTTTCTCTGTGTAGCCCTGGCTGTCCTGGACTCACTTTGTAGACCAGGCTGGACTCAAACTCACAGAGCTCCGCCTGTCTCTGCCTCCTGAGTGCTGGGATTAAAGGCGTGAGCCACGACGCCTGGCTACTCATCCTTCTTTTAACCTGCTATTCTTACCACATTCCTGCTCCTGCTGTTTGCACTGGGTTCTCTCTCCCCTGCTCTTCTCCCCTCTCTTGCAGAGAGTCCTGGCCATGTCTAGTTTGCTGGCTATGTTCAGTCTACTTTATTATCTCTCTGACCTGGACTCTTCCAGGTGCTGTTCTCCCTCTAATATCTACAATGAAACCTTCCCGTACGGTGGAGCAGTCATGTCGTGAGTTTATACAGGCAGGAGTTGCAGAAGTTCACAAGGATTTTCAGATGTCTTCATTCTTCCCTTTCCTTCTCCTAACTCATGAAAAAGCCCAATAGGAGGCTAAGAGCGGTCTCTTTATGGAAAAAGAGTTGTCTGCAGATGATGGTAGAGCCTTGCTTGGAAATTCCAAAGGTCTCTTCTCTGATTCAACTATAGGGGCCTGCCAAAGGCTCCAAACAGCATCCCTATCTGCCACGGACACGTCAAGTACCATCAGGTCTGTTGGATCATATGGTCCAAGCTGTAGAGCAGCCTGCACAGCAGCCTGGACATGCTGAAAAGCCTTCTTCTGAACCAGGCCCCACACAAAGCTAGCAGCTTTCCATGTCACTTGGTATATGGGCCTGAGTAACACACCCAAGGGAGGAATGTGCTGTCTCAAGAATCCAAATATGTCCACTAATCATGCTTCTTTCTTGGTGTTGGGAGGGGCAGGTGCAATAACTTATCCTTCTCCTTAGAATAACCCTGCGTGCCCTGCACCAAAGGACTCCTAGGAATTTCACTGAGATAGCCCTTGAATTTTGGTTGGATTTATTTACCATCTTCTGATGTGCATATATGTTACCGACAAATCCAAAGTGTCTGTTTCCCTCTTACTCACTTGGTCCAATCAGCAAAATGTCATCAATATAGTGAACCAATATGGTATTTTGTGGAAAAGACAGATGAGCAAGATCCCTCCAAATTAAGTTCTGACTCGGGGCTGGAGAGTTAACATATACTTGAGGTAAAGCTGTAAAGGTGTGCAGTTGGGCTTGCCAACTGAAAAACAAATTCCTTCGGGTGGTCTGGTAGATGTGTTAGTTTGCTCAAGTTAGGACAACACATCTGGTACAGCAGCTGTAACTGGAGTCAGTACTTGATTGAGTTTTCAACAGTAAACTCTCATCTCCATGGCCATGTGTCTTCTGCAGTGGCTGGATAGGAGAGTTTAAGGGAGATATGGTGGGAACCATCACCCCTGCATCTTTCAAGTCCTTAATGGTGGCTCTCATTTCTGCAGTTTCTTCAGGAATGTGATACTGTTTTTTGATTCACTAATTTTCTTGGCAGAGGCAAACTATAAAAGCTTCCATTTAGCCTTTCCAACCATAACAGTCCTCACTCCATAGGTCAGAGAACCAAGGTGAGAATTCTGCCAAACTCTAAGTATATCTGTCTCAGTTATGCATTTCCTAGTACCAGTTTGTCTTAGTGGGGGTTATTATTACTGTGATGAAACACAATGATAAAAAGGAACCTGGGAAAGAAAACGTTTATTAGCCTTATACTTCCACAGCACTGTTCATCATCAAAGGAAAGGACAGGAACCTGGAGGCAGGAGCTGATGCAGAGGCCATGGAGGATCCCTGCTTACTGGCTTGCTCCCACAGAAAAGCTCTTCAAACTTTAAATGCTCAACTGCTATTCTAGCCTTTTAAATCCTCCTTAAAACAATATGGTCAGGTCTGACACAGAAATGCCCCACTCCCAGTATCAAAACATGTATTCGTCAGGGTTTTCTAGAGGACTAGAACACATAGAAGAAACACACACGCACATGTTATATGTTATATATGGTATAACAGCTTACAAGCCGTGGTCCAGCTACTCTAACAATGGGTATCTACCAACAGAAGGTCCAATAATCTAGAAGTTGTTCAGTCCACAAGGCCAGGTGTCTCAGCCAGCTTTCAGTATAGGCCAGAATCCTGAAGAATTAGGTTTCAATGCCAGTGAAAGATTGGACTTGCAGCAAGAGCAAGCTGGCCAAGAAAGTGAAAGCTTCCTTTTCGGTGTCCTTCATCTAGGTTGCCATCAGAAGGTGTAGCCCAGCTTAAAGGCGGAGCTCCTCATCTCAAAAGATCTGAATTAAAGGTATTTTCCCACCTCAGAAGATCCAGATTAAAAGTGAGTTTTTAATGATTCCCACTTCAAATGATTTCATTAGGAAAAAAAAAATCCTTCACAGATGTACCCAGCCATTCAGATTTTAGTTAATTCCAGATATGGTCAAGTTGACAACCATCATGGCCCTAATATGAGAGCAGTCATGTAGGCAGTTTCTTTATAGCTCTGTCTCATGTACACAAAGTAAATCTTCCAAATACAATCTCAAATAGTCTATCATCCATTATAGCCGATGTGGTTCGGGATCATGCTACATTTAATTTGGTTTTTTGTAAGCTGTGCTTTTGACTGCAGAGTTTTAATTTTAAGGGAGTTTCTCTCTCTTTTTTTCTTGACAGGTAAATAATCATTTTCACCCTTTTCATAAGTTAATAACAATTTATTTTTCTTTTCTTTCTTCTATTTTTTAAATTCTTCTTGAGACATGGTCTCACTGTATACCATGCAAGTCTCATACGTGTGACTCTGCTGCCTCAGCCTCCCGAGTGCCACAATTACAGGTTTGAGCTGCCATGCGCGGCTTCCTAACTCCTGTGTCTTCGCTGAAGTAGGTCTAGCTTTCTTATCAAATCCACGCATCTGGAAGCCTTCTCACTACTTGTTTAGTTTGAACAAATTACTTCGCTTCTGCTGCCCAGCAATAGCCTGAAGTTTCTTCTTGCTGCTGTTTTGAGAAACAATTGTTTCTTAGAGTCTCTGTCTTCATCTTTTTTAATTTTCGTTTTCCTGGAGCATGTGCTCACATGGTTTTTTTTTTTTTTTTATAGGTACTTTATTTTTTTTTTCAAGTTACATCTCAGTCGCAAACCCTTCCCTATTCCCCCTTCCT
>CAJQZJ010032044.1:2810854-2826048 GCA_907164525.1 Lophiomys imhausi | reverse complement strand
CCCCCCCCCCCCAAACAGCTTCTCTTTTCATTCCAACAAATGGTTCTTTCTCTTATAACAGTAAATTCTATACAAAACAACAGAATTAAATATGCCACATTTATGAGAGTTAAATGGCCCAGTATACCTTCCCAATGTCCAGTTCATACATATTTGGCCCCTGACTTTAACCTTCTACCTTCTAACCATCTCCATGAGTTTAAAGTTCTATAACTGACTCAGTTTTCATACTAACTTGCATCACTATTATAACCATCTTCTTAGATCTAGAACGCCCTCTTGATTCCTAAACAACTCAAAATTTAGCTATGAGACTCAAGCTGTCTATTCTTCAACCACCTCAGAGAGCTGAGAAGGATAAATATATCTGATTGTATAGGAAGTGCAGGGCCTGCAGCTTCCAATAGTAAGAAATGACAAACCAGTGACTACCTGGACAGTTCCCATTTTCTCTCCATACATTCCAGCATCAGTCTTCAGCCTTTTGGTCCTGTTTCTCTGACAGACATTTATTGTAGAGCAGGGATTGTGAAGGACTAACCTACCCTGTCTTGGCAGAGCTAGGCTGTCGACTTCCCTGCTACCAAGTTTTGTCCTTTTTGGACAGCAGTCTGTCTGCAGTTGAAGCAAGGAGTTTTTACCTGCCAAGAGATAGGCTTGCCACTAATTCAACCATCTCACACTGGAGATTCTTCGATGCTTTTCTTCTACTTGGAGTAGAATAGGGGGTGCTGTCAGGAGCTGATATGTCACGATATCAAAAAAAAATCTTAATTTAAGACCACATCTTTGAATGCCATATTCTGCAGATCTCTTGGGGTTTTTGAAGATGCCCTATCTATCTCTTGTATTTAGATAAGCAAATGTTGTTTGTCTCTTAACAACTTGATTACTGAGTAGCTTAGAGAATATCTGTGATAGACTGTCTTAGTAGCTAACAAGGTGACATGCATGCATGACTAGGAGTTTGTTTTTCTTAACTATCCTAAACAGTTTAAGACGGTTGGTATCAAGAGGCCAGAGCTTCACATTTTATTTTTAAGTATCTCTAGGTACGATACCATTAGGAAGCGTTACCTTAAATTTTGTATCAATATACAAAGATCTATTCAAATGTGGCTAAATATACTCTTAATTTTGTATCAATATACAAAGATCAATGCCTATGCGGCCCAATACAATCTTAATATTGCGGCCATATACAAGGGTCAATACCATTGTGGCCAACTATAATCTTAGTTTTGTATCAATATACAAATATCAATACTGACGTAGACCAATACAATCTTTTTTTTGCACAATAAACAATGGTCAATACCACTTTAGCCAAATATACTATTAATTTTGTATCAATATACAAGGGTATAAGGGCATATTCAATAATGTGACCTTTCTTCTTGATCCTTCCTGTGCTGTGTCTCGATTTTTCTCAAGTCCGTGCATTCCTACATAGGAGATAAAGAAGGACACAGAAAAGGGAAAGAAGGAATACCCTGGGTCTAACCTCCAAAACCCATTAAACAGGACCATTTAACAACTTGTAATCTCTTCCCCTAAATAACACTGTTTTCAGTTGTCCTTCAAATAACCGAAAAAAGGGGGGGGGGCGGAGAAACACCCTCCCCACCCTCTGGGTATGGGACGTCGCTCTCTTAAAATGACTTCCAGCTGATTTGGGTCATAGCAAACCTGTTTGGGGCCCAAACCAAAATGGAAAAATGGTTAAAAATGTTAATACAATCCTTCTATGTTCAGTCCTTCTGTTCTCAGCTGTTTAGATGTCCTAAGGAGTTTGTAGGCAGAAGCTGAACTTGCAGGCTTTACTGAGGTTCTGGCTGGGGCATTGTGTAGAGCTGAACGGTCTTAGCGATATTGAGTTGTTGTGGTTGTAGGCTTTTGATGGAGACATCTATTGAGGGAGTCTGTCAGGCTGAATCATCTGGGTCACTCGTCTTCTTTTGGTGTCTGATTCTGATTTCTGCTGAGGTTTCCGTTGTCCAGTTGTCCCTGGGTTCCTTGGATGGATGCTTTGATTCTCCTGGAAAAATAAGAACAGAGCCCTGCCCTATTCCTCATTCAGGGACAATCACCCTCTTTTTTTTGGGGGGGGGTAGGTAATATTTCTCCTGAAGCAAATTTGGTTTTTGACAATATATAAAGTGTTATCTTTCAATCTGGTTTAAAGAAGAAATTATTTTGTTATTTTGGAGCTAAACCAGCTTTAGTGTATATATTTTGAGGTCTCAAAGGACAATTTGTTTGTGTTGTGTGGGCCTTTTGTAAGTAGCTTTTAAACTTAGGTCCTTCCAAATCCTATGTGTGTGTCTCCGCATTCTAATTATTGGGATCCGAGACCTGTGGTTCCCATCTGAGGGGATTAAAGATGTGTTCCACCACTCCTGGATCGAAGTTTTTCTTTATTTAGAGTTTGTTTTGTATCAGGCTGACCTTGAGCTCTGAGATCTGCCTGTTTCTGTATCTAGTGTGTTGGGGTTAAGGGTGTACTCTTCTTGAATGATGGGACTAAGGGTGTGTACCCTCACCACCCTTTTCCGTGTAACTCTAGAATTTATAAGTCCACTAACTCTATGGTGCTCCTCCCGTCTCTGCTGAAGTTAAAGGCATGGGTTAACACCACATTTCTCCTATATTTTACCTTAGCTCTACGTTTTTTCGACACTTGGAGGTTCATAAAACCAGGTTGAACGGCTGTGTCCTTTATTTTATTTACAGTGTATTAACGTTGTTACCTGCTTTTTTTTAATTAGTAAATTTATTTGTTTGTTGCTACAGGTTACATCCTTGACATATTGTCCTCTTTTCCTGCTTCCCAGCCACACCCTCCCATGCTCTACTCCCTGACCCTTCCATCTTGATCCTCTGGGGTGGAGTGTCCCTGCATACCAGTCTCTCACCACAGATCAGGAGTCATATGAGGGCTGAGGGCCTCTTTATACACCGGGGGTCTACGAGGCAGTACTGCCAGTGAAAGGTGTCTCCTTGCTACGGGGGGGAAACTAAAAAAAACAAAAACCAACAGACACACAAACCCACAAAAACAAAGAACAACAACAAAAAAAAAGAGGAAAAAGAAAGAGAAAAAAAGAGGGAAAGGAAAAAGAAAAAGAAATGAAAAGAAAAAAGAAATTTATGTCCATGTTCCTTTTGGTGTGTTGGTTGTAGTACAGATATCCTGTACGATATAGCTAAAATCCTACTATAACTGAATAGATGCCATGTGCATCCTTCTGAGTCTGGGTTAGCTCACTCAGGATGAGCTTCTCTAGATCCATCCATTTGGTTGCAAATTGCATGATTTCATTGTTTCTTATAGCTGAGTAATATTCCATTGTATAGATGTACCACAATTTTTTAATCCATTCTTCAGTTGAGGGACATCTGGGTTGTTTCCAGTTTCTAGCTATTACAAATAAGGCTGCTATGAACATAGATGAGGAGACTTCCCTATGTCTCCGTGAGGTGTCCTTTGGGTGTATACCCAGAAGTGGTATGGCTGGGTCCTGAGGCAAAGTTATTCCAAGGTTTCTAAGGTATCTCCAGACAGACCTCCATAGTGGTTGCACAAGTCTGCACTCCCACCAGCAATGGAGGAGGGTTCCCCTTTCTCCACACCCTCACCAGCATGTGCTGTCATTTGAGCTCTTTATCTTAGCCATTCTGACAGGTGTGAGATGGAATCTCAGGGTCGTCTTGAGTTGCATTTCTCTGATGATTAAGGATGTTGAGCATTTCTTCAGGTGACTCTCGGCCATTAGGGATTCCTCCTTTGTGAATTCTCTATTTAGCTCCGTCTCCCATTTTTTGATTGGATTATTTGGTTTCTTGGCATTTAGTTTCTTGAGTTCTTTGTAGATTTTAGATAATAGCCCTCTATCAGATGTGGGGTTGGTGAAGATTTTCTCCCAGTCTGTAGGCTGCCGTTTTGTCGAATGACAGTGTCCTTTGCCTTACAGAAGCTTTTCAGTTTCATGAGGTCCCATTTATTGATTGTTGATCTCAGGTCCTGAGCTGTTGGTGTTCTGTTCAGGAAGTTGTCACCTGTGCCAATGAGTTAGAGGGTTTCTCCTACTTTTTCTTCTAGTATCTTTAGTGTGGCCGGCCTTATGTTAAGGTCTTTGATCCACTTGGAATTAAGTTTTGTACAAGGTGATAGGTATGAGTCTAATTTCATTCTTTTACAAGTGGACATCCAGTTGGACCAGCACCATTTGTTGAAGACGCTGTCCTTCTTACATTGTGCGGTTTTGGCTTCTTTGTCAAAGATTAGTTGGCCATAGGTGTGTGGGTCCATGTTTGGGTCTTCAATTCGATTCCATTGATCCACTGGTCTGTTTCTATACCAGTACCATGCTGTTTTTATTATTATTGCTCTGTAGTACAGCTTGAAATCTGGGATGGTGATACCTCCAGATGCTTTTTTATTGTACAGGATTGATTTAGCTATTCTGGGCTTTTTGTTGTTCCATATGAAGTTGAGTATAGCTTTGTCCAAGTCTATAAAGAATTGTGTTGGTATTTTGATAGGAATTGCATTGAATCTATATATTGCTTTTGGTAGAATAGCCATTTTTATTATGTTGATCCTACCTATCCATGAGCATGGGAGATCTTTCCATCTTCTAAATGCCTCTTCCATTTCTTTCCTCAGGGGCTTGAAGTTCTTGTTATATAGGTCCTTTACTTGCTTGTTTAGAGTTACCCCAGGTATTTTATGTTGTTTGTGGCTATTGTGAAGGGGGTTGTTTCCCTTATTTCTTTTTCTGTATGCTTGTTTGTTGTATAAAGAAGGGCTTCTGATTTTTTTGAGTTAATTTTGTATCCAGCCACCTTGCTGAAGTTGTTTATCAGCTGTAAGAGTTCTTTGGTGGAGTTTTTTGGGTCGCTTATGTATACTAACATATCGTCTGCGAATAGGGATAATTTGACTTCTTCATTTACAATGTTTATCACTTTGATTTCCTTTAGTTGTCTTATTGCTCTAGCAAGAACTTCAAGTACTATATTGAAGATATATGGTGAAAATGGACATCCTTGTCTTGTCCCTGAGTTTAGAGGAAATGCTTCAAGCTTCTCTCCATTTAATTTAATGTTGGCCACTGGCTTGCTGTATATTGCCTTTATTATTTCTAGGTACGGCCCTTGTATGCCTGTTCTCTCCAGGACTTTTAGCATGAAGGGGTGTTGGATTTTGTCAAATGCTTTTTCTGCATCTAGCGAGGTTATCATGTGGTTTTTTTTCTTTCATCTTGTTTATATGGTGAATTACATTGATAGACTTTCGTATATTGAACCATCCCTGCATTCCTGGGGTGAAGCCTACTTGATCATGATGTATGATATTTTTGATGTGTTCTTGAATTCGGTTTGCTAGTATTTTATTAAGTATCTTTGCATCTATGTTCATGAGGGAGATTGGTCTGAAGTTCTCTTTCTTTGTTGGGTCTTTGTGTGGTTTAGGAATCAGAATGACAGTGGCCTCATAGAATGAGTTTGGCAGTGTTCTTTCTGTTTCTATGTGGTGGAAGAGTTTGAAGAGTAATGGTGTTAGCTCCTCTTTGAAAGTCCGGTAGAATTCCATGCTAAAGCCATCTGGCCCTGGGCTTTTTTTTGTTGGGAGATTATTAATGACTGTTTCTATTTCCTTAGGGGTTATTGGGCTGTTTAAGCTGTTAATCTGATTTTGATTTAGTTTTGGTAGGTGGAATTTATCGAGGAAATTGTCCATTTCGCTTAGGTTTTCAAATTTGGTGGAGTATAGATTTTTAAAGTAGGACCCGAATATTTTCTGGATCTCCTAGATGTCTGTTGTTATTTCTCCCTTTTCATTTCTGATTTTGTTGATTTGGGTTCTTTCTCTTTGCCTTTTAGTTAATTTGGCTAGGGGTCTGTCTATTTTGTTGATTTTCTCGAAGAACCAACTCTTGGTTTCATTGATTCTTTGTATAGTTCTTTTTGAATCTAAGTTGTTGATTTCAGCCCTAAGTTTGATGATTTCCTGCCTTCTGTTCCTCTTGGGCGCGTTTGCTTCTTTTTTTTCCAATTCACCCAGCTTAGCTGGTAATTCACTAATATGAGCTGTCACAATTTTCTTTTTGAATGCACTTAGTGCTATGAACTTTCCTCGTAGCACAGCTTTTATTGTATCCCATAGGTTTGGGTATGTTGTGTCTTCATTGTCATTGGATTTTAAGAAGTCTTTGATTTCCTTCTTTATTTCTTCCCTGACCCAGTGGTCATCCAGTAAGGAGCTGTTCAATTTCCATGTGTGTGTAGGCTTTCTGTTGATTCTTTTGCTGTTGAAGACCAGCTTTATTCCGTGGTTGTCTGATAAGATACAAAGGGGTTATTTCAATTTTCTTGTATCTGTTGAGGCTGTCTTTGTGTCCAACTATATGGTCGATTTTGGAGAAGGTTCCGTGGGGTGCTGAGAAAAAGGTGTATTCCTTTGTGTTTGGGTGAAACATTCTGTAGATGTCTGTTAGGTCCATTTGTTTCATGATCTCTGTTATGCTAAACTCAATATTTCTCTGTTTGGCCTCAGTCTTGATGATCTGTCCATTGTTGTGAGTGGGGTGTTGAAGTCTCCCACTACTAATGTGTTGTGATCGATGTGAATTTAAGTTTTAGAAGTGTTTCTTTTACAAAAGTAGGTGCCTTTGTATTTGGGGCATAGATGTTCAGTATTGAGATTTCCTCTTGATGAATATTCCCTTTAATGAGTATATAATGCCCTTCTTTGTCTTTTTTCATTAACTTCAGTTGGAAGTCTGTTTTGTTTGATATTAGGATGGCTACTCCAGCTTGCTTTCTGGGTCCATTTGCTTGGAAAACCTTTTCCCAGCCCCTTACTCTGAAGTAGTGACTATCTCTGGTAGTGAGATGTGTTTCTTTTTTTTTTTTTTTTTTGGTTTTTTCGAGACAGGGTTTCTCTGTGTAACAGCTCTGGCTGTCCTGTAGACCAGGCTGGCCTCGAACTCACAGAGATCCGCCTCCCTCTGCCTCCCAAGTGCTAGAATTAAAGGCGTGCGCCACCACCGCCCGGCGAGATGTGTTTCTTGTATGCAGCAAAGGGACGGGTCTTGCTTGCGGATCCACTCTGTAAATCTGTGTCTTTTTATTGGGGAGTTGAGACCATTGATGTTGATGGATATTAGTGACCTGGGGTTGTTGTTTCCCATTAGTTTGGTATAGGTGATGGTCCTGTGTCTCTTTTGGTTTAGTTGCTGAGGGGTTTTCTATTCCCTTTGTTTTCTTGGGTGAAGTTTTCTTCTCTGGGATGGAATTTTCCTTCTAGGATTTTATGTAGGGCTGGGTTTGTGGGGAGATATTGTTTACATTTGATTTTGTCATGGAATATCTTGTTTTCTCCATCTATGTTGATAGAGAGTTTTGCTGGATATAGTAGTCTGGCTGGGCACCTATGATCTCTCAGGACTTGTAGAATATCTGTCCAGGCCCTTCTAGCTTTTAAAGTTTCTGAGGAGAAGTCAGGTGTAATTCTGATGGGTCTGCCATTGTATGTGAGTTGGCCTTTTTCTCTTACAGCTTTTAATATCCTTTCTTTGTTCTGTACATTTGGTGTTTCAATTATTATGTGGCGAGAGGAGTTTCTTTTCTGATCTAATCTGTTCGGTGTTCTGTAAGCCTCTAGGATTTTTATTGGCATCTCTTTTTTCAGGTTTGGGAAGTTTTCTTCTATGACTTTGTTGAAGATATTTCCTGGACCTTGGAGTCGGGAGTCTTCTCTTTCCTCTATGCCTATGATTCTTAGGTTCCGTCTTTTCATTGAGTCCTTGATTTCTTAGATGTTGTGGTGAGAGATTTTTTTAGCCTTCTCGTTTTCTTTGGATGTTGTACTGATTTCTTCCATCAAATCTTCCATGCCTGAGATCCTGTCTTCCATCTCTTGCATCCTATTGTTGATACTCGCATCCGTAGTTCCTGTTCTCTTCCCTTGGTTCTCCACTTCCTCTTTTAACTCTGACGGTGTTTTCTTTATTGTTTCTATTTCTATTTTCATGTCTTGTATGGTATTGTTCATTTTGTACATTTCCTTCTCCAGCTTACTTGTTTTTGTCTGAAAATCTTTCATTCCTTTGTCTTTTTCCTGTTCAAGCTCTGTCACCTTGGCTTGGAGCTCTTTAATGGTATTGTTCATTGTTTTGGCTTGTAAAATTGTGGCTTCTTTGAATTCCTTCATAGATTTAAGTTCTTGCAGGGACTCTATCACTTTCCATAATGCAGAAATGTCAACGTTTTCATGTGTTTCTGTTGGTGTGAGGTCATCCGAATTGGATGAGCTAGGATAATTCTGCTTTGTTGGAGTCATATTTCCTTGATTTCTATTTTTTCTTGGACCTTTGGCCATGTGTGTGTGTTTAGCTGTCTGTTCTTGTCGTTTTCTGTGTTTGGATCCACAGGGGATGCTTTGGTGAAGGAGTCGAATTGCTTGGCTATCTGTCCTTGCTTACAGGGTAATCTCAGGGTCACTGTGGTTTTAATAGCCTGAATCGTTGTGAGCTGGTGCAGCCTATTCCCAGGTAGTGAGTAATGGTCCTGGATTGTTACACTGCTCCCAGTTCAGACTTCTCTATTTTGCACACTGAGTGATCAGCCTTCAATGGTTCTAATGGTATGGACCTGTTTGCCCAGGCACAGATTTTGTGGGCTTTGTTTGTCGTCATGGAGGCTGACAGGGCCCGGCTCCACACCTAATGTGTCTGGGTTTACCCGAATACAGCTATGGTCCCCTGGCTTCTGGTTACCCACTAGGCTTCTCCGCCACAGGCCTGGCGGCTTCCCTCCCTATCTGCTCCACCTTGGGTGGGCGGAGCTCCGGCCCCTCCCGCCGTCAGAGCCGGCCTCCTTCCCTAGCTGCTTTGCCGTGGGTGGGCGGAGCTTCGGCCCCTCCCGCCAGCATCTGCTTCCCTCCCCAACTGCTCTGCCCGCCCACCTTCCGCTCCGGCTCCAGCGGCTGCGGATCTCCTGCTGAGTGCCCTTTTTCTATGTCTCGAAAAAACAAACAAACACAAAAACAAAACAAAACAAAAAACCACAAGACTTCAACTATTCTGCAAAATTTCCTAAATAGTTATAAGGTCTTCCTGAGGTATGGGAAGCCCAGTTGGTTACTGAGCGATCGCCATGTGGCCTTTGATTCTGCCTGCTGTGTGTTGGGATCGATCTTACCAGTCGCCTCTCCAAATGGGAGTTCCCGAATCCCGGATTTAGTGGCTTCCGTGTCTGCGAGAGATGGGGGAGAGCCTTGCCCTGGGACTTTTAACAGTCCCTTGGGAGCTGTGCGTGTTCCCGGAGGGGCCAGACCCTCCGGTTTTTGCACAGTGTCCCACAACTCTGTGTTTTCTATGGCTCTTCTCTCCCACATTCAAAATGCGTCCGTGCAGTTCCCCGCCATCTTCCGCTCCCCCCCACATGGTTTTTAATTGAGAATTGAGTCCATTCTCTCTGACTTGCAAACTGATAATTTGGCTGGGCGTGAAACTCTGTGTCCCAAACCACTTTCCATTATCCCTTTCAAGGTATTTTTTCCATTTTATTTCTACATAAAGCTGGAAATTCCAAAGACCAGTGTGATTCTCATCCCTCTGCAAATGAATTTTTTTTTCTGTTCCCGGAAGGTTCTTTGGTGGTTTCTCTTTAAGACAGAATGATGAAATTTACCTTTTCTACTAATTCTTCATTATTCTCACTTTAAAAAAATACATATTTCAAAGTGCATCACAGCAGGTCATTTACTTAGTAAATGACTACAGAAGTGGAAGTTGGTTCTTTTCCTTTTCTGCTTTTCATCTGTACTAAGCTTATTGCTGCTTTAGTTCACTAGCCTGGCCCGACATTCTGTCTTAGGGTTCATAGAAATTATATCTGTGGGCAGTTTTGCTTTTTCCTTGTGGCTATCCTACATGTGATCTCAGACTAGACTCCTGCCATCACAGCAAATAAGAACATACAACAAATCTTTTAAAGCAGGTGAGACTAAACAATTTATGTGATGGAAAATCTACATCCCAGAGGGTTCCAAGCTAAATAAGTCAAATGTGAACAGTGCTTCCAAATACCCATCATCCCTCACCCCGTCACTGTATCCAATAAGAGAAAATTTAGTTGGTTAACTAAAGACTATTCTACAGACATTGATTTATTGAGGTTTGTTTGTTTTGACATTTTCAGACATGCATGTAATGTATTCTAGTCACAGTAACCCTGTTACTCTCTCTTGTTCCGCTGTGGTTGATCCTTTTCCTCTTCCCAACTAGTCTCCCTTCTATTTTTCATGTCTTTTTCTTTCTCTTTTTTTTTTACCTTTTTTTTTTTTTTTAATGACCCAGTGGGTTTCATTAGGAAAGTCCACTGGACTGTGAGTGAAGGAAGGTTGTTTATAGGACCACGCACACCTCACCAGCGACTACACCACTGAAGAAAACATCTCCCTTCTCCCATTAACCACTAAGTGCATATAAACCTCAGGGAGGGGTGTGGCCTCATGAGACCATCCCCTTTCCTCAATGAACTGTTAACAGGCCAGATCTTGTACAGGAGACGTTACTTTTCTTTGTGTAACCCTGACTGTCCTGGACTCTCTTTGTAGATCACACTGGCCTTGAACTCACAGACATCTCCCTGCCTCTGCCTCCCGAGTGCTGGGATTAAAGGTGTGTGCCACCATGCATGCCTGGTAATTACAGACAACTGTGAACTGCCATGTGGATGCTGGGATTTGAACCCGAGTCCTTTGGAAAAACAGTCAGTGCTCTTAACCATTGAGCCGTCTCTCCAGCCCAGAAATTACTTTTTTTAAGTATGGAAAAAGAGCATACTTAAAAAAAAACCTTTTTGTTCATTCTTTGTGAATCTCACATCATGCTCCCTAATCTTACTTGTCTCTCCATATCCACCCTCCATTCTTGAAACCTTCCTCCCACAAGAAAATGAGTAGTAAGCAAGCAAGCAAGCAAACAAACAAAAATCTCACCATGGACAATTCAGTGTGTTACAGTGTGTTACAGTGTGTCACACAGTATCCCTTTTGCTCAAATAGCTTTTGCAATGTTTTTGCAAATGTTTGTTGCAGTGAGTCATTGGTCTGGTTGAAGGCCTCTGGCTTCTGCTATACTATCAGTACTGGATCCTCAATGGAGTCGGACTCCTCTCAGATATCCTGTTCTTGCCCTGTGTCCTGGAGATCCTGCAGCTTTGGTTCTAGAGGACCAGCCCCTTCATGTGCTCCAGCAGTTCACAGATGGGGTAGAGAAGTTGGGGTGGCCCAACTCAAAGCCCTGGACCTGGGTCTGGGTGGTAGCTAAATTAGCCTGACAGCTCTCCAGTGCTCACACCACCTGAGTCAGCTTTCCAGCAGTGACTAGGTGAGGGACAGGGCCAGCTCTTCTGTTCTCATGCCTTTGGGTCTGGCGCCCATACCACCAGCATCAGCTCTACTGTGCTACCCAGGAGAAATGCAGGGCCAACTCTCAGTGCTGAAGCTGGTAGGGGGTGGGGCCAGCTCTCCCATGCCAGCTTCCATGCCCTTAAAGCATACTTCTTTTAAGCTATAAGATCTCTTAACATCATCTTCCTCAGTCTGTAGCATGACTTGTTAAGTGCTTGGAGAGGCGCGTTCAATACACAGGTCTCTGGTCTTGCTTTTTCTGGCAGGTAGAGCTGCTCCATCTCCACCCAGTCCCAAAGACCTTCCAGAAAAGTACTTGGGGCCAATGTGCTTTTGGGAATAGCTCGGTGGAGGATGGTGGGGAAGTATCCTAGTAGTGTGGAGAATAGTGATGCGGGGTGAGTTTTGTACTTGAGTGTAAAGGTTAAATTGTTAAGTTCGTATGCAATTAGGAACCCTAGAGTAGTCACTATAAGGGCTGTCATTTTGAGAGATGTGGGTATTGTTAGGGTGAGGTATGTTGTTGGGGGGATGCAGTTGGAAATTAGGTACCCAGCAATGATGCTTCCTAGTGCTAGGCATTTGATTGGGTTAATAAGTTCTGGGGTGGACTCATTTATGGGGACTGAGGGGGGAAATCGGGGGTGATTCATGGTGACAAAGTAAATAATTCACATGCTGTATGCGGCTGTTAAGGATGTGGCGATAAGTGTGATTATTAGGGCTCAGGCGTTGGTAAGACGTATTAATGGGGTCTTTGGAATAGAACCCGGTTAGAAAGGGTATTACAGTGAGTGCTAGAGTTCCGATTGTTAGGCAAGATGATGTGAATGGAAGGGTTTTTATTGTGCCTCCCATTTTTTGAATGTCTTGTTCATCATTTAGATTGTGGATGATGGAGCCTGAGCACATGAAGAGTATGGCCTTGAAGAATGAGTGTGTACAGATGTGGAGGAAAGCTAGGTGGGGTTGGTTAATTCCTAGTGTTACTATTATTAGGCCTAGTTGGCTGGATGTAGAGAAAGTTACAATTTTTTTGATATCATTTTGAGTTAGTGCGCAGATAGCTGTGAATGGAGTGGTGATTGAGCCTAAGCATAGTATTGAAGTTAAGATGGTACTGTTTTCAGAGGTCATAGGAGAAAATTGGATTATTAAAAAGATTCCTGCTACAACTATTGTGCTAGAGTGTAGAGAATTAAAAAAAATAGATCTTGATCTCACAGTTATGAAGTTAAGACTTCATCTTGCAAAAGAAAGATCTGCAATAGTTAAACAGTTATTATGTACCCCACCCTCAAGAGGCCCCACCAGGGCAAGAAGGCCTCATACTGGTTGCATTCTTCAAATATCTGTTAGTAACTTGGAGAGCTAACTATTATTGACTCAGTTAGAAAAAGCAGAATATTAAATTTTTTCTTTAGGGAAAATTCTCAATATATTTTCTCAGACAAATGATCTCAAGCAAATCCTAAAGTAGAGAAGTTGAATTCTTTTTTTCTTTTTGAGACAAGGTTTCTCTGTACATCCTTGGCTGCCCTGGACTCCCTTTGTAGACCAGGCTGGCCTCAAACTTACAGAGATCCGCCTGCCTCTGCCTCCTAAGTGCTGGGATTAAAGGTATGTGTCACCATGCACGGCAAGAAGATGAATTCTTTTTTTTTTTTTTTTTGGTTTTTCGAGACAGGGTTTCTCTGTTTAACAGCTCTGGCTGTCCTGGACTTGCTTTGTAGACCAGGCTGGCCTCGAACTCACAAATATCCGCCTGCCTCTGCCTCCCAAGTGCTGGGATTAAAGGCGTGCACCACCACCACCCGAATATTAGATTCTTTTTTTTTTTTTTTTTGGTTTTTTCGAGACAGGGTTTCTCTGTATATCCTTGGCTGTCCTGGACTCACTTTGTAGACCAGGCTGGCCTTGAACTCACAGAGATCCGCCTGCCTCTGCCTTCCAAGTGCTGGGATTAAAGGCGTGCACCACCACCGCCCGGCTAGAAGATGAATTCTTAATAGTAGATGTTTGTGAGTGTATATTGTATACTACATTGTAGCATACACAGTCACACTCTTTTGTATACACACACACACACACACACACACACACACACACACACACTAAACTTCTCACCACAGAAAAGAGCGTTCATAACCAGAAGGCAATGGCAGCGTGCTGCTTCTGTCGCCTGATTTGTCAGAAAAGCTCCCAGTCATGAGAAAATGAGATCATTTGAAATCTGGGGCACTGGAGAGACTTTGTGGCCTTCAAGCTCTGTTCTTCCTCTGGAGAGCCATTGTCCTCACTGACATTACCACCATGTGATCATCTGATCAGATTTGAATTTCTCAGGGGACGGACGATGGGGAAACAAGTATCTCCAGAGGTCACAGTCTCCAGTTAGAGACTACTTCCTTAATCAATGGCGTGTAGAGTCTTTAGTTTCACCTAGTGTCAGTTTTGCAGATGATGACACAATGACACTGCCCATTTCTGGGTGATATTTCTCCTGTGCTTTCATTTTCAACTTTCTCCATTTCGTGTTTCAGGTGTGTCCCCTGCAAATGACATCTGAATAGGTTTTTGCTTTTTAGCTGCACAACAAACTTTTTGCTTAACTGAATTTACTCTACTGAGAATTTTATTTGGGGGCTGGAGAGATGGCTCAGTACATAAAGTGCTAGCCAAGCAAGTGTGAAGGCCAGAGATGGGATCTCTAGGAATCTTCTAGAAGCCAAGGAGGTGTGGCAGCTGCTCATAATCCTAGCATTTAGGATTCAGAGAGAGAATTCCCAGGGTAAGCTGGCTAGTTACACAGACTAGAATTTGTGAGCTCCAAATTCAGTGAGCAACTGTGCCTTATTCAATAAATTTGAGCACAACAAAGAAGACTCCAGCATCAGCACTAGACCTCCATGTGTCCACACACTTACGAACATGCATATACATATGCATACACACCATACTCACGTGAAGAACTATATTTGTTTGTATTTCTATTATTCATAGTAGGGCCTGTAAAAAATATGGCTAATTAAATTATTTACTCAGTATTTAGATTCTATTTAATTGTTTCAGCCGCTGTTAATTCTTAACCCGCCATTATAAATGAGCACACAGAGACCACACGGATTTTAACAAGCCTTGGCCTGAATTGTGCAATCCTAGCCCATCTAAGCTAGCTCATAATTCTATATTACCCAAATATGACCCCATATATACCTATACATATGTCCCCTTGGACTGCCATTCTCCACGATATGCCGATGTTCCTGGTCATGTGAAATGAGGTTCCTTTTTCTAACCCATGGTGTGTGCCTCCTTCCTGCTGCTCCTGGCTGGAATATCTTCTTCTGTCTAAAGTGCAGGCTTCCTGTTCTAATCTCAGGAAGTCCCACCTTTCTCTGTCTTTGTCCAATCTCAGGCCTTGGCATTTTATTTGACCAATCAGAGTCAATGTAAGTAACAGACAGCAAGCAGGACCAATTAATTAACATTTAGAATGCTTAACACTCCCCCATCAAGGGCCATTCTTTTTCTCATTTTTCTTTTATCTTTTCTCTACTAAAATAACTTCTGCTTTTTGTTATCCATCATTTTCTTTTCATCCACACATTAGTTTAGATATTAGGTGTTCCATCTCTGTTTATGCTATGTTATGTTTATGTTACGCTATGGAGAATTTCTCTTGTTTTTAATTTTTTTTCTTTTAGTGTGTGTGTGTATGTGTGTGTGTGTGTGTGTGTGTGTGTGTATGTGTGTGTGTGTATGT
>CAJQZJ010032044.1:2784541-2804183 GCA_907164525.1 Lophiomys imhausi | reverse complement strand
CTGAGACCTCTCTCTCTATCCCTTGCCCATTCACTCAGGCCTTGAACTGAGACTAGAAATGGGGCTTTGCCCTGAACATCGACGCAGGGGAACAGGAGAGCCATGGTCTTCGGACAGGTCGTATGATGTGTGATGTGGGAATATTAACATAGTTATAGGATGTGGTGGTTATAGGTTGTTCTAGCTTTAATGACCATTAAGTGTTTCTGTTTGATTGATGCAGCTATCCTGATCCTATAGAAGTTGAAATATTCCATCTAGTATAAGTTGTTAATAATAAATATCATAAAGACCAGCCTGCCTAATTGTATTCCATTTGACCTTATTGGGTGGCGAGTGCCGTCACCTGGTCACACGACTCCCTTCCATAGAGAAGGAGGTGTCGGGATTTGGATGACCAAACCGCGCTCCCCACACCTACTGTAGAGGGTACGAGGTCCTTGTGCAGACAGATAAACACTAGAGAAACTAGTAATGTTATACACCCAGGCTTGTCTGTGCAATGAAAGGGATGTCCCTGTTTTCCACCCGGAAAGATGGAAGGGGACGTAGTTAATAGCCTGTTGACCTGTCCTATGTGTAGGGCCAGGCCACCCAAAGTCCCCAGACTGTTATGCTTATCGTAGATGTTAACTCAGATTTTTCTTCTCCATACCATTATCTTGGGCATTGTTTCTCAGTTAATAGAGCCCATGTGACCATGGGCTATTCCAGAACTACGTGTTGAAAGACTATTTCTCTTTATGGTTCAATCATTTTTAATTGCTACATGAATCTAGGGGTGTAACTCAGCAGCAGAGTGTGTGCTTAGCATGCCCAAATCACTGTATTTAACCTTTGGCCCCTGCCCACAAAAGTAGTAAATACAAAGGGATTAAATCTGTAGATTCTCAATTTAATTTCATTGATACCTGTTTCTATTCTTATACTACACAGTGTTGTTACTGTACTCCTGTAGTGAGATTTGAAATGTGTGAGTTATTCAACAATGTCTTTCTTTTTCAAGGATGACTATTTGATTATTCTGCATATCTTCATCTCTTTGTAAGTTTTTGGGTTACTGTATCATGGTCACTAAGATCCTGATAGGGGTTGTTTTGAATGTGTTCACCAGTTAAGAGATCTTTGCCATTTTAACAACAGCCTCACAGTCCATGAACATAGGGTGTCAATTTATTTAGATTTACTTTAATTTCTCTTACTGATCTTTGGCAGTTTTCAGTGTACAGGTTTTGTACTGCTTTTAAAAACATATTTATAGGGCCAGGCATGGTGGCACATGCCTTTAATCCCAGCACTCAGAGGCAGAGGCAGGCCATTCTCTGAGTTTGAGACCAGCCTGGATTACATGGTGAGTTCCAGGACGGGCAGGGCTATAAAGATAGACCTTTCCTCAAAAAGCAAGCAAACAAATCAACAAACAAACACATTTTTCTAGGATTGAGAATGTAGGTCAGCAATAGAGGCCTCACAGTCATGCATGAGGGCCTGGATTAAAATACCATCACCTCAAAAGGAAATATATTTCTAAGCATTTAACTTCTTTTGATCTTTTTTTTTTTTTTTTTTTTTTTTTTTTTTTTTGGTTTTTTTTGACTAGGTTTCTCTGTGTAACAGCTCTGGCTGTCCTGGTCTCACTTTTGTAGACCAGGCTGGCCTCGAACTCACAGAGATCCGCCTGCCTCTGCCTCCCAAGTGCTGGGATTAAAGGCTTGCGCCACCAACGCCCAGCTTCTTTTGATCTTATAAATGTAATTTTGTCAAATTTTTATTTTTAGATTACTATTGCTATGTAGAACATAAATTGATACCACATTATGCAACTTTGTTATTACTTACTAGACTTTGTTTTTTACATTTATTTATTTCTTCAAGTTACATCTCAATCATAGTCCTCTCCCTCCTCCCCCTCCTGGTCCTACCCTCTTCCCCTCTTCCCCTTCAGCCTCCTATCTGCTTTTTTTTTTTTAACTTAAGGTGTTTCTTTTTACCCCCAACAGCTCCCCCTTTTAGTCCAATAAAAGGCTCTTTTTCTTATAACAATAAATACAGCCGGTGTAGTGGTGCACACCTTTAATCCCAGCACTTGGGAGGCAGAAGCAGGTGGATCTCCATGAGTTCAAGGCCAGCCTGGTCTACAAAGTGAGTCCAGGACAGTCAAGGATACACAGAGAAACCTTGTCTTGAAAAACCTAAAAAAAAAAAAAAATAAATAAATACAATACAAAACAATAAGAATAATTAGGCCACAATTATGAAAATTATAAGGTATAACATACATTCCTAATGTCCAGCCCATACATATTTGACAAAAATATGGAATGCTTCACGAATTTGTGTGTCTTCATGAATTTGTGTGCCATCTTTGTGCAGGGGCCATGCTAATCTCTGTATCACTCCAATTTTAATATATGTGCTGCCAAAGGGAACACTTAATAGACTATTATTAGTATATTATATTATTGTTTCCCCTTCCCTTCCCTCCTCCTATGGTGTGTGTGTGTGTGTGTGTGTGTGTGTGTGTGTGTGTGTGTGTGTGTGCATGTGTTTCTGGGGACTGAACACAGAGTGTCGTGCTAGACAAGTGTTCTGCCACTGAGTTACATACAGCTCTCCTTTGAAGTTTTTATTTTTTGAAACATGGTCTCTCATGTTCTACATAAGCAATAGATTATCCAAGTCAGCCTTCAATTCATCCTGTAACTCAGACAAATTTTGAACTTCAGATTGTTCTGCTCCATCCTCTTGGTGACCTAGGAAGACAGACCTGCTTTACCAACCTGATTTGAGTCAGTATAGATAATCTCCTTCTTGCTAAAATTTTGTTCAATTCCTTTAGTTCACCTAATTTGCTAGTATACAATTGTCCTTATGTCCTCACATTGTTTTTGTTTCTTAAAGGTTGGCTGTGATCTTTTCTTTCCTTTCTGCTTTTGGTGGCCTGAGTCTCCCCTGCTTCTCTTGGTCAATCTAGCTGTAGTTCATCAGTTAAAAAAATATTTTCTGATAGATCAGTAAGACTTCTGGTAGCAACACTTAGTCCAAAAGGATGATTTCATCGAAATATGTTTTTAGGTGTCAATTTTGGAACAGGCTAGAAGAATATTGAATAGATAGTGGTAGAACCATGGGGAGAGAGGAATTCTAACTTCCACCTGACAGAATCAGGGAGAGTAAATGTAACTTCTATGCTACTAATGAGATTCAAGGCACAGAGAAGTCTGTCTTGAGCTCTTTTGTCTGGTTCTTGAACTATTATTATATGTCAATATATAAAACTTGGTTTAGTTCACTTCTAGAATTTCTTTTTTGTCCTTTTAGAATTATACACCATGCCCCCCGTCCACAGACAGAGTCAATAATAAATAATAAAATTGAAAATTGTTTTAACTTTACAATTGTGCTGAATATTCTTACTGGTACTTTCTCTCTAGTCATTTTTGCTTCCTTTTTATTTCTGTATAAAGAATAAACAAACTTATTTCATACTTGACAAGTGCATTGAGTAAAGTCTATGAGAATCAAATCTGCTATTGACTCTCATTCCTAATACCTCATTGTTTTCCTTAATACTTAACAGTTCCCTTTGTGGAACTTCTTTGAGCCTTGACTTCAAGGCATCTTCTTTCATAAAAGATTTGGCTTGCTTCTGTAGGTGCCTGAGGCTACTTTCAATTTTCCAGGCTGGGGTTTTCAAAACCTCCTGGGTAGTTTGAATTCAGGCCAAAACTCATATGTGTAATCCTGCTGAGGATTACACATGGTCAGGGCTCTATTTCATGGCAGATTTAAGACAGACAAGTTTCTTGCTGTCTTTTTCTTTGGGGCAATTTCATTTGCAGTCTACCATTCCATCAAGGATGTACCCCTTGGGGTCCTCAAATTCATCCAAGGCATATCCTTTTAGACACTGAATTTCAGAAAGGCTTTCAACTATAGCTTTTGTTTATAATACTCCGCAGTGCCTTCCAATGAATGTTCAAGCTTGGCAAGGTCGACCAGATGCTTCAAAGTGAGATGCCTCCAATCCCATGACTACTGGATTTCAACTTTTATTCTATTTTTATCACAGGGACCTTCTTCACTGCCTTGCAAACTCTTAGGTGCATCTTCCAATTGTATATTTCATATGCTACTCAGAGTTTCAGTTGTTCTCTGGAGGAGAGTTATTTAAAGTATAGTCTGTACACATTCACCTGGAGTAGTTAGATGACATGATTGCTTAAGTAATCTCTTTAACTTAGTCTCTTTATTTGTGTGTGTGTGTGTGTGTGTGTGTGTGTGTGTGTGTGCGCGCGCGCGCGCGCGTGCCACATACATGCTATACTGGTGGAGGTAAAAGGAAAACTTTTGAGAGTCAAAATTTCTCCTTCCACCATGTGGGTTCTGGGGATGAAACAAGTCTCCAATCTTGGCATCAAGCACCTTTACCTGCTAACCCACCTCACCAGCCACTATCATGTCTTTCATTTTGTTTTGTTTGGAACAGTGTCTCTTGCCCAACTGATGGTGCACACCTTTAATCCCAGCACTCAAGAGGCAGAGGCAAGAGGATCTCTGTGAGTTCGAGGCCAGCCTAGTCTACACAGTGAGTCCAGGACAGCCAGGGCTTGTAACACAGAGAAACCCTGTCTCAAAAAACCAAAACCAAGCTGGGCGGTGGTGGCGCACGCCTTTAGTCCCAGCACTCGGGAGGCAGAGGCAGGCGGATCTCTGTGAGTTCGAGGCCAGCCTGGTCTACAAAGCGAGTCCAGGGCAGCCAGGGCTGTTACACAGAGAAACCCTGTCTCGAAAAACCAAAAAAAAAAAAAAAAAAACCCAAAACCAAAACCAAAACCAAAAAACAAATTGCATTTCAAATACCTTCTTACAGGACACTTTTTTTTTTTAGAAGGAACTGCTTGAGATGTTACCACACCCACTCCTCACCCTTAGCACCTCCAGGTCTTTATGGCCTTTCAGCATGGTGGATACCAGTTGCAGAGCAGGAAGAGAGTATAACCAGAGCGAAAGAAACAGGAAGAGCCAAAGTACCAGGCCAAGCAAGAGGAATGGGGTGCTGAACTAAAGATGAGGAACAAGTGCATAGTCAGATAGGAGGGGGGTAAAGGGTGAAAGCCAGCAGAGGCATCTGCTTGGCCATAGAGCCAGGGTGCCACAGTGTAACACAACCAAAGCAGCAGCTTCATCTCACCCTAAGCCTTGCCACAGCCGTGCCATGCCAGCTTTCATGCTATGGCATTAGGTCATGGATGCTGTGAGTAGAGCCATGCTTCAGCTTCTTTGAACGGACTCTGTCAGTCCAATGTGGTGAGCCCGAATGCTTTAGAATCACCAACTTGACTCATCTTCAGGCTGTCTTTCAGACAGGGTTTCTCTCTGTAGCCCTGGATATCCTGGAACTGTCTTTGTAGACCAGGCTGGCCTTGAACTCACAAAGGTTCACCTGCCTCTGCCTCCTGAGTGCTGGGATTAAAGGTGTGCGCCACCACCAACTGACACCAATTCTTTGCTTAATACTAACTCTCCTCCTGATTCTTCTTTAGATTCATTTATTTTGTGTGTTAGGTTGTTGAAGTAATTATTAATATTTATAATTGATACTTATGATTATTAGGGCAATGCAGTTAGCCCTTAGCCCACTTATAAATAATCACACAGAGATGCCTGATGGGTTTTAACAAGTCTTAGCCTGGACTGCGCAATCTTAGCCTATCTAAAGTATCTTGTAGTTTTATCCCCAAATAAAACCCCATAACGCACACATACGTCCCCTTGGAGTGTTATTCTCCAGGCTATGTCAATGTTCCAGGCCATGTGGAATGATGTTTTTCCATCTCACTCGTGGCGTCTTCTCCTTCCTCTCCTTCTGGCTTCTTCCTGCTGTAATCCTCCCTGCTCCAAATATCTGCCAACCTTTTTCCTGTCTATCTCTCTTCTACCCAATCCAGCCAGGCTGCATTTATTCAACCAATCAACTTTAAATTAGGGAGAGTAAAGTTTAGACAACAAGACAGGTATATGTGACAACCAGATCTTGTGGCCAGTAATTAGCAATAGAACACAAGCAGCTTTCATATCACCCCAACATTAGGTCTCAAACCCGGAACAAATGGCTAACTAAAGAGCCTATTTAATATATCAAAGTGAGCATGACTGTTTGGTTCTCCCAGCATCCCTCAGTCCCTACCTGTTAAAGGGTGTGGTTGACACACCCTACCCTAAACTTCTCCAGCCCAGGGGCTGGCATACCCTTACTTCAGCTGCCCTTCTCCATAAAATCTAGATATTGCCGGGCGTGGTGGCACACACCTTCAATCCCAGCACTTGGGAGGCAGAGGCAGGCGGATCATTGTGAGTTCAAGGCCAGCCTGGTCTACAAGGCGAGTCCAGGACAGCCAGAGCTATTACACAGAGAAAGCCTGTCTCGAAAAACCAAAATAAATAAATAAATAAAATCTAGATATTTTGGTTACCTGGCCTTTTTGGTTACCTACCCTTTTCTCTTCTGGATCTCTTCTTCCCAACCTCCCCTCCCCCCCCACCCAACGTGGCCCAACTCAGGGTCATGTCCACGCTGGACTCTCCCAGATGTGTCTGCCTCTGGCTATGCTCTCCTTTTTATCTACAATCTCCTCTACCATACCTAGGATCAGTCATGTCCTCTTTTTTATTTCTGTTTTCATTCGTCTAGTGCTGAAACCATGGGATTGGCATAGATGAGTTGTCTTCTGAGGAAGATACGAGTGATTTGGGGGTCGTTTGTTTCTGCCGCTCCAAACCAAGCTGCGGATCTGACTCTCCTAAGGTTTCTACAAATCATTTGCTTCTGCTGGCTTCTGCCATTCATCAAATTTGATCCGAAATTTTAGAGTCTCAGTTCTCAGCTACTTCTTCACTCCATGTGCTCTAACCGTTTTCCTTGCCTGTAATATAAGTGTATCTCCAACTCCCAGAGCCTCTGCACCCTCCCAAGACACCTGCTTGTGTACTCAACTCACATCTCTCAGCTCTGGGCTGCATAGAAAGCCATGCCGGTATGCCAGGAAGACCCTCTCCTGCCCTACTTGGGCCCCATCACATCTGGAAGGGACATCTTTCCTTTGTGATTTGCAACACTTTTCTCTTTGACAAGCCTCTCATTCTACTGAGGGACACCCCAGATAGAAATTCTTGTCAGAATGACACTATCCACCTCAGCTCAGCTAGCGTTCTCTTACCTCCCTCTAGGACCTTTTAGTCCCGTTACACTGTCTCTGGGCTCTGCCTGCAGTCCCGAAGCTTCTGCTCTCAGCTCTCTCGGAACTTAGAGAAATTCCCTCCAGCGGTGTTTCATTTTTCGATCTCCCTTCTTTCCTCCTTGATCTACAAACAGCTTGGCCTCAGTACAGATTGATGTCCAAAGCCTGGTGCACTCGATTTCCACGTTCTCACAAATCGTAACAACGTCTACTGCAGAAACAAATGACCCCCAAATCTCTCGTGTCTAAACTTGCCCTGCTCTACTTTTTTTTCTCCTTCCCACTCTTACAATTCTTTTATCTCTATGATTTCTCTGTGTTCTGCTCTCAAAAAAAAAAAAAAATCTCTTAACACTATGGTGTAAACTCCAGCTCAGGATTTGTACATTCACTGGATATGGTTTTAAAAAATCTACAAAATCTGTAACAAAATTTGGTTTTAAATTAAAGGATTATATTTAAAAATCTATATATAGGTAATCTTAAATTGCTATAGCAATTGAACTCTTATTTGGGATACATACGTTTGTGTGTGTGTATGTAAAACTTGAATTCAACTCTCATTTGAAAACAGAAAAAACTAGGATAAGAGACGTTTTAAATAACAGCCATGTGACTTACCTCCATCCTGGTTGATGACCTCATCAGCATGGAAGCAACACAAGACTTTTTACCATCTTTACTAAAGTTGAAGAGTACATGCCAGCCAGGTGTGGTGGCGCACACCTTTAATCCCAGCACTCAGGAGGCAAAGGCAGGCAGATCTCTGTGAATTCAAAGCTAGCCAGGTCTACAAAGTGAGTTCAGGACAGCCAGGGCAACACAGAGAAACCCAGTTTCAAAAAATAAAAAAATAAAAAGGGGGGGAGTATATAACACTGACTCTGTCTTCTTTAATGTTTACTGCTGTTATAGTTAGATAGAAAATGTCCCCCATAGGCTCATGTGCTTTAACACCCTGTCTGAAGCTGGCAACACTCTTTTGGAAGCTTGTGGAACCTTTGGGAGGTGGGGCCTACCTAGAGGAAGAGAAGGTCTTGAGGTTTATATTCTGACCACAGCTTCCGATCCAGTTTCTGCTTTCTGTTCTGGGAAGTGTGTGAAAAGGTGAGAGGTTACAGCAGCAGGTCCCCACCACAACCACAGTCAGAGCCGCCCGAAACTATGCCTTCCCCACCATGGAGGACTAATTCTCAAACTGTGAGCTCCGTAAGTCCATAAGTCCTTCTTACCGGAAGTCATTTCCTATCAGGTATCTGGCAGCAGCGACAAGAAAAGTGACTATCTTCCTTGGTCCCATGTCACATGCCAGCTTCATGTTTACTGTACTATCTATCAGTGATAAAAATGTTTCTTTTTAAGATTTTTTTTGATTATATGTATATGTGTGTTGGGGAGGGGGCGCAGGTTACGTGTGTGTGAGCACAGGAATGTGGAAGTTCAGGTGCTGTGCAGATGAGACGAATTGGACCTTCCAGAACTGGAGTTTCGGGCAGCTGTGGGTCTGACATGGGTCCTGGAAAAGAATTCAGTGTCAACCACAGGCCATCAGTCCAGCCTCTAGGGATCAAAACCGCCAGCCAGATCAAGGCATGCTTCTTCAGATCTCCTCTCAAGCTGTTGTCAATGTCTGTTATTCCATATCATTCGGGTATGGCGGTTCAACTACTTAATAGCCTCCTAGTTGTCTGCAGAGTTGCCATGCATCTACTGCCATGTGTATGTGTGTATGCCGTGTACTGTCCCCAGAACAGGTCTGCCGAGTTGCCACATGTGTGTTCTTGTTGTAACCTTGATGCAGGTATGGGTTTTTCAGGTATACCCATGTAACAGCCATTTCCTAAGAGTAAAACTGAGACATGTTAACCAGGCAGGTTCTTGGGGCATCCTCTTAGGGAGTAGTGATTGTTGCTGCCTTGTAAAATCAGTCACGAAGCTCCTTTATGAACCCAGTCCAGAAAACAAACCAAGTGCCATCAAACCTGTTAGCTGCAAATTTAAGACACCTGGAAATAAAACAAAACAAAACTCACCATTCTTTTACTTTTCCTGTCTCCTACTACATTTCAACACTTTCTCCTGCTACATTCTTTTGTGAAAGATAAATGATATATCCCATATAAAGGAAAAGCAGTAGAGGGTTGGGGAGATGGCTTAGTGGTTGAGTGTAGTTTGCTCTTAGAGAGAACCTAACACTCATGTTACGATGCTCACAATTGCCTGTGGCTCTAGCTTCAGAGGATTCCTCGCCTCTCTCTGTCCTCCTTAAGCACTGTACTCATGTGCCCATGCCCCACCCTCAACATACACATACACAATTTTAAAAATAAAATAAATCTTAAGAAGACAGAAATGGCCGGGCGGTGGTAGCGCACGCCTTTAATCCCAGCACTTGGGAGGCAGAGGCAGGCAGGTCTCTGTGAATTCGAGGCCAGCCTGGTCTACAAAGTGAGTCCAGGACAGCCAGAGATATACAGAGAAACCCTGTCTCGAAAAAAAAAAAAAAAAGAAGACAGAAACCAGTAGCCGAATGTTCAACATTCATGATGCTTAGCAAGCATTTGTTTTCTTTCTCTTTCCAGAACTTAACTTTCCTGAAACCACTCAGCCTCCCTGGGTATGTTTGAGCACACTCTGAGGTAAGCAGCTGTAAAAGGAGGCTGGAATCACAGGAGATCATGCAGCCTAGGGCACACAAAAGCTGGGTAGGCATCCCATAATATTTAGGACCTGGCATCTTTCTTGAGGCCATGAGTCTTCCTTGGTGGACCATAGACCCAAACTCACCATCCTCCCACTTTAGTATCCACAGCGCTAGGAATACAAGTTTGTGCCATCTGCTCAGCTTGCTTTGTCATTAACAGTCTAGTCCCTCTTTATTGTCTAAGATTATATGCCCATACTTCTTTTTTCATCCTTACTTGAACCAGTTGGAAGATGGGAAGGGAAAAAGCAGGGAACTCACTCCAGTGTGAACAACTCTGGAAATACATATATCATTTTTGCTTTAATTTCATTGGTCAGAGCTTAATCATGTGGCTACATCTATCTAACAATGAAGTTTGGAAACAATTATCCTCATTTGGGGCAACCAAGGGCCTACCTTGGAGGACCAGCTCGTTCTGATTTCCCCAGGAGTTCTTGGCTTTAACACTGGAAGTCCTGCAGCTTGGGAATTCTCTAAGTCTTTAGTGAACAGAGAGTAAACTTGTAAGTTCAAAAGAAAAAAGAAAGAGATGGTGTCTTAGTGTTCTGTTGCTGTGAAGAAACACCATGAACACAGCAACTCTTACAAAGGCAAACATTTAATTGGGGCTGGCTCACAGTTTCAGAGGTTTAGTCCATTGTCATCATGGTGGGAAGCATGGCAGTGTGAAGGCAGACATGATGCTGGAGAAGGAGCTGAGAGCTCTACATCTGGATCTTTAGGCAGTAGGAAGAGGGTGACACTGGGCCTGGCTTGGACCCTTGAAGTGTCAAAGCCCACCCCCAATGACACACCTCCTCCAACAAAACCACACTTCCTAATCCTGTCAAACAGTGTCACTCCCTGGTGACCCAGCATTCAAATCTATGAGCCTCTGGGGGCCATTCTCATCCAAACCACCACCGACGGTTAGTGATGTGACTAGCTCTCCTCACTCACTGGTTGCCCTGTGGGGCTGTTGTTCTTCTTCCTGCTTTCTCACAGTCACAGAATGTTTTTCCCTTGAAGTAGAGGACCAGAGAGCATAGGTGTTAGGGAGCCTACATTGCCCTGCCTGCCTGGGGCCATCACCTCTATTGCTTCCATCTCTCTTGGCTCTGAACATTTGTTTTTTAATTTAAAACAGTGTTTATTACATGCATTTGTTTTGGGTGTGAGTGTGTGTGTGTCTGTCTATGTGTGGGTGCACATGGGCCACAGTGCACTTGTGGAAGAAGTCTGAGTGGATTCTCTCCTTCCACCATGTGAGTCCTTGAGCTCAAACTCAGGTTGTCAGGATTGGCAGCAGGTTCCTTCATCTGCTGATCAGTCTCTCTAGCCCTAAGCTTTCTGTTATGTTTTATTCATTAATCATGGGTGCGGGTACATGCATGCAGCACGCTGCACATGTGGAGATCAGAAAACAACTTATAGGTGACAGTGCTCTCCTTCCACAATGTGGGTCTCTGAGATCAAATGCAGGTCATCAGTAAGTGGCTTTGTCCTTGGAGCCATCTTGCTAGCCTGGCTATGAACACTTATTTAAGTCCTTTTTGATGAGCACGGCATTTAAAAGAAAAGATCTCTAAAATTCACAAAGACAGTCTAAAATTGTTAATAAAACTTGTACAAATGCTTACCATCACTAGTCACTAGGAAAATGCAACTAAAACCCACAAGGAGGTAGGATTACATGCTCATTAGAATGACTCAAATTTAAAAGACTGATAACATCTAATATTGGCAAGGGTGTGGCCAAACCGGCATTCTGACACACTGCTGCCGAGTTTGCAAAATGGCAGAGAGCCTTGCAAGACAGCTTGGTGTCTTGAAAACTTAAACACAACTCCAGCAGATGATTTGGCCATGGAATTCGCCCAAGAAAAAGGAAAGTCTGTGTTGAAAAACTTTGTTACACATTCTGTCGGTAGCAACTTTATTTGTATTAACCATAAGCCCCAAATAGCCGAATGTTGTCAACAGGAGCACAGGCAAACAAATGGTGGTACGGTTGTATGTGAGGATGTAACTCAGCAACATCAAAGAACAAACCCTGGAAATACAAAAACACTGACAGATCTCAAAATGTTTATGTTTGGTGAAAGAATTTAGGCCAAGTAAACAAGGGGTTGGGGAAAGGTTTTGTTTGTTTGGTTTGGGGGTTTCTAGATTGTCTCATGGATTCCAGGCTGGCTGTGTTGCTGAAGATGAGCGTGAACCCACCTCCACCTCCTGAGTACTGGGATTACAAGTGTGTGTCTCGTTTAGTTTACACGGTTCTGAAGGTTGAACTCAGGGCTTCTAGCACTAAAGTGATAGAGCACACTCTGCCTTTAGAGTTGTATATCTGTCTCTCTCACCACCTAGGAAGAACATGTGTGATGTGTGATCCTGGCTGTATTAAATCATAGAAACCAGAACAGTCTAGAGAGAGAGATCAGAAAATGCATGTGGACAAGATAGAAGGAAGGATGGATCACAGAAGGACATGAGGACATCTCAAGAGAGAAAATGGGAATGTCCATTACCTACATTCTATCATATTTAACTTTATACTTGAAATGCCTGAAGTCGGGGCTCAGTGGTTAAGAGAACTGGCTGTTCTCCCAAAGGACCCAGGTTCAAATCCCAGCACCCATGGCAGCTTGAAACTGTCTGTAATGGCCAAGCTTGGTGGCACATGCCTTTAACCCCAGCACTTGGGAGGCAGAGGCAAGTGGATCTCTGTGAATTCAAGGCTAGCCTGGTCTAAAGAGTGAGTTCCAGGACAGCCAGAGCTGAACGAAGAAACCCTGTCTCCAAAAACAAAAAACAAAAAAGTCTACACTTTAACAAAGTCATTTTATGAGAGTAAGCTGTTTTGGGCAAAATGAACAGATAGAGTTAGCTGAGGTGAGGATGAGAGGTGGCTGGGTGCTCCCTCATTGGAAGGAGTTATAAGGACATCTGGGAATGAAGGCAATGCTTTGTGATCTGGTTTGGATGCGAGTTACATGGGCATATTTAGGTTGTGAAAATGATTTGGGCTGAACATTTTATCCCTGTGCTTTGGGGTATGTGTACTGTGAGTCCATAACGATGGCAATACTGGAAGGATGAAGCCCTCTCCATCTTCTGCATCCTCCCTCCAATGTTGTTCTTCCATATTCGCTGAAGTCAGCAAGGTCTTCCTTGGTTCTCCTTCCTGTACAGCTTCTTCAAGGTTTTTGCTTTTTGTTTTTGTTTTTTTAAACTGGCCATAAGCAGCCATGATAGCTATTGTCTATCTCTACATATAATCTATAGACACCTACAGTCTCAGCACTGAGAGGGCTGAGACAAGAGGTATGCCACCAGTTTAATAGTGAGTTCCAGGCTAATCTGAACTACATCATCAAATTGTATCTCAAAAATACAAGAGCAAAATTATCCCTGCTCCCTGCCAAACCAAAACAACAACCAAAAAGCCCAACTGTCAGAGATTTTAAAGATTAAATTTTCTTAGAGTTGTGCCTGTATTTTCTCTCTCTCTCTCTCTCTCTCTCTTCTTTCTTTCTTTGTTTTTGTTTTATTTTGTTTTTTGAGACAGGGTTTCTCTGTGCAACCCTGGCTGTCCTGGAACTCACTCTGTAGACCAAGTTGGCCTTGCACTCACTTGGGGATCCGCCTGCCTCTGCCAAGTACTGGGATTAAAAGTGTGCACCACCGCCATCCGGCAGCCCATATTTTCTTATTAGAACAACTGATAACATTTAATGGCATATTTTCAGGGTTTTTTGTTTTTGTTTGAGATAGGGTGTGGTGATTTCAGTAAGAATGGCTCCCATAGGCTCATTTAAATGTTTAGTCATCAGGGAATGGCACTATTTAAGAAAGTTTAGAAGGTCTGGCCTTGTTAGAGGAAGTATGTCACTGGGGATAGGGTTTGAGGTTTCAAAAGCTAATTTCAGACCTAGCATCTTTTTTCACTCAGCCTGCAGATCAGGAGGTAACTCTCAGCTACTGCTCCAACACCTCCCCACCATGATGATAATGGACTAAGCCCCTGAAAGTGTAAGCAAGCCCCCAGTAAAATGTTTTCTTTTATAAGAGTTGCCTTGGTTGTGGTATCTCTTCACAGCAATGGAACAGTGACTAAGACACAGGGTGTCACTATGTAACTCTAGCAGACCTGGAACTCACTACATAGACCAGGCTGGCCTCAGAATCAAGGAAATCCACAGACCTCTGCCTCCCACGTGCAAGGATTATAAGCATGTGTTGCCATGCCTAGCAATGCTACGTATCTTTCCACACCTTCTGGAATCCTAAAAAGAAGTTTGAATTACGGACTACAAGCTCTTCAAGAGCAGATATCTGGCTCCAACACCTGGCACAGCTCATGGTACATCCCACATGCCTGACAGTGTCTACACATATGTGCCTGACGGTGCCCATTCATTCATACCTAGCGGTGCTTGTCCACTTCATAAAGGCTGCTGCAGGCTGTGTTGATTATCGGCCTATTGTGCCTTTTCTTTATTTTGGTTGTTCTGTTCCTGACAGGGGACACCTGTGGTCAAAAAAAAAAAAAAAGCCAGATTCTCACACTCTGTCAGGCCACAAGATTGACCCATGATTTCTGTCTTAGTTGGATTTCTGTGACTGTGATAAAATATCCTGGGAAAAGCAACATAAAGGAGAAAAGGGTTCATTTGACTCAGATTTCCAGGTTACATTCTAGCATTGTAGGGAAGTCAAGGGGACAAGAACTTGAAGCAGCTGACCACATCCGCAGCCACTAACAGAGAAAATGAATGCATGCCTGCTCACCAGTGCTTGGCTGGCTCATTTCTGTTCATTCAGCTCAGCACCCAGCTCAGGAAATGGCGCCACTTACAATCAGGCTGGGTTTTCTCACCTCAATTTACCCAACTATGAAAATTCCTCAGACAGGCCCACAAGCCAACCTGGTTGAGGATCTTATTGAGATTCCCTTCCCAGCGATTCTACAGTGTGTTAGACCAACAATTAAAACTAAGCAGAGACGAGCTGGAGAGATAGCTCAGCGGTAAAGAGCACTGGTTTTTCTTCCAAAGGACCCGGGTTCAAATCCCAGGACCCACATAGTAGTTCACAGCTCTCTATAATTGCCAGGCGTGATGGCACACACCTTTAATCCCAGCACCAGGGAGGCTGAGGCAGGTGGATGTCCTTGAGTTCAAGGCTAGCCTGGTCTACAAAGTGAGTCCAGGACAGCCAGGTATACACAGAGAAAGAAAGAAAGAAAGAAAGAAAGAAAGAAAGAAAGAAAGAAAGAAAGAAAGAAAGAAAGAAAGAAAGAAAGAAAGAGAGAGAGAAAGAAAGAAAAGAAAAGAAAACTAAGCAGAGACATCTAGTACCTAATTCCTAATGACTCCTAACTCCTAATGAGACAGGTCTTCGGGAATACCTTCGAGGATGTCTGTCTCCTCTGCACATACCTGTGAGGGACTGTGTTAATCTGGTTAGTTGTGGCAGGAAGATCCGCCCTAACTGTATGTGGCACCATTCCCTGGGTTTGGATCCTGGACCTTGTATAAAAAGGAGAATGTGAACTGACAAGCACTCCTGGATGTCTGCATCTTCACTAAGGCTGCCATGTGATCAGCCACTCCAAGGTCCTGCAGCCATGACTTTCCCACCGTTATAGGTTTTAAACCTCAGACCTCAAGCCAAAAGTGAGCCCTTTCTCCTCTAAGTTGCTTTTGTCAGGGTATCCCATCACAGCTACAGGAAAAGAAGCCAAGACAGAATCTGAATGGCAGGAGTGTCTTTTTATGTGATAATGAGATAGCTGACAGCCCCTAGACAGCATTAGCAAGGAGCTGGTTGCTAGAGGAATGGATCCAAGCCCTCATCCCCTACTTCCTTGGAAGAGGGTTGGAGCTTGACTTCAATCACTAGTGACTAACTATTTAATCAATCACACTTCCATAATAGAACCTCCATAGAAACAGTAAATAATAGATTCAGGAAACCTTTGGGGTTAGCGAATAGATTTTTGTGTAGAGAGGGGTGGTGTACCCTTATCTCCATGGAAACAGAAGCGCCTTCCCAGACCTTTCCCTGGCTGTATTCAGTCTGTATCCTTTATAATAAGCCTGAAAAATGTAAGTATATATTCCCCTGGGTTTTGTGAGCTGTTATAGCAAATTAACATGATGAGGGGTTATGGAAACCCTCAATTTATAGCAGGTTGGTCAGAGGTACGAATGACAACCTAGCCCTGGCGGTGAGTATCTAAAGGGAAACAATATTGTGAAACTCAATCCTTCCTCCACGCATCTGACATCAGCTGTAGGCAGGCAGGGTCAATCTTCGGTTGAATTGCAGAGCATCAAGTTATCTTGAAGAGTTGGAGAAGTGACTTCTGTTCTGGAAAAAGCCCATACCATTTCATAGACACCTCACAAAATTACTACATATATTCCTTAGGCTGTGAGTCTCCTGCCTCGTCACTTATTAAAAAGTCTTGCTAGGCTTGGTGGCACATGCCTTTAATCCCAGAACTGGAGAGGTAGAGGCAGGTGGATCTCTATGAGTTCAAGGCGAGCCTGCTCCATGTAGGGAATTTCAGAGCTACATATGGAGAGACCCCATCTTAAGAAAACAAATAAGGCTACATAGAGAAGCCCTGTCTCAAAAAGCCAAAAAAAAAAAGAAAAAAGAAAACAAATAAAAAACATTTCTGGTCTTTCTCTCGGAGTACCACTGTCCCTTTAATTCAGAATGTGTGTGAGTCTGAGGTAAGATCCCTCAAGCATTATCACATCGAGAAGGTAGCAAAGTGGGCTGAAGAGATGGCTCAGTGGATAAGAACACAGCTTCTCTGGCAGAGGACCCAGGTTTGGTTCCTAGCATCCATGTGGTAACTTCAATCTCGGTGGATCTGACTTCCTCCGTCAGACTCTGAGGACATGGCATGTATGTGATACACAGACGCTTATGCAGGAAAAACACGTGTAAGTGTGTTAAAATAAAAACAAATATTTTTTAAGGTATCATGGGCTTTAGGCAATATCTGTATCTGTTTTGTAGACTCAAATCTAGTTGTGGTTGTTTTCCTTCACTTTCCCCTCTGCCACTTTTGTTGGTGTGTGTGTGTGTTGTGTATCTTCGGTAAGGGCTCTGCCTCCGGTACACACTCAGCCCTCTGCTCCGTATTGGTTCTTGTCACTCTTTTGACCGAGGTTTTATTTCTACTCACTTCCTCAAGATCATACTTTGCATAGTTTTTCTTCCTTCTGAGAAGTAGGCTATTACTTCTAACAGATCAGGGAATTTTACCCCCTTTCAGTTGCCATCAGAATAATATAAAATTGCTCTTTTAACCAAGAAAATGCAAATTCCGAACTACAAGTCTCTCCTTTTAATAAGAGAGTCAGAGCTGGGTGGTGGTGTACGCCTTCAATGTCTGGCATTTGGGAGAGAGAGGCAAGAGGATCTCTGAGTTCAAGGCCATCCAGGCCTTCAGAGCGAGTTCCAGAACAGCCAGGGCTACACAGAGAAACCCTGTCTCAAAAAACTAGAAGAGAAGGAGGAGGAGGAGGATTGTATTTTGATGAAAGGATGTGCAAATGCAGCCTCATGAGTCTCTTTACTCTGGGGCGGGGCTGTACATTCTTCTGCTCTGAACAGTGTCGGTGCTCCTTAGTTACGTGGCTCATTTTATGGCGGACCTTGGAGGACTGAGATCAAAGGTCCACACAGATAGCATTGCGCTCTCCTCTGGCTCCCTTCTGGAGTCCGTTCTCCTTTTGCCTATAGAGAGATATGAGCCCTGCCAGCTGCCCTTATCTCACACCATGAAGCACTTATTGCCTATTCTGCTCCTTTTGTGACACATTATAGGTAACTTCGCACAGTTATGAATATGACAGAGTAGACATATGCTAGCTTTAACTTGGCTCTGCATTGTCTAATGGCAGAGCCTCTGGCTGCGGGAGTCTAGCACGTGCACTAGTTTGAGAGGCGGAGAGCCACATACGGCAGATGCCAAGGCACAAGTAGACAGAGGAGACCTGGTCACTGTTGTCCTCGAGGCCTTTACTCTGTCTTCTCACAGATCTACTTCAGTCAAAACTCCCTTGCTACTTTTCTGTAGCCTTAGCCCAGAACTCCCTGAGGGGTGCATGTGCTCTACCTCTGACATCAGCATCCTCACGGCTGAGAGCTCTCTGCGTAGCTGAATGCCTGGGAAGACAGGGTGAGATCTGGACCCACTAAAACTGTAGGCCTGGGTGTGACTGTCTGAAAAGAAGGACTTTGAAGAGGTAAGAGTGAGTCTCAACAGGCAGTTCAGAGTTGAATCGGTGCCTGGATCCTTCAGACTCTGTGCCAGGTCTCCCTGGGAAGCCATGGCATCGGCAACTATGGAAAGCAGTGAACATAGTTTCCAGCATTATGCATGGAACTTCTTTCATTCTCAAAGTCCCTTGGCTGTTCCCATGTCAAAAGGAACTTCTTCTTGAAGTTGGCATTTGTTCCCTCTGTCAGAGACACGCTTTCTCCTCTTGTCTGAGTTACTTCCCCATTGCTGTCATAAAACACCACAACTGAGGCAGTTTATAGAAGGAAGGTTTTATTTGGGGCTTGAAATTCCAGAGGGTTAAGGGTCCATCATCACCACGGTGGGGAATGTGGCAACAGGGAGGTAGGCATGGAACTAGATCAGCAGCTGAGAGCTCACATCCTGGTCTGAAAACCTGAAGCTGAGAGAACACGGGGAATGACAGAAGTCTTTCAAAATCTCTAAGCTCAACCCCAGTGACACACCTCCATCAACAAGCCCACACCTCCTAATTCTTCCCAAACAGTCCCACCTACTGGAATCATGTATTCAAACATATGAGCCTGTGGGGGCCATTCTCATTCAAACCACCACACCTTTTCATGGCAAAAATTACCTTTTCCTGAGTTCTCAGGTACTGATTCATTGCATTAAATAATAATTCAATGATGTGAAGGGTACTACTGTGATATCCCTGTTGTATAGGGGGAAATCCTAAGAGATAAGGCCCATGGATGTATTTCAATGGTAGAACACTTACTTGCCTAGCAAGTGCCAGGCTCTGGGTTTGATCTTCAGCTGTCATTCATCCCTCAACACACACATATATACACACTACCACCACCATAGTTATCACAATCATAATCTACTTTCTCTTTCCTTCCTTCCTTCCTTTTTTTTTTCCTCACCTGAGACTGGTTCTCCTGTGGCCCAGGCAGGCTTCAAACTTACTGTATAACAGAAGCAGATCTTGAACTCCTGATTCTCCTGCTTCTACTTCTCAAGTGCTGGTGTCAAAACTATGTATCAATATAATATATCTTTACTAGGCATGGTGGCCCATGCTTATAATCCCATTACTTGGCAAGCTTAAGTAGGAAGCACATCAGTTCTGGCCCAGCCTGTGCTACACAGGAAGACTCTGTCTCAAAACAAGCAAAAACTAAGGGATAAAGTGAATTGAGGATTCACCCGGATGCTGAAGCTGGTGATACAGCTGGGATAGGAGCCTTGAAATAGGATGAAAAGTGGCTGGACAGAAAGGTGTGCCTTCAACACTCTCTCCTGTGAAGTCTGCTGTGGGCTCCATATTGTTCTGAGTCTCTCTCAGTCTTTACCTCGTTGGTACCTCTTCAGGAGCATAAATGACAGATGAATCCCATACACTTACTTCCTCTCCTGAAACCTCACTAAATTATAGGGGGG
>CAJQZJ010032044.1:2767491-2784141 GCA_907164525.1 Lophiomys imhausi | reverse complement strand
GTGTGTGTGTGTGAGTGTGTGTGTGTGTGTGAGACTCATGGCCTCTCTGGATGCTGTATTCCTCATTGATGTGATCAAATACCTAAAGAGAAGCAATTTACAGAAGGTGGGCTGGTTTTGTCTCATGGTTGAAGGGGATATGGTCCATCACAGAAGAGAAGGCATGGCAGCATGCATGGAGCAGGTGGCTCCATGTATGGAGGCATACAAATGAAATGTCACCCTCCACATCTGAGGAGAACAGGTAGCAGAGAGAGGGGAATCCTGTTTTCTCCTTTTCTATTCAACTTGGATCCTCAGTCTATGTTCAGGGTGACTTGTCTCTCCTCAGTTAAACCTAGGTAAAATCCTCAGAAACACACTCAGAGGTGTGCTCACTGTGTTTCCTAGGTGATTTAAAATCCAGCCAACTTGACCACAAAGATTACCCATCATCCTCATACCCTGCTCCTGCCACATTGAGATTCTAAAGACTTATTGAATAAGGCGTCTTGTATTTTCAGCTTGTACTGGCTGGGTGTGGTGTGGCATTCCTGTAATCCTAGCACACAGAAGGCGGAGGCAGGAAGATAAGAATTCACGGCTAGCTTCCATCCATCACATAGTTGAATCAGAGATGGGAATGCAGGTGTGGTAGGTACAGGATGTGATATGGAGCCTTGGCAACAGGACAAATAAAATGAATGTCAACAGCTGAACTATAAGGGCATACCCCACCCCCACCCCTGACCCTCCACTACTTACTGTCTTTCCCATGCCATTTCCACAGCACAACCACAAACTAAATACCTCTCTATTACAAGTATAGAGGCTTACACCCATAATTCTGGCGCACTGGAGACTGAAGCAGGAGGATTGCCTCAAGTTCCAGGGAACCCTGGGCCTCATATAAATTCCAGCCCAGTTTGGGTCACTGTGTGAGATCCTTTATTAAAAATCAAAACTAGCTGGGTATGTGGTTTACAACTGTAATCTCGGTGCTTGGGAGGTGAGGCGTGGGGACCTGGAGTTCAAGGCCACCCTCGGCCGCACAGCACAGTTAAGAGCAGTCTGATTTATATGAGACCCTTGTTCAAAAGTCAACATAATGGGGGCTGGAGAGATGGCTCAGTGGTTAAGAGCACTGACTGCTCTTCTGAAGGACCGGGTACAAATCCTAGCACCCACATGGCAGTTCACAGCTGCTGTCTGTAATTGCTGGGCGTGGTGGCGCAGGCCTTTAATCCCATCCCAGCACTTGGGAGGTACAGGCAGGTGGATCTCTGTGAGTTCAAAATCAGCCTGGTCTACGAAGTGAGTCCAGGACAGCCAGGACTACACAGAGAAACCCTGTCATGAAAAACCAAAAAAAAAAAAAAAAAAAAAAAACATGTAAGAAAGAAATGCAGAGAAACGGGCAGTTCAGGGTTTATTGGAATCAAAGAGCATGGTAAAGCAAGTGCTTGCTGGGAAGTTCTTCCACTCAAATAAGGAAATAACGTTGGAAAATTAATGATATAAATTGGGGGGCCTGCTGGATGGTGGTGGTGCTGGCAGGCCTTTAATCCCAGTGCTTGGGAGGCAGAAGCAGGAGGATCTCTGTGAGTTCAATGCCAGCCTGGTTTACAGAGTGAGTCCAAGGCAGCCAGGGCTACACAGAGAAAGCCTGTCTCAGAAAAAAATTAAAATAAATGAAGACAATTTTTTTTTTGAGCTGGGGATGGTGGTGCATGCCTTTAATCCCAGTAGTTGGAGATGCAAGTCGGTTACCAAAGCACATGGAGGCCTTGGGAGGAAGATGGGGTGGAGGTGGGGTTCAAGATCAAGAATATGGGAGTATACTTTTCTTTATGTTTTTCCTGTTTCTTTAAAATTTTCTTCAGTGAACATGTACTACTTCTATAGTTAGGAAAAATGTCTTTTAAAAAATTTAAATGTTTTTATAAGATTTGTGAGCCAGAAATTTAAAAGGGAAAGGGAAAAAATAGCTTAAATAGCACTCTTCCAAAATGCTTTAATATTTCTTTAATTGCCTAATTTGGGGGCTTGAAATAGGATTTTAAAATGGGCCACCTATTCAGTAATTTTGAGCTGGTTAATTTTCTCATTCCTTTACATCGGGTGCAAAAAAGGGAGGGGCGGGGTGGACGATGGGTCTTCACTGAGTAGTTAAAGTGTTAGAGATGGAAAGATTTCTTCTGCATGTTCTGCCAGATATATCCCGCTCTCATTCAGGTTATTCATCTGTGCTGCTTCCCTGAGGAGGTCTTCCTAACTTCCAGTCCTCTCAGCTCCATTCTGCTAGTGAGAGCGGCTGCCTCCCCTTGTCTCTCCGTGGCGGGTTCTCAGTACTCATTAGTTTAGTTTGTGGCTGTGGCTGGGGAAAGTATGCATCCTGGGGACTCTGCGGTGATATCTGGCATCATGGGATTGTGCCTGGGGACAATGCACCTCATCTTCTTGCTTCTAACAGAACCACGGACTTGCCAATCAGATACTACCAAAGAACCAGTGACAGCTATGGGAGCTACAGGGCCCAGCTCTCTCAGCCACAGTTCTCCTGATAGCTGTCCCCCACCGCCACAAACTCCGGCCCACAGACTGAGGCAGGAGGATGCACATCCTAGCACTGCTATGAGGAGCAGACATTACAGAGATAGGAGTGCTCAGGCAGCACGGTTTCCATGTTCTATGGCTGCCTTCTATCTTTCATTCATTTGACAAATAGCTCCTGAGACCTCTTTATTTCCCAGGCAGTAAACCATGAGAGAACTGCGAGTCCCAAAATCCAAGTTAAATTCCTAGTTCCCAGTACCCCTTAATGTGACCGTGTTTTGAGACTAAGTTAAAAGAAGGACGTTAGGGTAGAGCCTAATCCACCATGATTAAAACTGAGCCTTCCTACCAGCCCCACCTCACACATTTTAATGCATGGTGTTTTCATTTTCCTTCAGTTTGTAATAGTTCGAATTTTCTCTTGAGAGTTTCTTTTTGATACTATTTGTTTCAAAACAGGGTCTCATGCATTCTTTGATACAATTGTTTAGAATTGTCTTATTTAATTTATTACTATTTTGAGGTTTTTCTACTTACACTCTATTGTTCATTTGGAGTTCGATTTCAGTGAGGGCAAAGATAAATCTTTATAGGATTTAAATTTTTTTTTATGTTTGTTTGATGGTTCTGGGAATATCTTGATATGTATTGTATATAATGTTCAAGTGTCAAATCCAGTTGCTTCACGGTAATGTTTCTTAGGTTAGGGCTGGTGGAGGCAACTAGGAAATAAAAGAAAGCAGACAGTTATCTCCAGGCCATGCACACACTATATAAGAAGACATTGTCAAAGGAGGAGGAGGAAAAGGAGGAATAGGCAAGGAAAAAGAGAAGGAGGAGGTGGCAGCCAGCAGGTAGGCAAAGTAGACTTCAGAGTAAGGAAAATTATTGGGTATACCACACATGCTCCTGAAAACTCACAATTCTGGAATGCTGGGATTGCAAGTCTGCACCAACAAGGCCAGCTTTTTGTTTAACATTAATTCATCAGATCCAGCTTTGATTAGTGGTTGCACAACACACCTTCCCTGACCTTTCACTCTCTGTAATTATATTATGTGTGCATCGAGATCTGAGAATCTTGTAGGCAACACATAGTCATATCTTGCTTTAAAAAAAAAAACCCCAAACCCATTCTCCATATTACTGTCTTTTCGTTGGTGTGTTAGGACCATATATATTTCATTTGCAGTGTGAATTCTTAGAGTTCCTCTTTATGATCTGCTCAGTTGGTTGACTCTGTACATCTATGTCTTTCATTAAATTCCAGAAGCTTCCAACCATTATTTTCAGATGCTTTGTACCCACACTCTTTTTCCTCCTCTAGTCTTCTAACGAATCAACTTTTAGTTTTTTCTCATTGCTCCACAGTTCCCAGTGGCACAGCTTACTCTTTTTTTTTAATAATTGATTTACTTTTATTTTCTGTACACTGGTGTTTTGACTATATGTGTATCATCAGATTGTTTGGAACAGGAGTTACAGACAGCTGTGAGCTGCCATGTGGGTGCTGGTCAGTGCTCTTAGCCACTGAGCCATATCTCCAGCCCACGGTTTACGCTTTAAAAGCATTTTTTCCTTGATTACTCAAATTACATAATTTCTCTAATTTCCTGTTTTCTCGTTTGAATCATTTCAAGACCATTATTTCTAATTTATCAAGATCATTATTGCTTATTTATCAAAGCCTTGTTCCAATAGAATCTTTGATATTTTAATCTTATAATTCAAACTGGCTGGCCATCCTGGAGTTGCTGTCCTTTGACGGGTATTTGTTCCTGAGAGTTGTTAAGATTCACTTAGTTAGCCGGTGGCGCACGCCTTTAATCCCGGCACTCAGGAGGCAGAGGCAGGTGGATCTCTGTGAGTTCAAGGCCAGCCTTATCTACGAAGCAAGTCCAGGACAGCCGGGGCTGTTACACAGAGAAACCCTGTCTCGAAAAAACAAACAAAAAGATTCACTTAGGTCTCCTTTTCTTCTTGCTTTTCTTTTTTTTTTCTTTCTTTCTTTCCTTTTTTTTTCTGGACAGGATCTCTCTATGTAGTCTAGGCTGGCCTTGAACTCACAGAGATCTGCCTGCCTCTGCTTCTCAAGTACTGGGATTAAAGCCGGGCGCCACCGTGCCCTGCATGCCTTCTTTTTGAGGACATATTTATTTTTATTTTGGGAGTAGGACTTTTCTGTCTGCATGCATGTATGTGCACCAGGTATGTGCAGTGTTTGAGAAGGACAGAGCCGGCTATCTTGGATCCCCTGGGAGTTACAGACAGCTATGAGTTGCCGTGTGGATTCTGGAACCTGGGCCTGGGCTTCTCAGCACTAAGTGCTGAACCATCCCTCCAGGCCTCCTTTAGACTTCTGCTTCCTCACTCTGGCGCATTTCTGACTGCATTTTGCCTCTAAAGCTAAGGCGTGGACAGACAGACTCAGAAGAGCTTTTACATGTTTTCTCTGTGCTCTGGTAAGAGAGATGGATCCCCTACCTTCAGAGTTTTAGCCCTGTCTGACAGTTGTCATTACCATTGCTGTCACCTCAGTGGGACACAGGGTTAGGTTGGGCAAAGATGGGAATAACTAAAGCGTCGATTCCCTCCATGCTGTCTGACCTTTATGATTGTCTATCATCAGGCTACAAAGACAAAACTTCTTGGAGCAGCTTCTGGCTACCTCTGATTACAGGCGAGAGAATATGGGGGGAGGGGTCTCATCAGCCAGTCTCTGTTGATATTCTGGTTTTCTTCCCCAAGCTTCCTGCTATTATTCCTCCAGCCAAGCCCTCAGGCATCATTTCTATATAATCTGCCCATGACTCATAGTTGAAGTCAGTAACAACCATTGAATTAAGGCAGAATGGAAAATGCCTTTTTGATATACAGCGATCGTTCTCAACATGTGTGTTGGGACTCCTTTGGGGGCTGAATGGCCCTCCCACAGGGTTTGCCTACGACCATAGGAAAATGCAGGTACTTACACTAAAATCCATAACAGTAGCAAAATTACAGCTATGAAATAGCAATGAAAATAATTTTATGGTTGGTTGTTGCCATAACATGAGGAACTGTCTTAAAGGGTCACAGATTAGGAAGGCTGAGAACCACTGCTATATAGTCATTTCTGTAGGATGGTTGAGACTTCTCTGAACTTCCTTTTTTTCTCATTAATTCATTTATTTATTCACTTTATGTCCCAATCCCACTCCCTCCTTTCTCTCCTCCCAGGCCCACCCTCCTGTCCTCTTTCCCCATTCTCTTCTCCCCTGAGGAGTCTGCCCTACCAACCTGCTCCAGCACATCAAGTTGCATCAGGACTAAGCATATCCTCTACCACCGAGGCCAGACAAGGCAGCCCAGCTAGGTAAAGTGATCAAAAAACAAGCAACAGCCCATGTCAGAGACAGCCCCTGTTCCAATTGCTAGGAGGCCCACATGAAGACCAAGCTACCCATCAGCTGCGTATGTGTAGGGTCCAGCCCATGCATTCTCTTTGGCTGGTGCTTCAGTCTCTGTGAGTCCCCACAGGCCTAGGTTAATTGATTCTGTTGGTCTTCATGTGGAGTTCTTGTCTCCTCCAGGTCCCGCTATCCTTTCCCTAACTCTTCCACAAGACTCCCAGATCTCTAATGTTTGGCTCTGGGTCTCAGTATCTGTTCTGATCTGCTGCTGAGTGGAGTCTCTCAAAGAACAGACAAAGCTAGGCTCCTGTCTGCAAGCATAGCGTAGTTTCATTAATAGTGTCAGGGGTTGGCTCTCTCCCATGGGGTGCTCTGGAGTTGGGCCAGTCATTGGTTGGCCATTTCCTCAATCTCTGCTCCATCTTAATCCCTGCCCTATAGGCAGGGTAAATTCAGGATCAAAGGTTCTGTGGGTGGGTTGGCACTCCCCTCTTTCCACTGGAATTCCTGCCTGGAGGTAGGCACTTCAGTCTCCATATCCCCCACTGCTGGAGTCTCAGCTAGAGTCACCCCATATCCTCCCAGGAGCCTACCCCATCACAGGTCTCCTGCTTGTCCCAGAGATCCCCCCACAGGTTTCCTTTCTTTCTCCCAGCCCTCCCGCCTCCCACTCCTCTCACTCTCCCCACACCTGACCCCCATTCCCATTCCCCTCCCTACCCTCTCTCCCGTCTAGTGTCTAGTTCTCTCCCGTCTAGTGTCTAGTTCTCTCCCTCATCTATCCAAGATGTCTATTTTATTTCCTCTTCTGAGTGAGATTCAAGCATCCTCCCTTGAGCCCTCCTAGTTACTTAGCTTCTTTGAGTCTGTGGATTGTAGTATAGTTATCCTGTACTATATGGCAAATATCTACTTACTTATAAGTAAGTACATACATACCATGTGTGGCATTCTGAGTCTAGGCTACCTCACTCAGGATGGCATTTTCTAGCTAAACTTTTTTTTTTTTGGTTTTTCGAGACAGGGTTTCTCTGTTTAACAGCTCTGGCTGTCCTGGACTTGCTTTGTAGACCAGGCTGGCCTCGAACTCGCAAAGATCCGCCTGCCTCTGCCTCCCAAGTGCTGGGATTAAAGGCGTGCGCCACCACTGCCCGGCGCTAAACTTTTTTTATTTCAAACTCTCATCTATTTTGGAAAAGTCTCTCTCTAAAAGAGTCTAATCCCCAGATGTAAGATGCACACCTGTAATTCCAACACCTGGGAGCAGAGGCAAAAAGATTTCAAGTTTAAGACTAGTTAAGAATACAATAAAGAAAGGGCAGGGCTTCCTCGACTTCCAGAAATCCTGAGATTCAACATGAAACAAAATCCAAACTACCAGGCTCCATCTTGGGCTTTAGGACTTCCTGTGTATAGATTCTAAGCTGTAAATTCGGAGGAGGGAAGCTGTGAAGGAAGCCATAAGGGAGATCCAGGGATGATCTAAAATGGAGATCCAGGGACAATCTAAAGTGTGGCTCCAGGCAAACCTTGTGAGATAGTCCTATGAGATCACCTTGTATACATGTTTCCAAATACACAAGACACTTCCATATCCAGGCTCTTGAATCCAGCCAAGCTGACTTCTGAAACTGTGAGTCTTTGGACCATGTGCTGGTTGACAGTCAGTCTGGATTTCAACTGGGTTTTGTGAATACATAGCTTTTTCTTCCCATACATAGATAACTGCCTTTAAGAAAACTCTACTGAGTGCTGGACAGATGTTTCTAAGGTTAAGAGCATTTGCTGCTCTACCAGAGTTGGTTGGTTCCCAGCACCCACATCAGAAGGCTCAGAACTGCCTGCAACTCCAGCTCCAAGGGATCTGACACCCTCTTCTGTCCTCCTTGGGTACTGCATGTACATGTACATAGCACACATACACATAAAAATACATCTTAAATTGGTGATGGTAGCACACGCCTTTAATCCCAGCTTTTGGGAGGCAGAAACAGGAGAATCTCTGAGTTTGAGGCCAGCCTGGTGTACAGAGTGAGTTCCAGAACAGCCAAAGCTACACAGAAACCCTGTCTTGAAAAAACAAAAACAAAAAGCCAAAACAACACCAAGAAAAGGTCCAATCTAACCTAATATGTTTTACCCAGTTCATATTCCTTCCCCAGCTAAAACCCCTGTAGGCTAGTGTACTGTTGCTTTTTCTACTATGACAAAATACCCAACAAAAGCAACCTAAGGAATGAAGGATTTGTTTTGGCTCAAGCCGGAGAGTGCGGTTCATCAAGGCGAGACACTCAGGTTATCAGGAACTCAAGGCAGCGGGTCACATTATGTCCACAGTCTGGCAGCAAAGAATACTGAATGCTCGGCCGACTTTCTATTCTTTTATTCAGTCTGGGACCCCAGCAAGTAGGATGGGACTGTCCATAGCTAGGGGGCATCTTCCCTTCTCAGTTAATCTCATACAGAACGTCCCTACTAAACTTGTCCAGAGATTTATCACCTAGTGTCTTGGTTAGAGTTTGCTTCAAAGAGACACCACAGACACAACAAAAAAAAAGAAAAAAAATTTTTTTTTTTTGGTTTTTCGAGACAGGGTTTCTCTGTATAACAGCTCTGGCTGTCCTGGACTCGCTTTATAGACCAGGCTGGCCTCGAACTCACAGAGATCCACCTGCCTCTACCTTCCAAGTGCTGGGATTAAAGGCGTGCGCCACCACCACCCGGCTAAAAGAAAGAATTTAATGGGAGCTAGCTTATAGTCCAGATGTTTAGTCCATGATTATCAAGGAGAGAAGCATGGCAGCATGCAGACAGACACGGTGTTGGAGAAGTAGCTGAGAGTTCTACATCTGGATCCTCAAGCAGTAGGAAGAGAGAATGACACTGGGCCTGGCTTGAGCATCTGAGACCTCAAAGCCCACCCCCAGGAACACACTTCCTCCAGCAAGGCCACTTCTACTCCAACAAAGCCACACCTCCGGTAATGCTGCTCCCTGTGAGTCTATGGGGTCCATTTCCATTCAAACCACCACACCTAGTAATTCTAGATCCATCAAGTCAAGTCAACATTTGCCATCACAGCTAGGAAGTATGGTGTATGAGGAGGGATGTGATTGGCCAGTCTTGTCTTTGCCTCCCTAACTATCCAATCTTCATTGACCTGTCCCCTCCAGCTCCTCCAGGACTGACTCAGGTAGACAGGGAGATTGGGGAATAGAATTCCCACTGAGCCTGTTCTACTGCCATCCAGCTCTGGTAGTCCCTGTGTGGGACTGCCGATCAGTGATCAGTGATGAGTCTCCCTCTCATGGAGCACTTCCGTTTATCTAGGATCTCACCAATCACAGACTTCCCCCCTGCCCAGCACTTCCTCCAGCTGACTGTCAGCTCTCTCGCTTTGTAGTCTACCCTGGAAAGTCTGTCTTGCTGCACTGTGGGCAGAGCCTTGTGCAAGACTTGGTGTTTCATGATTGGAGTTTGCATAAGCATGCCTGGCCTCGGTAGCCCAGACAGTTTTCACTGGGGCGGGTTTCTCATGTGCTCTTCCTTCCTTGGAGCGACCATGGGCCAGCTTCAGTCATTTCTTCCTCACTGTTCAGCTGCTGTCAGTGCCTCTTGCCTCCTCACTAAGTAAACCAGAGCTAGCTCATGGAGAAATGATATTGCTGTATTTTGGAGTTAATTCCATTTATGACTTTTTTTTTTGAGACAGGGTTTCTCTGTGTATCCTTGACTGTCCTGGACTCACTTTGTAGACCAGGCTGTCCTTGAACTCACAGAGATCCACCTACCTCTGCCTCCAGAGTGCTGGGAATAAAGGTGTGCACCACCGTACCTGGCTCATTTATGACTCTTCAAAAATACTTTAAAGCCAGGTGTGGTGGAGCACGCCTTTATTCCCAGCACTCTGGAGGCAGAGGCAGGCCGATCTCTGTGAGTTTAAGGCCAGCCAGAGCTACATAGTTAGACTGTGTCTCAAAATAATAGACAGATAGATGATAGATAGATAAAGCACTTTAAAAGCCAGGTCCAACGGTATGTCTCTGTAATTCTACCTCCTAGCTACAGGGAAGGCTGAGGAAGAAGGACCCCTGAGCCCAGGGATTTGAGGCCAGCCTACTAAATAACATGAGATCTGGGTCTCAATAATTAATTAATTAATTAATTAATAATAAAAAATAAAACAAGACAAAAGACTTAAAGATGTTTGAAATCTAGGGCTGAGGTTCTGCTCAAGCTGGCAGGCACAAGCAGGGAAGGGCAGGTCACCCAGGAAACATACAGTGGAGAAAGGACCTTGCTAAAAGCATTCATCTTGTCCCCACAGGAAGCCTGCTCTGAATCAGCTGTCCCTCAGGGTGGTGTTGGAACATACCAGAGTGAGAAGAAGGGAGGGGAGAGAGCAGAGGCGTGTGGGGCCAGGGAGAAGAGAAAGACAATTGGCTCAAGAAGGGGACACCAGGTTGGGGTGGGTGACAAATATGAGCAAAGAACTATGAGTTGTACGTACAAAAAAAATGCCATAATGAAACCAATTATTTTGTGTGCTAACAAAAAAATTAGCTAATTTAGAAGAAAAATAATACAGGATATGAAAGCCCTCAGCTAACAGCCAAGCCCAAACAGGCATACAGGGGGCAAGGAGCATGAAGCCCACCCTAGGCATTCACACCCTGAGCCCTATTGGAGAGAAAAATCCCCCACAATTTCAGTGGACACAGCACCTCCAAGAGATGGCCACACCAGTCTCTTCCATGCTCTCCAGAAAATGAAAGAACAAAGAAAAGCAATGAGAAGGCTGGACCACTGGGAAGGGAAAGTTCTTCCAGGTTTTCTTGTTAGATTTTTTTTTTGAGGTTCTATAATTAGACGTTGAAAAGACAAGGACAGGAATAACCAGCCAGGTTGTTCCTTACCACCCCTTTCCTTGTCCACTCATTCATTCGCCCACCAGCTGTGGCGCTGTGGCTTGCTAGGCACGGTGCCACAGTGCCAGGTGGTGAAATGTGAACACAGTGAATTCACATCTTCTCCCCAAGTCACTGACAACCTGGTGTCAGCAAAGTGCTGGCTGACAGTTCTGTAGTTTCTCCTTCTCCTGGAGGGAGAAGTTCAGGCTCTCTCTTGTTTTGAGATAGAAAAGATAAAGTGAACAAGAGGTAAAGAGTTGTGTAAAAAAAAAAAAACTGCTTTCCATCTCTATAGCAAAATACATGAAGCTAGGTACTATATAAAAGAAGAGGATTGTTAGCTTATAGCTCTAGAGACCTGGCTACTCTGGCTTTTTCTGCCATGATTGACTCTGTCATGGGGTGAACACATGTCAGAAAGAGGCACCATAGAGAGACCAGAAGCCAGAGAAAGAGACTGGGGAGGGGCCAGTCTTGCTGTTTGTTACAACCTTTTTATGAGCATTCAGTTGGGTTCTGGATATGGACGTTCACTCCTCCTCAGGGCAGCTGAGGTCACACACTGTAACCTCCATCTAGGCTCCTTTCTTAACATGACCACACTGAGGACCAGGCTTCCACCACATGAGGTCTTAGGGGACAACCCTTTCAAACAATGACCACGTAGTTCCAGGCCTCTAAGACCTCAAATAGCATGAGGCCACCATGAGAAATACTAAATTGACCGGGAAGAAAGGTCAAAAGGCCTAAGAGTGTCCCTAAGGTGCTATCTACAGTCAGGATACAGGAACCCAAAAGAAAACAGTTGGTTCTGAGGGTCAAATCTACCATTGCCCAGTTGTGGGACTTCCAACAAGTTACTTAACTCCTTGGTGGTTCAACTCCCTCATCGATGAAAGGGAAATACTGATGTCTGTCTCAGGAGGTTGCTGAGAGGATTAAGAAGTTAAGTGTCTAAAGTCATTAGCATATGGTAAATACTCAATGCTTAATAAATGTTACTGTCATCTATCTGGGGAGCTTTGGGGGCTTCTGGCTGTCAGGCAGGGCATCACGAGCTTTGTAGGACATCATGGGTCACTGCCCTTTTGTTCTTTGACTACATAATTTAAAGCTTCAATTCTGTCAGAGTATGTGGTACCCAGAACCTAGTTACACAGAAAGCATGACAATCTCGGAAAGATTTTGTTTCTAACAGAAAATCTGGTTATGAAAACATGAACTTTGGGGCAATGGTGGCATAAGCCTTTAATCCCAGCACTCAGGAGTCAGAGGCAGGTGGATCTCTGAGTTTGAGGTCAGCCTGGTCTACAGAGGGAGTTCCAGGACAGCCAGGGATACACAGAGAAACTGTGTTTTGAAAAACCAAAAGAAAAAAATTTAACACACACACACACACACACACACACACACACAGAGAGAGAGAGAGAGAGAGAGAGAGAGAGAGAGAGAGAGAGAGAGAGAACACACTTATTTCCTTAGGAAAATTCTATAAACTCCCTTGAGGAAGAAGGAAAGGAAAGAAGGAAAATAAGATCAGTTTCCTTCAGAAAAATGAGCTTTTTGTTCGTGTCAGCATCAAGGAGCCCACGGCTGTCCTCTCTTCCGATTCAACTTGAGCTACAATCCCATTCAGACGCCTTCTGAGGCCCGCCCTCTCTACACCTAGATCTTCTTGATTTATTTCCTTTGTCTGGTCCCCAGCACACCAGGTGTGTGGTTGGAGTTCAGCAAACACTTGAATGCAAGAAACGATTTGCTCCTGCCAAGAGCAGCCCCTTTCTGCCATTATGTCAGCTAATTGAGCATGCGTTGTCTAAATTAACACACAACTGAGCTATGGAAGACGGAGACATTTCTTACTGTATTACTGTTATCATGTGTCTGTATGGATTCGGTGTGGGTGTGGCACTCCTGAGGACAACTTTCAGGGGTAGGGTTCTCTCCATCCACTGTGGACTCCACTGGTCAAACCCAGGTTCTTAGGTTTGCAAGGCAAGCACTTTTAGTTGCTGAGCCATCTCACCAGCTCAAAATAAGAGAATTTCATGACAGAAATTCCAGAGTTCAAGTGGGATGCCACGTTACTCAGACATGACCCAACTGAGTCTATCCGGGTTTTAAGCAAGAGTTAACTTCTCCCAAGCACTCCCAGGTTCCTTCCTCTTTGTCAGCTGGACTTGCCCCCTTCCCCCAAACTCCATTGTCACTATTCCACATTCCAATTACTCATCAAAAGAAAACATTTAGTGGCTGGGGAGATGGCTCAGCAGGTAAAAGCAATTGCTGTACAAGAGGAGGACTTGACTTCAGATCCCCAGGAGCCACATAAAGTCTAGGCACTGCAGCAACATCTGTAATCCCAGGGCTGAGGGTGGAGACAAGCAAATCCCAGGGCCTTGCTAGCCAACCACTCCAGCCAAAATGGTGAGTTTCAGATTCAGTGAGAGACCCTATCTCATAAACAAAGGTGGAGATGCAATTGAGAAAGACCTCAGACATCAACATGTGGCCTCCCCACACACCAACACACACACACACACACACACACACACACACACACACACACACACAAGCAAACATTCAGGTGGATATGGTAGCACATATTAGAAATCCCAATAATTTTATGTTTAAGGCCAGACTGGACTATGCAGTGAGATCCCCATCTCAAAAACAAACCAACCCAAATCACAGCAGAAACAAAATGAGATAGCAAGCATTCACTGAGATTCACTGGTCTCATTCGCAAAGCTGAGAATTCAGTAAGGTAGATCCTAGCTCAGTACTGAAGTTTAGAAATTTGCGTGTATTAGCATTTGCTGTATAACAAACAATCCCTAGACACAGCGATAATATAAAAATAAGCATGTGTTCATTAATTCACAGTTCCCAGCTTGTCCATCCTATATTTCCTTGTCTGGGAAAACGTAGTCTACCTGGATGATTTGTGATGGTTTCCCCTATTTGATCTGGTTGTAGTGAGAATTCTGGAATTTTGGTTTCTTTTAAAAACACAGAAATATCGCCAGACATGGTGGTGCATGCCTTAAATTCCAGAACTCAGGGAGGAAGAAGCAAGTGACTCTCTGTGAGTTTGAGGTCAGCCTGGTCTACAAAGCAAGTCCAGGACAGCCAGAGCTGTTACACAGAGAAACCCTGTCTCAACACTCCGCCCCTCCTCCCCCACAAAAAACCCAAACCAAACCAAACGAAAACAAAACAAAACCCCACAGAAATATAATGTTTTTGTTTCAATCTCAGGTGTGGGGATATGGGGCAGCATTGCAGCAGCTGACTGAGTTGCCTCGTGCTCTAGCAGGGGTGTGTTTTTTTCCAGCTGTAGATAGTTTCTGCAATTGTGTGACATTTGGAATTCTGGGAACTTTTCAGAGAGTATATAAATGCTAGAGTATTAAAACCCCATAGGTGAGTGGGTTGTTGTTGGTTGTTTAGAGGGGGTGGTTTTGGTTTGTTAGTAGTTGTAATCAAAGAAGAAACAAGAAGAAAGAAATTCGATTCAGAGATCTCTCCCTTCACCCCACTATCCTTCTTTCTCTCCAATCTAGTGATAGGGCATGAAGTGGGGATGGGGGGATGGGATAAAGGGTGGGAAAAAGAAAAATCCACAAAGTAGCAAAAATCAAGCCACATCTGATAGTTGGTCAGCTTGCACTGGACAACCCATCTTAGGCTGGACAGCTGAGAACACTGCCCCTTGAAGCTTCTCGGCTTCACTGGCTAAGACAGGCTCCTTACTTACATGGTGGCCTCAGAGTTTTCTAACATTCCATTGGCCAAGGCACATTCAGTAGCAACCTCAGACACAAATGGTTAAGACAGAAAATGACTCTTCTTTTTAAAAAGTATTATTGTTATTGTGTATGTATGCATGTGTTGGAAGTCAGAGAACATTCTTACAGAGCTGATTCTCTTTCTATTCCCATGGGATCAAACTCACGTCGCCAGGTTTGCTGCTGCTTTATCTGCTAAGCTCTCCAGTGGCCCTGGGGACTGACCCTTGGCAGATGGAAGCCACAGAGCCATGCACATAGGCGTAGGAGAAACCAGTATGGTCACATTGCACACTGTCCTCCATAGGGTTCCTTGGGACAATGAGAGTGATACATGAGAAAACCAGTATGAAGCAGCATGGATTTGTGTCACACACAGCACACAGAGAAAATCAGCTTTGAGTGGAGCACGCAGGATAGAACTGAGCGGAGGAGGGGAACTGAAGACAGGAGGGGACCATCCCACCAGAGGGAACATGAGAGATGTGGAAATGCATGTGGCATGTACAGGCAGCGGTTAGTGTGTGGCTTTGAACATGGCAAAGGGCTCATTTTTGGGGAAGGGAAAACTGAAGACAGTAGACCACTGCTCTGCAAACTGGCTGCAGCCTGGAGAGAGAGGGTCTGTAGCCTCTAGTTGAACTACACAAAGGCTACATAAGCTCCTACCTAGAGCATGAGTGATCCAACTCCAGATGTCTGCAGAGATGTGTGGGAATGGGTTCCTCTTTCTTTCATATGCACGTTGGTTCCAAACATACCAGTACTTAACCTCTAGGGTTGCAGCACTGAATTAGCAAATGTGTGTAAAGGGCTCAGCACAGTTCTTGGATTCTCACAACAAGAACTGACAGATTTTAGTAAAGAGTCAATAAGCAAGAGAAAAGCTTATGTGTACCGAGGCTCTGTTGTCATGGTCTTGAAATTATTAATATTTTTGAAAGTGTCCAGTATTGTCATCTGCACTACGAATTGTGTTAACTGGTCCTGGCCTTCAAAGGTGGGAGTCATGAGTAGATATACAGCAAGGCACTGATTCTAGAATGGACCCAAATGGAGCCTCGGGCCCAGGATCCCAGTGTGGTAGCAGCTAAGCACACATTGCCATTACAGAGAAGGCTGAGTAAGAACCTAGCATTTGGAAGCCCACAATTTTCTTTCTTTGCAATTAAGTTGTTTTAGTAAATGTGAAAGTAGAAATGTCAAGCTTTCCTTCCCCTAAACTTTCTCTCACACGTCCTGTGTAGCTATCATCCCATGATGCACTGGGGTGGGGGCAGATCGGAAATGTAAGAAAGGTGAGTCGGAGCCAGAAAGGTGGTCAGAGCGCAGAGGTGGTGAGAGAGATGGAGGAGAAGCAGGAGGAGGTAACTCAAGGAGGTCTTAATTTAAGCCTTCAAAATTTGAAACCCAGGAAAATTTAAGCATGAGAATAGTGTCAAAGTATATGGTTTAGTATAAGCTAGTATACATGAATGTATATGTCTGTGTGTGCATGCGTACCTGTGCCTGTCAATATGATGTGTGTGTATGTACCATAACATGTATGTAGAAGTTGGTGGACCCTTGGGTGTCTGTCATCAACCTCCGCCTCGTTTGAGACAGGGTCTCTGTTGTTTACTGCTGCTGCCACTAATCTCGGCTCTGTGAGCTCTCAGGGTTTCTCATGACTCCTCTTTACCTACGTTTAGGAACAGTAGGATTAAGGATATGCAGTATTATGTGAGTTCTGGGGACTCAAGCTCAGATTCTTATGATTGTATGACAAGTGTTTTAGCCATTGAGCCATCTCCTTAGCCTTGAAGATGCACATTCATAGCGTGTTCGCTACTGTACAAATATGGAGGCCAGAAAACTACGTGCAGGACTTGTTCTCCTACCATGCAGGTTCTGGGGATTGAGCTCATCGTTAGACTTGTGAGGAAGTGACTCTACAAAGCTATCTTCTCAGCCCTGTGTGTTCTCTCTCTCTCTGACACACACACACACACACACACACACACACACACACACACACACACA
>CAJQZJ010032044.1:2722718-2748703 GCA_907164525.1 Lophiomys imhausi | reverse complement strand
CATTTGCCCATTCATCCATGGAATCCGCGTCTGTGATAGATGATAAACCTTAGGTGTCTCATTTGCCCATTCATCCATGGAATCCGTGTCTGTGATAGATGATAAACCTTAGGTGTCTCATTTGCCCATTCATCCATGGAATCCGCGTCTGTGATAGATGATAAACCTTAGGTGTATAGATGATAAACCTTAGGTGTTTCATTTGCCCATTCATCCATGGAATCGCGTCTGTGATAGATGATAAACCTTAGGTGTTTCATTTGCCCATTCATCCATGGAATCCGTGTCTGTGATAGATGATAAACCTTAGGTGTCTCATTTGCCCGGCCCTGGCATTCTTTTATTTCTCAGCCACGGCACACCACATGTACTTTCCCTTGAACTTCGCAGGGCAGCCACGCCTGACAAACACCTGACTCAACTTCTAAAGATGGTAGGCCTTAGGGGGGGTCGCTAAGACCATCAGAAAATAGATATTTACATTACAATTCATAACAGTAGCAAAATTAGTTATTACGTAGCAACAAAAATAATTTTATGGCTGGAGGAGGGAACCACAACACAAGTAACTGTATTAAAGGGTCACAGCATTAGGAAGGTTGAGAACCACTGCCTTAAAGCTACAGTGGTGGCACAATGTATATCTCATTTCGACACTTTGATGTCAAAAATGTTATTTGCTTCCTCATCTTTCTTCTGCCACCAAGGCCAAAGTGACCAGAAGACCATCCTTCTATTGCTTCAACTGGGTTACTGAGAGTGTTTATTTTGTAAAAAAAAATTCACCTGCTAATCTACATACAACTTGAGGATGGCAGAAACATTCTCTAGGGGCTTAGTCAGTAAGGTGCTTGCTTCACAAGCTTGAAGACCCACATAAAAAGCCAGGCAAGGCAGTATGCATTTGTATCCCCGGTGCCTTGGGAAGCTGGGACAGGTGAATCTCAGGAGTTTGTTGGCCTGCCAATCTAACGACATCAGTGAGTTTTATGTTCAGTTAGAGTCCAAAAGTAAGGTGGGAAGCCAGCAAATTGGCTCAGTGGACAGAAATGCTTGCCACCCAGTCCAACAGTCTTAGGTTGACCTCTGATTTCCACACATGCACCATGGCACCCCACCACACACAAATAAAATGTTAAAAATAATAAAGTGAAGAATGATTGAGGAAAACATTGATATCTACCTCTGGCCTCCATGTGCATGCAGACACACATTTTCTCTCTCTGTCCCTCCCTCCTTTCTTCCCTCCCTCCTTCCTTCCCTCCTTGACAAAAACACAGCTCCTTACTGAAATGAAGCCCTTGTTCATCCCCACTTCAACCCTAGGCAAAAGGAAGGTACAAGCTCTTAATCAGACAAACAAATTTTCCCCAAAGGCATTGGCCATGTGCCTTCAGCCTCTGGACATGCACCCTGTCCTCAGTAGGGTCTAATTCACAAACACCTTTGACCATTTTAGACACACTTGTAGCACCCTTTGTGGCTTGTCATCTCAGCCCACAGTATTTTAAAGGTAGACATTCTGTTAACATGTGTGTGCTGAGGGAAATGTCTAAAGCCAGTCTTTGACATGGCAGAAATGGAAAACCAGAAGGCAAGCACCCAAACTGCATCTGCATGAGGGCTGTGTGGCACAAGGGAAGAGGCTCTGTACACTTGCTTATGTCAGAACAGAACGCAGAAGTCATGCAGCTCACGCCAACCATCTGGATTCCTCCTCAGAAGTTCAGAGATGTAGTGTGGACAGCCAGAGAACAAAAATGCAAATTTCTAAAAGAGTCCACGGCAGGGTTGGGGATTGTAAAAGTCAATGTGCAGTGAGGGAAGAACTCAGAAACATTAGCCACATAAGTCCAGGAACTGGGATCAAAAGAGCCAAGGCAATAGTGGATCCAGGCTGAGGAGTAGGACTCAGCCTGCAAGAGCCATGTACAAGGGGCTAGTCTGGTCACCTAGACTTGGTCAGCAGCTGTTCAGAGATCAAGTGCTCCTGGTGATATTTACAAAAGAAAGATGAAGAGTCAGGAAATGGATCATCCTATGGAGTTTGTGTCTTTATAGGATGAATGATTAAAAACCAAAACAAACAAACCAACAAACATGAGCACATTCAGTCTCTGGTTCTTCCAAACAACCGCGGGTTCCCTTGGGCAAGGCAAAGAACAGGACTATCTTTGTTCCACCAAATCTGGGTTCTGTCTAGGGCTGTGCCCAGGACAGGACTGCTGCCAACCTGTTTCATATTGTTCCTCTGACCAAAAAGAATCTCTGTCCTCAGTCATGCCCTCCCCTTGCCCTGCCCCTTTTGTGCCCTAGGCTGGAGGACTGTGGGAGCTGGACTATTTGGCTCAACTCCTGAAGAGCAGGAGCAGGAATGTCTAATGAGGGTTGAGTAAGAGATGTCTTGGAAGAGCCCTTGGTCTCTCAGCCTTTGGGAGTTTGTTTTTGTCTTTTTTTCCCTGAGTTTACAAAATAAGTCTTTATCTCTGTTAATTCCACAAGCAACTGTCCCCAAAGTTTTTAGACTGACCTTCTCTAGTACTATCTCAATGTGCTTGTACCATGAGAGAAACCAAGGGTTAGGCATAAATAAACAAAAATGAACAGCATAGCAGCAGTTAGGAAAATGATACGGGGGAATTTGAAGCAGGCTGATAATTTAAGAAGGCAAGCGTGTCACGGTTGAGGATTATCAAGTTTGCAGTTTGGGGAGATCGAAAAAGAGAGAACCTCAGAAATGGGAGAATTACAGTAATCATCAGTTTCTTTCTCTATGGTATGCACAAAGAGTATGTATAAAAATAACAGCTCATGCTAAGTGATGGGTGGGGCCTCTGGTAAGGGAGAGGGGAAGACCAGCACCCAGAGGCAGAGTCAAAGGGATGGGTAATAAGGGCCAGGGAAATGCCACTCTGCTAGCAGGATCCCACCTCACACAATGAAAGATAAGAAGCCCACCATTTGGGAAGTCTTTAGTCGGCCGTTTTGGGGCTATATTTGTTAAGTGGTATTTACTTAACATTTAAGATGTCATTCCAGTTAGCAAAATGGTCTATAAAATCTATTTTCCTTTATTCAGAGTTTGTAAAGCGGCAACTTTCAGGGACCAAACTCTGTATGAGCATGGTTGTGCCAGCTGTGTCTGTGGAAAGGGACCAATATCTGACCTTTTACATTGCAGTGGCTATAAGCGTGTCCTGGGAATGAGCTGGGCCCACACACACTGTGAGGAGACACCATCCCTCACAATACCTTAAAGAGTGGCTTCTCCAAGGCTGGCTGTGGGCCTTCTGAAGCCTTTGACACTTTCTCTGCACTTAGCACATGGGGTGCTTTCCTCCTCTCCCCACTCTGAAAACTGAGAGATGTCTCTTCTGGGACCCACCACTCTCTCCCAGCTCGACAGTGAGGAAAACTGGAACTCCGTACCCTTTGCTCAAGTTCATCTGGGGCCTTCTCTGGACTGAGACCTAGTCTACAGGTGGCAGCCTGGACTGGGGACGGTAGCCCTCTTTTGAGTTTGCCTGTCTACACTGAGCAAGGAGGTAGCAAGGAGGAAGAGCTCTGCTTAGGTCATTGGCTTACACTTACTGAGCACCTCAAGGATTCATACTCCTTTCAGGGCCACTGAGGATCTTGTTCCTAAGTTCAGTGCTTCTTCCCAAAGTCCTAAGGGGTGCTCAGCAGGAGGCTGTGGTTGGACATATGGGTTGGAGTTCCACAGACGTTCATATAATATATCATGATGAACTGAGGAGCAAGGGGATCATGGTACTGGGAAAGCTTTCTCAGCATCTTGGATTCAGCAGTTTTAAGATTTCCTCCCAATCATTGAGGAGTCCTTTATCAGCCACGTTTTACATGGCAAGTTATGATTTGAATATTTCATGCACATTATCAAGAGAAAATGCACAGCTTGTCTTCCAGCCAGCCACAGCCTGATCCCAAATATCCACAGTATTTCCTGAGCTTTTTTGAGACAATAAACCAGGCACTCTATGTCTCAGAAATATGAAATAGCTTAGTATGTCGCTTACTTGTAATCTTTAAGTCTTAACTGGAATCAAGACTCTGCTTCACTGGTACACTCAGTCTAGTGTCACTAGCACTGCAGGAAGGTTTCAGTAGCCTTTGGTGAAAGAACTGTGGTACTGGTGAGGGACCAAGGAGCTTCAGGGACCAGTAAGGAGGCTGCAGAGGCAGCTCTCAAAAGGGTGCATCTTGCAGCAGAGGTGAGATATGCCTTCCAAGTTTCCAGGGATGATTGGGAGTTTAGAGAACGTCAGCTAGCTGAGTATGGGCCAGAGGTGTTCACTGCTCCAGCCCAGGACTCACAGATAACACGAGTTGGGCATGCAGGTTAGGCATGAAGTGAGGTGTAAGAGGTCTCTTCATGTGCTGGCAGTGGGCAGTGACCGGCATTTCCATGGTGGATGTAGAGCAGGTTTCTGGCCTGCTTAAAGCTTCTGCACCTCATGTGGGTGTCCTCCAGCATTCTCAGGCTTGTAGGAGTTAGATAAATTAGATTTAGGAAATATATAGGAGTTTCTGATACTGTCTCTTAATTCGGGGCCTGAAGAGCATTATCAGCATGAAGTCAGCAAAAACAGGAAAGACTCAATAGACTGAAAAACAAGTTTGAAGTCAGCAAAAACAGGAAAGACTCAATAGACTGAAAAACAAGTTTGAAGTCAGGAAAACAGGAAAGACTCAATAGACTTGAAACAAAGTATCTGGCCTGACATTGTTTTCAGCTGCTAAGTGGGCGGAACCCAAATTAAGCTGAAACAGAGTTCCTCCTATTTGAGGACAGTGTGTGGAGCCCAGAAGAGAAGAGGCCCCTGATGCTAGAGAGCTCCAAGAGTCCTGCTGAAAAAACGGCTGGCCATTGATGGCCAGATCTCTCCCTGAAGCAGAAAGAAGCCGGTGAACAAAGAAAGCCTGAGCAAGACACCAAAAGGCCAAGGACTGGACCCTGTGGCTCAGCTTTTGCCTAGAGGGGTTTGATCTGTCCAAACAGTGGCCTAAAGGAAATTGTGCCTGCCTTTAAGGACTGAGGCAGAGCAGCTGAGTTCCTGATTCAAAAGAAGTAAGTTGGCCTGCAGACGGCTGGAGTCTCCCACAGAGAAGAAAGCATGAAGCCTTATTTAAGGTGAGACTGCAATAACCAACTTACCCTGACGAACCTGCATCTGAGAGATCCAGAAAAAGGACTGCTAAGTGTGTTAAAGAATCTACAACAAAGACTGTGTTCCTGAGGACTGAGGACCTGCCCCAGAGACTGTATCATTCTAAAAGGTTATGAAAGTAGTTGTTATAATTATCAATAGGTTTAGTGGATAGGTTAAAGGGGTTGTAGGAATTTATAGGATTAATAGTTAAGAAATTGTTGGTGTTTGTTATAAGTGAATTTAGTAATAAATAAATAAGTGTTAAATAATAATTTAAAAGTTCGGTAACACAGGCTCTTTATTGCCATCGTCTGTTGACGCTCTGTTGCTCAATTCTTGACGACTCTGACAGATGCGCATGGGCAGCTTACATCCAGCTGGGAAGAGAGAATATCTTCTTCCCTACTAGATTGTGGGCTCTCCAAGAACAGGAACTAGTCGTCTTCTTGCTCCTTCTAATCTCCCTCTTCCAGAATTAGTGTATAAAAGGCAATCAACAGGTACTGGGTATCTAAGACTCCTGGTAACATGGAATTGAGTCAGAAGGATGGAAAAGTTACACAATGAGCCAAGTTAACCAAAAATGAAAAGGTGAGCGGAGTTACCAGGACTATAGGTGGGTGGAACTGGAAGAAAAGTATCTTCTGTACAGAAGAAATGTGTGTCTTGGCCCGGAGGGATCACAGCTGGTTGTTGGGACTGACAAAAATGGAAACTGAGAGGGAGTGCAGACCTGAGGAGGAGGTCAGTCTGCAGAGATGGCAGGTTCTGGAAGGCCTTCAAAACAACATTCTGGACCATGAGCTTCATTCTAGGGACTGCAAGAAGATAATGACGGGTTTCAGATAGAAAGCTGAAAATGCAGCGTCTGTCATCTGGGATTGAAAGTGACTCACACAGGCACCAAGTTTGGAAGCAAGGAGACAGCTCATAAGGGAGCTATTGGAATACCTGGGAAATGTACAGACGTGGGAGGATAGAGGGCCTAAGACACCAAGGAATTCTCAGTGTAAAGGAAGGGAGCAAGAAGCCCTGGTTCAATCATGGCTACTCATGGAAAAAATAAAAATGTGTATCTCTTGGAGGATTTGACTATATGACATAATTTTGAAAGCCTCATAGTAGCATCACAAAGCATTTGGCAAAACAAGACATCTGTCAAAGAAACAACCAGAGTTTGGAAGGAAATAAGAGGATTTGGTAGTTGCAAGCCAAATGGTGGTACATCCACTTGTCTGACTCATTCATATTTGAACTCAGTAAACATTACAAGAAGCAGGTTAATGTCCTCAGAGGCACATGCACAAAATTCAGAGGGTGGGACAAAAGGAAGGGTACATCAGCTGCTTTTTAGAAGTAGAATTTGAACTGAAGCAAAATGGAATAGTCACCAGGTCAGGAGCTAGGAATTCTTAGGAGAGGAAACAACAGAAACAAAAGTATGAGTTCAGAGACCAGAAATCTCTAGGAAATAGAATTTGTCTCTGGCAGGGGCACAAAGAATCTGTTGTTGGGAACTGAACAAAAGAAGAAGGGTAAGCCTAAGTTATTATAGACTTAATGTGCCAAACTGAAAGGTTATATAGTTCTTATCTAGAGTATAAAGGGGTCCTGTACACAAGAAATTTAAGTGCTACAGTCAGATTTAAAAGCCCATTCTAGCAGCCAGTGGGAGTGAGGGCACTGGAGCCAAGGATGAATTAGGAAATGAATGGCAACTCAGACTTCCATTTGGAGACTTGTCACAGAGATCACATGGAAGATGGAGTCACTGGGGTAGGATCAGTGAAGGTGATAATTAAGCTGAAGGGGTGGCTGGAATAAGAGGTTTGCATGAGTGACTGCTGGTTGGAGGCTAGAGTCCTTGAGAGAAGGAACAAGGAAAATAGATTAGATGAGGACAGGGGAGGAAATCTGGCATGGGAAGTAACAATATTGCTCAGCCTCTTGTTCCTTAACTGTTCCTTGGCATATCCATCAGTCTACAGCCTGTTACAAATACCCAGATTCATATAGCTGCTTTGGCTACTTGTGGGGATTCCCTCCTTTTTTGTTTACTTCACTCAAACATAATTATAATGCATCAATGCCTTGAGAGTCATTGTAACTGGGGACAGATATATTTATCCCCAGCTGAAAGACAACTGGCTGTCACCTTACAGAGATATTATTATATCCTAGCCAAAAGACATGTATCATCTGGCTAGAAACTATTAAGTTAGATAATGGCATAAAGTCTCTGGGGAAATACAGTACAGTGTGAGGCAAAACAAACAAACGAAAACAGAAATAAAAAAGCAAGGTGTGGAGCATTGAGATTCATGAATTGGTTTAGATCTGTGACCTCCCTGACAACTATATGAAACATTTTGTCTGTTGGTATGCACTTGGTGAGGAGAGAGGAGGAGGAATATCAGTTGCATGGTAACAAGTGGTCTTGATTCTTTAAAGTCTGAAGAGCACCTATCTCCCTTTGTCTACTGTGCAGTACTGATACATAAAACTTCAACCCAGGTAAGAAGTCAAGAACGAGCAAATAGCTTGGAATCTGCTAGTGCCCTGATATTTAACCTTCTTTATTCTTACAGATATCAAGATGGGCACTGGGGCACCTGCTTGTAATCCTGGCATTTGGGAGGTGGAGAATGGAGGGTTTGGAATTCAAAGACAACCTCGGCTGCATGAGTTTGAGGTTGGCCTGGTCTACATAGCGAGCTGCAGGACAGTCAGAGACCTTGTCTAAAAACCAAGGAAAAAAGTTAATATTTACTAAAAGATTGGACGCTCGCTGGGGCCCTCCAGGCACGTGGTCCAGGCGAAGGCTCATCCCAGCACCAGCCCGACGTCTTCCCACCGGAAGAAACACTTCCGAGCCCCGCCTCCTAAGAGGAGGAGTCCGGAAGCTCCAGGAGGCTCTCTGAGTTTCCGAGCCTCAACACGGAAGTAACGTCCAGCCGGAAGTTCTAGGGCCCGCCTTGGGAGGGGTGGGGGCGGGGAGCCGCAGGCAGACTGCGGGCAGGATGGCGGCTCAAATCCCAATCGTGGCTGCCGCTTCTACCCCCGCCATAGCTAGGAGCAGCAAGAAGAGGCCGGCCAGCCCTTCTCACAACGGCAGCGGAGGAGGATATGGCGCTAGTAAGAAGAAAAAGCTCTCCGGCTTTGGTCAGGTACGCTGTCCGCACCGCCCGGGGACGAGAACGCACGCGCAGGCCCGAAAGCGCCGAGAAGCGCCTGCGCGGGGAGGGGGCGGGGGCTGGGGTGCGTGCGCAGTGCCAGCGCAAGGCGGAGGAGTCGGGCAAGGCGAGGCTCAGTGTTCGCTGAGGGTCATTCTAGTTTGTGCTGGAAATTAAGTGTTTTTGAGTCATAGGTTGGACCTGTGGTTTTGGTTAAAAGGTCACCCGCGTCATGTACTAAGGTGGGAGGTTATAATATATTTTGTGAAAGGGCCGCCCAGTGCTGTCAGGACTTGTTTTCTGTATCTTTTCTGCATGGGAAGTTCGTGGGTCACCCAAAGCGCATTTCGTAGATACCCGGTGGGAGTCTGAGGGGTCACCCCAGTATAGAGCATGAAGGGATACAAATATGATTGATACCAGTGGGTTCCTTCATTCCTTTTAACGTGTTAAATTTGGAGGTTAAGAGGTTTTAAGGTCAAGCCGGGCTTGGTGGGCTCGGGAGGATCTCTGCAAATTCTAGTCTACAGAGAGAGTTCTAGGACACGAAGGCTACAGAGAAACCCTGTCTCGATAAACAAAAAACAAGACAAACAAACAAACCAAAAGAGAGGTTGAGATCAGTGACGAAAGTGCTGAGGACAGCGTGTTGATACACAGACTGGGGGCGACCAGGAGTGGCTTGGTTGGGTCCTTGCACTCTACAAGGATGGTTATGCCCCTTAGCTTGTGGGCTTGCCCAGCGACTCTGTTGGCAGTTGACACACACTCCTTTTTAGCGTTTTATTGGGTTAATATGTTTGCATGCAGTAAAAAAAAAAAAAAACATGGGTAGTCTCCAGATAGCGTTCCCAAGAGGCCCAGAAATTCCTGCTGATCTTGTCCTCATGCCTCAGCCTTGCAATTCTGTCACTATGCTCTTCTCTTCCTGCAGAGGTAACCACTCTTCTGCCATCTCTTATCTCAATTAGCATTGTTTTAAAATGTAATATAAACGGAATCATAGAGAGCATATTCTTGTCTCCCAGTTAATAATTCAAGCAAATACTGATGTAATTGTCTGCCCCTTGTAAAACAGTGGTTCTTGTTCCTTTGAGACCAAAAAAAAAAAAGAAAGAAAAATATAAGCCAGGCTGATCTGGAAGTCATGGTCCTGTCTCAGCCTCCTTAGTACTGGATTAAAAGAATGTACCATCATCCCTAATTTCTTCTGTATGTACTACTTTTTTTCTCTTTCTTTTTTTGCTTTTGTTTTTTTTCTGAAATGGTCCCTCTGCAGTCCAGGATGTCCTGGAACTCACTCTGTAGATTGGGCTGGCCTCAGACTCAGAGATGGCCCTGCCTCTCTGTCCCAAGTGCTGGGATTAAAGGCGTAAACTACCACACCTGGCTTGGGGGCTTGGATATTTTGGAAAAACATTCTCATTATCTTTCTCAGGATGGTTTAGAACTCACTATGTATCCCAAGTTGGCTCAAATTTCTGCTCCTTGTGTTTCAGGCTCCTACATGTTGAGATTACATGCACTATCATGCCCAGTGCCCTTGTTTGGAGTCTTCATGAGCTTCCTCTGGTGTGCTCTCCTGTAGTCTGTCCATAATGTGATTGACTGTTAACTTATGCCTAGACCAAGACCAAGCAATATAGTCCCTATATTAAGATGAGTTTTTGTTTCTTTCTAGGTCTTTTTGTCTGTTTTTACTTTTTTTTTTTTAATACAAACTCTCAACAGTGTAGCCCCTGCTAGACCTGGAATTTATGGTATATTGACCAGGCTAGCCTTGTTCCCACAGAGATGCACCTGCCTCTGCCTCCCATGCTGAGGCTAAAGACCTGTTTTACCATGCCCTGTTCTTTGCAGCCACTCTTGGTTTTGTCTGAGACAGGATCATTTGAGTTAACTTTTTTTCCTTTCTCCACACCCCCCCCCCCCCATTTTTGAGACAGTCTTGATGACTGTAAATTCACTATGTAACCCAGACTGGGCTTTTTAGTCCAGATTACTGTTGGATATTGCTGGGTTTGATTTTTAAGTGCTGACAAAAAAACACTGCTGTCTTTTAAAAACACCACAGAGGGAACACAAGGTTGTTCTGAAGTCTGAATCCCAGTCATGAGGGCTGCTGTTGGCAGAAGCCATTTGTTTGGATTCTACAGTTCAGCAGAAATGGGAGGGGCCCCTAGGTCTTGCTGACTCCAATGTGTTGTTACAGCAAGACCAGTTTCTCTACCCTGGGACTTACACCATCTCCTTAGTAATGCAAAGAAGGCATAGCCTTTAGCTCTAGGCGCTACTTCCTCATCTGTCCATTGGGCCTTTCATGCCTCAGGGCTGGGTATCCCATCTCATAAAGTCTCTTAGTTTTAATGGTGCTTTCACATGTGGAAACAGTAGATCATCCTCTGTCTTATTTTACTGCCGCAGACTTGATTTTCCATCTGTCTAAAGGCTTTCCTGTCATCCTGACTCAATACTGACACCAGAGACTCAGAGAGTGTGAATGAGAGGAACAGAGGAACAGGGGTGGAGTACCAAGGGTGGAGTAACACTGGAGTGGGGTTGAGGAGGGAAGGCAAGCTGAAACCAGTTTGACCTCTCGGGTTTGTCTGGCTAGAGATGGTGTACAAGTTTCACTGTTGGAGAAGTTTCACTGTGATACAAAGTAAGTGCTCCAGCATTGGGCTAATTTCCAGACCTCCATTCCCTTCTGCACTCCTCCCTAGGCTGCTGCCTGGAGCAGTAAGCTTCTGTCTGCCATCACCCATGACTGTCAGCAGAAGCACTTGGTTTGGTGGGGTGGCCGCTCATTGGTAGAACCTTATGGCTGTCTAGTCCATACCACCTTGCTGCAGTGAGCGAGTGCTCTGCACAGGGTCTCTGGAGAGCCGCTGGCCTGCACCTCTGTGAATTGCATTGCCGCTGGAGGATGGAGCGCTGGAGGTGCCCACACTCTGTCTACAGCACCCTCGGCACAGCCTCAGTCCTGGTTTCTTTTCCTCTTAGCATCTCTTTGCTTCCTTAGCAGTTCAGCTTGTTTGTCCCAGATGTCCTCTTTCCTCTTAAGACTGGCAGGTCTCCTGGGATCCTCTAGTTACCTTGTAATTAGCAGCTGCTTTTCTCCTTTTGCCCTGGATCACGGCCTCTCAAAGCATAGGTTTCAGGGCCAGAGAGACGGCTCGGAGAGTAGAGGTGGTAATGCAGCACTGCACCAGGCACACACCCACAAATAAAGAAATGCAAGACAGATGTCAGTGTGAGGGTGTTTGTTTAGTTTTGTTTTTGATTTTTCTAGGCAGGGTGTCTATCTCCAGAAAACAGAGAGTTTCTCTGCTTGTTTTGATTTTTCGAGACAGGGTTTCTCTGTATATGGACTCACTCTTGCAGGCTGGCCTTGAACTCACAGAGATCCACCTGCCTCTGCCTCCCGAGTGCTGTGATTAAAGGCATGTGCCACCACGCTGGGCAATTACAGACATCTGTAAGTGCCATGTGGGTTCTGGGATTTGAACTCGGGTTCTTTGGAAGAGTAGTCAGTGCTCTTAACCTCCGAGCCATCTCTCCAGCCCCGAGTTTCTTTTTTTTGGAGACAGTGTAGCCCTGGCTGCCCTGGAACTTGCTCTGTGGACTGGTCTGGCCTCGAACTCACAGAGGATGATCCGACTGCCTCTGCCTCCTGAGTGCTGGGGTTAAAGGCGTGCCCAACCACTACCCTGCAGTGTGAGTTTCTTAAGGCTTAAGGTTTTGCATAATGCTGGGAAGAAGAATGGATCGCTGGAGGGTGACAGGGTAGCTGTCTACACTGAGGAGTGCTGTCAGCAGAGTAGAGGAGCCCATCTTCCCATTTCTGTTCCTGCACAGATCCCACGGAGAGGGCACACACACGGGGACACACACACACACACACACACACACACACACACACACACGGACACACACCTTGTAAAGTTAAATATGCACTTTCTCAGGAACGCAGTCACTTCACTCCTATGTAAATACCCAACAGAAATGAAAACGTGACGATTGCTCTTGTTTGAGTTCTCTCTTTTGGGGGTTGTTTAGTTGGAGACAGGGTCTCTCTCTATAGCTTATATATCAGACTTGTTACGTAGACTAGGCTGGCCTCACACTCACAGAGATTTGCCTGCTTCTGCCTCCCAAGCGCTAAGGTAAAGGTGTGCATCACCATGCCCAGACTAGTATGGTTTCTGTTTCTGTGATAAACACCATGACAAAAGTAACTCAGGGGAGGAAAGGATTTATTTCAGCTTTTACTTCCAGGCCACAGTCCATCACTGAGAGAAGTCAAGACAGGAACTTAATGGAGAAGCCTTGGAGGATTGCCACTTACTACCTTACTTTCCCTCTGACTCACTCTGTTAGCTTTTTTATGTAGTCCAGGCCTGCCTGCCTAGGGATGGTGGCACCCACAACAAACTAGGTGCACACCAATCATCAGTCAAGACAGTCCTCCTTGGCAAGGTTACAGGCCACCCTGACCAAGACAATTCTTTATTGTCTCGTTCCCAGGTGACTTCTGTCAAATTGGCAATCAAAACTAACCAGCTTTATTTATGTATGACTGCATGTGGATATGTGTGTGCACATGCATGGTAGCTCTATTGGTAATGGAACATTGAAAGTAAACCAAGTGTTCAGCAGGAAAATGGATAAATAGGTTTTAACACCTCCATGTAGTGAATTCTACTCTGCTCAGGAACAGGAAAATTGTCGTGGTAGCACACGCCTTTAATCCCAGCACTCGGGAGGCAGAGGCAGGTGGATCTCTGTGAGTTCAAGGCCAACCTGGTCTACAAAGCGAGTCCAGGACAGCCAAGGATACACAGAGAAACCCTTTCTCAAAAAACAAAAAAAAAGAAATAGGAAAATTGATGATGCAAACTACTGAACCACGTAAAGGCGCCAAAAGAGGCCTAAAGAGGCCTGGTGCAATCCACAGGCGTAAGATTTCACTTGTAAGATGTTCTGGAAGTGAAAGTGATGTAGAAGAAGCTGAAGAGTGGTTGCATTGGGGCTGGAAGGTTGGCCCAGCAGGGCCAAGAGAGTGTTCTGGGAGGTGAGCGTGTAGTGTGTCTGGGGAAGGATTTGGCTGTACCAGTGTCAATATTGACAAACTCATGAAACCTGTACCTGACACATGCATTTCGCTCTGTGAAGACAATGCCTCTTTTTCCTAAATTGATTGTTTTGGAGTTGACTTACAAGTCAGGCAGCATTTTTTACTTCTGCTTCTTTTCTTTTGGGGTTGTTAGGATGAAGCTTTGGTTTAAAGCAGATCAGCGCTTGGCAGGGTGTGCACCTCAGCTGCAGCCATCTGACCTGCATCCCTCCAGCTTCCTCCTCTTTCTCAATTCCCATGTCCTGTAGTTCCCAAACTAGCTCCAGCCTAAGTTTTGACCAAATTAGACCCCTAAGGTCCAGTCTCTTAAGGCTAGCCTTTGTGTTTTAAGACATAGTTGATGAGATCATCAAGATATTAGGACTGTGCCCTATCATGGAATGGATTTCAATGGAAAAGTCGTGTGCTGTGTAGCCGTAAATCCTAAGCCTCAATTTTTTTTTTTTTTTTTTTGTAAGGTGGGGATAATCACACCTCCTTCGTAGCAGTCTGAGAATCCAGTGAGACAGCTGGAACAGGACAGCAATCCCTGAGTTTGGCACTAAGGGGACCAGGAAACATGGCCCCTGGGGTCTTGCTTGTGTCTGTTGTGGCCTCTGCTTACATAGATAGTGTTCCCTAGCTTCCAGGGCAGGCCACCTGCTGGAGCTCTGGGCACTTACATGTCTGTCCTCTTGAGAGCAGAAGTGGGGAACCTGCCTGGCTTCAAAGATTTCTTTTCTGTGTTTTAAGGGTGTCAGCATTGAAGCCATGGGTGAGAATAAAATGACACCCTCTGAGTTTAGCTCGGGACCTGTGGAAAAAGCTGCAAAACCGCTGCCATTTAAGGACCCCAACTTTGTGGTAAGCATATAGATGTTGTACAAATACAGGGGTGAACAACTTCACCTCACTGTTTGATCTAGCTGGCCTGAGGTGACTCTGGAGTCCCCCTTTCCCTCATTCGCATTTCTTAGCCCCTCCCATGGACTGTTGAAGACAGAGGTTGGGGACGGGAGTTGAGGTTGAGGGGAATATGAGACTGGGCCCAAAAGGCTCTTTGTGATCTCCCAGTGTGCCAGGCTTTCAGAATTCCCTCAGAGGACAGAACTTTGAGGATGCATCTTTTCCATGATTGTTCCTCTATGCTTTTTATTGGCCTTAACTAATTTAAAAAGAAGCTTGAAATAGATGGCTAAAAAAGGAGCACTCCTCACTAATCCTTGAAATCCCTTTCATTCATGAGGACTATGTTAAGTATCAGTTACAGTGACCCAAATTATAATTTTAAAGGGTTATTTTTTTATTAATGAGTTTTGGCAAACCATTGTAACCAGGGTCTGCAAATGTTAGTAGTCTTTTCCATTTTATGCTTTTAATCTTTATAGCACAAAAAGAAATTTCCAGAAAGCTTGCCATACCATAATTGCAGCTTATTTGAGTTTCCCAGGACCACTAGTGATTATGAGGTGGAGTGACACACCCTCAGAGGGGGTTTAGAGATGTAGTCTTGAGATTATATCCAACTTTGTGTTAAACTTATTTTAAAGGGATGAGGTCATAAGTGAATTCAACTAGGTTGGACCCAGTAAAGAATTTGCTTTCCTATGTGCATGCTGAAAAACACCCATTTATTTCTGTTCCATCACCAGCACACTTGTGGATTTGGGTAGCCCCGAAACTGTGTTATTTTTGTTTGCTTTCTTACTTTAGTTTTTTGTTTTGTTTCGTGTTTTGAGAAGGGATCTCTCAGCGCCCAGGCTGGCTTCAAACTCATCCAGTAACTGAGGCTGGCCTTGAACTCCCGATTCTCCTGCTTTCACCTCCTGAATGTTGTGATTATGGGTACATTTACCAAGAATAACTCAAAACTATGTTCTTTTAAGCAAAGATTAAAGTGTATAGTTAGGTACTTTTAAAGATCTCGGCAGCACCAGCAGTTGCTGATAGACTGAGAGGTGCCTGACAGCCCTAGTAGGCACGGTGTCAAGATTCTCCAAGCACATCGCCCACTGATTCTTTTTCTTCTAACCCCCTTTTTAATTCGAGCACTCTGGACATGGTGGAGCAGTAGCTGGCAAGAAGACTAGAACCTGGAAGAACCTCAAACAGATCCTCGCTGCTGAAAGGGCGTTGCCATGGCAACTGAATGATCCTAACTGTGAGTTGTCTAGAGCCTTCCATGTGTTTGTAGTGCAGACAGGAACTTCCTTACACAAACCTACGTTATTTGCTCGTGTTTGTGTTACTGCGGGGACATGTTCTCAGCCTGAGAGCCATACAGTGGCAGCCATCCAGGGATATTATGTGCGTATTCCCTTCTCACGGAGTTTGTGTTGAGGTTGTTTGTGTTGTCATGGGTGTGTAGTTTTAGTGCCATTATTTAAAATTTCAGTGTGGGGAAGTAGGTTCCACTATGATAATATTGATTTTTCTATTAAGCTTCTCATTTAAAAATCTACTGTTTAAGTTTGTTTTCACAAACAGCATAGCCCATCTGTAATGTGAGACTGGGAAAGTGTCCAGCAAGCAGCTCTCAGCCACACTCTCACTCTCTGAGTGCACCTCCTACTGTAGTGTGTCCTGACCTGGGTAAAACCCATCAGATGTTCTGCTCAACTACACTGGAAACACCGGGTTCCAAGATCTCTCCACCTCCGGTCCTGCTATGCATCTTTCATGAGGGTGACTCAGATGGTGGCAAGTTAGTCATCTGGGTGTGGACCGCTTGAGTCTGGGTGTGCAGATCCAGTTAGTGGCTGAGTGGTCTTTCATCACTGTCGGCCCATCTTAGCTGGACACTGAAGTAGCGTTTGGGTAGATGAACGTGGCAGGTCCCCTGGGGCAGCTTGTCTGTCTCTGGTGACAGGGCAGGACCCTAGCTGAGGCCTGCACTTAGCCTGTGACATACTGTGCTGTTTTGGAGCCATCTCCCTTATTTGTCTGCTTAGTCCCAGAGGCTTCTGTAAATGTGTAGTCATAGAGGAAAACTTCAGGATTGTTACCATGTATTAGCTTAGAATAAAGGAGGGAGAATTAGGATATTTTGAAGGTTATTTGGTCATCTTTTTCTTTTCTTTCTTTCTCTTCAGACTTTAGTATTGATGCTCCTCCATCCTTCAAGCCAGCTAAGAAGTATTCTGACGTTTCAGGACTTCTTGTGAGTATAATTACATATGTCTATATTAGCATTAAATATAATATTTCACAGTTATGTCTCTCTAAACCGATGGTCCTCCCTGGAATTCCTGCTGCAACCTGAATGGCCGTGTGAGTAGTCTGGAGGAGCCATCGATCTACAGAGCAAGACACAGAATTTTCACTTTTTCCCCCTGACAGTTAACTGCATGAGACAACGTGAATGAAGCAGCCATTTCTATTTTTACTCATAAGGTTTTAAATTACTCATATTGAACAATTGTTGGTGGTTTAAAAAAAAGTATTCTGAGCCAGGCATGGTGGCGCACGCCTTTAATCCCAGCACTTGGGAGGCAGAGGCAGGTGGATCACTGTGAGTTTGAAGCCAGCCTGGTCTACAAAGTGAGTCCGTGACAGCCAGGGCTGTTACACAGAGAAACCCTGTCATGAAAAACCAAAAAAAAAAAAAAAAAAGTATTCTGGGCTGGCAATATAGCTCAGTGGTAGAGCACGGCCTAGTTTGTCTGGCACCATAGAGCAGATCTTTAAATCGGAACAAACACAGCCTTTAACCCTTTTCCCAAATGGATCAGTGTGCTAAACCAACATATCTAAGAAAGCTGGAGCTCTCTGTCCATGTGGCACTATGTGGATCTGTCCTCTGGCCTCCCCTGCCCACAGTGGACCCTTCATGCTTCTGGAGCAGAGCTGGAGGTGTGGGATCAAGGCACGTGACAATACTCAGCCAGGGAGAGCCTGCTTCCATGGTGTGTGCAGAACCTGTAGAGAAATTCCAGCTCAGCTTCATTCTTCATGTCTACTAAATTTGAATCATGACTTTCTGCTAATTATAGAAGCAATGACACACACTACTTCTAAAATTCACCTGTGTATCATTTCGTTTCTTTGCAGTTTTATGAGGACAACTAACTTCACCATCTGCCACAAACTGGCCAAATTAATCCATACATTATACTAGGAGAATTGATTCTTCTGTTACTGCTCAGTCTCCTAGTCCTTTTGATTGCTCTGGGGCATGCCTCTGCCTGAATTCATATAGCCACATTCTTGGGTTAAGGTGTTTGTTCTCCTAAAGGCTCATGTGCAGTAACCTTGGGCCTCCATATGGTGGTGGTGAGCCATAAGGAGGTAGGCCTGATGAATTAATGATGTCCCTTAAAAATGGGTCATATATGGGTCAGATCCCATAGGAATGGACTAGTTTCTGCAAGGAGGGCCATCATGAAAAAAGCCTCTTATTTCTCTTTGCATGCACACATGCCTTTCCTGTGCTTGTTCTGGTCATACCATGTTGAAATACAGCCAGGTGGGGCCCTCACCAGGATGCCAACATTGAGCACTAATTAAGCCTCTTTTCTTCAATAAAATACACCCACACACACATGTGAAAGTGTTTAGCCTGCATGTGTGTGCCTGGTACCCTCTGAGGATGTCCTTGAGCTGGGTATCCAGCAGGTAGTCCTAACTATGGAGCCATCTCTCCAGCACCACAAGCCTCATTTCTTTATAAAGCATCCAGGTATTTTTTGAGTAGCACCACAGAATGAGCTACAGCACCATTTCAGCTTTCTTGTTGCACAAGTTTGCACAGCATACCTGCCATGTGGTTTTTTGTTGTTGTTTTGTTTTGGGGTTTTTTTGCCCTGGTCTGTCTGTATCTTTGTATCTAGAGTTTCCTGTAGAGAGGGTCTTGCTTTGCACTCACTTGACAGTCTGGCTCCAGATAATAGCTCTTCATTGTTCATATTTCCGTGACTATTAGTGTGGGTTAATCTGCCTCCTTTGTTCTCTCTGTGTGCCGTTATCTCTTGTTTTGGTCTTCTGTCAGTCTAATTGGGCACTTTTAAACACTTTGGAACAGTTTTAGGTTACAGTAAAACTGGGAGGCTCCTGTAAGGGAGTTCTCTCGGACTCCGGGATTAGTTCATTCTATTAACAGCTATGGTGCATTTGTTCTGATTAGTGAACCGGTTAAGATGGTGCTGTTACTACAAATCATTTCTTTTTTTTTTTTTTTTTTTGGTTTTTCGAGACAGGGTTTCTCTGTGTAACAGCCCTGGCTGTCCTGTACTTGCTTTGTATACCAGGCTGGCCTCGAACTCACAGTGATCCACCTGCCTCTGCCTCTCATGTGCTGGGATTAAAGGCGTGCGCCACCATGCCCAGCTCATTTCAATTTTCTTAGTTTGGGGCCAGGTATATGTAGCCCAGTGATAAAGGTTTGCATCAAGTGCACAGCGTGGTTGGATCCCAAGTGCCACTGACAGAGAGGGAGAGGGAAGGGCAGGTCAGGAACAGGGGAGAGGTGGGGAGAGAGACAGATGGTGTGTGTGTGTGTGTGTGTGTGTGTGTGTGTGTGTGTGTGTGTGTGTGTGTGTGTGTGTGTGTGTGTGTGTGGTGTGTGTGGTGTGTGTGTGTGGTGTGTGTGTGTGGTGTGTGTGTGGTGTGTGTGTGTGGTGTGTGTGTGTGTGTGTGTGTGGTGTGTGTGTGTGGTGTGTGTGTGTGTGTGTGGTGTGTGTGGTGTGTGTGTGTGTGGTGTGTGTGTGTGTGTGGTGTGTGTGTGTGTGTGGTGTGTGTGTGTGTGTGTGTGGTGTGTGTGTGTGGTGTGTGTGTGTGTGTGTGTGTGTGTGTGTGTGTCTGTGTCTGTGTGTGTTTGTTTGTGTTTCCTTAGTTTTTTCCCAAGCCCAGGGTCCTATCCTGTCTGGCCATCATACCACATTTGGTTGTCAGACTCTTCAGACCATCCTTGAGTGTGGCACTTTCTCAATTTTTCCTTGTTTTTAATAACTTTGTTACAGGTTTGTGTGTGTTGTTTTGAGATGGGTAGTCTTGCTGTGCCTCTCTTGTCGTCTTGATCTCCTGAGCTCACATGATCCCCTCCCTCAGCCTCTCACATGCTGGGGTTGAAGGCACAGGCCACCACAGCTGGTCCTATTCTTTATTTCTTTATAGCATACTCGGTCACGTTGCTTTCCTCATGCATGTACCTGGCTAACTGGACATTCCAATTTTTATTTATGCCTCCCTTTTTGTTAAAATGCTGCATGGCTGACCTCATAGTCATATGTTCACCTTACTATAGTGTGAGTTTATTTTCAGGACTACACTGCTTGTCTGGGAGGTGGAACTCTTAGTAATTAATCTCTTTCTGGAGCATTTTCTGTTCTTTGTTGTCATGTTTACTTATAAGATAACAGAAAACACAGTATTTCTTGCTGTACTTATCATTTTGGTAACAGTGGTATGGTAACTGTGCCATTTCTACCAGTTCACTAATCAGAACAAAACAAACTTCTTGCTGTAGTTATCTTTTAGAGAAACAAAATTTTTACAGAATTTTTTTGTTCATTCTATTTCTGGCCTTTCTTCACTGGTTGTGTATGTCCATCTAGCAGTCTGACCCCACAGCTTGTAACTGGAATCACTTCCTGACTTGCATGTGTGACGGCTGCTTTCTTGGTCATTGGTCTTTTGCTTCCTCTTGTCTATTGCGCTGTGTGCTTTGTTCACTTCAGTGGCTGTCTAAGGCAGGGGAGCTGCTGTGGCCCCAGCAGCTCCCCATCACTATTCCGTTCTGAAATGGGAATCTCGCCCTGTAATCATTGGAGCAGCTGGAAGGCATGGCTTATGGGCAGACATGGAAGCTAGCCTCTTGGTGTGTTCACTTTCTCCTCAGCCATGGCAAGCAGCTGTTGGTTGGTAGAGTGGCTTTCACCTGTGAAGAGGCATCATTTTGAAAAATGTTGCTTCAGGCCTCTGTGGAATCAGCAGAGACCTTGCCACATATACATGAGTTACTAAGCTCAACATATAAGACGTAAGGTCTTGAGAACATAGGACGAATCCATCTACCAAGCCACCAACAGACAGTCCTTTAAAGAAGCAGGAAGAGCTGGGTAACAGCAGAGAAACTGTAGATGGCCAGCGGGTGTCAACCTTACTGGTAGCTGGAGAAAGACCAGATGGAAGGACCGAGGATGTCTGGTTGTCTAGCTCATCCTGCATGTAAAGAAATTGTGAGTTTGTACACTGTTGGGGTTGGAAGGGCAGTGACGCGGCTCCCTTGAATGACAATTGGCATTTTCTTCTTAAAACCCCATGACCTGTTAATTTGCCTTTTATGCAGCTCCTTGGAGAAATAGACTGTCATTGGAACTTAGGCAGAAATGTTCCTGAGAGGCTATTAGCAAAGTGTTGGAGCCCCATGTAGGTCTGTCGCTAAGATGTGTTCCTGCTATTCTGTGAGCCGCGGGCTCCATGTGTAACATCATGGGTGAAGTTCCAGAGTATATTCCTGACTAGAAGATGCCAAATTGTGTAGATTATATGGTGGTGTTACATAAAGGCAAACACGTGCACACACTCACTGGGTAATTTCTCTGCTTGGTTTGTTTCATGAGGGTATACATTTTAAAACTCTGCAAGGCTCCCAACTAACAGGGGAAGCCAAAGACTTTGAGGTAGAAGATGTTGGTAAAGGGTACTTTTATTCTCTATGTAATGTTTTAATTTTATTTTTTAGGTAACAGTATAGTTAGTTCATCTTGCTTTTGCACAGGTGTGTGTGTGTCACACTTGACCCTCTTTACAAAGCTATAGTGAATGTTGTAGCTGTAGAGGATACTGGGGACTGTGAACATTGCCTGTCATCATAAGGTTGGAGGTAGCAAGTAAAGCTGTTTGCTGAGTCCCCATGGGCAGGCAGCCTGTTTTTCCTCCAGTCTTGAGGGACAGAATCCAGAGGAGGGTGGGACAATCTTTACTCATGTGACTCAGGGGTATTATTTGGTGCCTCCTTTCTGTTCAGAGCATGGCCTGTTGCCTCCCTGGACCAGTCTGTTTCAGCTTTTGTTGGTGACCATTTTGTCTGTGCCACAAGACTTCTGTATTCCAAACTGTTTGCACAGCAGCCTTCTTGACAATAAGGTGTGAATTCAGGTGGCCAGCTCAGCACAGTTTGGTGGCAGGATTGAGGCTGCCACACATGGAGCCACACAGAGGCTGGTTTATAGGTTTACATATGGAGCCAGATAATCCAAGTCAAATTGGTGTGCCTGCTGAGAACCTGGGCGTGGCCTGCCCCTGCCACATAGCCAACCTAAGTGCTACACAGCCAGGAGCGCTCCGAAACAGCTTTGTTACTGGTTTTCAAATCAAACCTTTCCCTATATTGCTATCATCAAAGGAAACGTAATTCACAGGAGATAGCATCTGATGGCATTCCTTCCCATCCCGGCTCGTCCACCTCTCTGCCCTGTCCTTGAGCCTTGGAAGGGGTGAGACATGGTCCGCTTAGGCTTAGGGCTGGACACTCAGCAGTCATTTTCTCAGCTCTTTCAGCAGGCATGGGTCTCTGCAGAGGTGGAAGTTAGAAGGCAGGGATGTGTGACTATGAAACACGTCCAAGATACCACTAAGAAGTGTCCCAGGATCTGATGGGGCTCTTTCCTCTTCCTCCAACCTGTCCCTTGGGGTGTTTCTCAAGTCTGGGGAGATGAATGAGTTTTTGCCAAAGTGAGCAATTTAGTGTTCTTGGTGACAGCGAAACATAATGAAGATGTATCTTACTTTGAGTAAAGTAGAAAAAGGTTAAAGTTCGTACTTAAAATGTGTCCACTGATAACTTTCTATCCTTCCCTCTTCCTGTTTCTCACCCAGGCCAACTACACAGACCCTCAGAGCAAGCTGCGGTTCAGCACCATTGAAGAGTTCTCCTACATTCGCAGGCTGCCGTCTGATGTGGTCACAGGCTACCTGGCCCTGAGGAAGGCCACGAGCATTGTTCCCTGAGCCTGAGAAGTGGAGACGAAGAGGGAATGGCCTCAAAAGTAGACTGCACTTGTGACTTTGTTTCATGGAAACAAACATATCTGCTGTCAATCTGAAAATGTCAGCTCTGTGCCTTGGAATGAATGACTGGCTTTGCTGTGAGGGTTTTTCTGTTTGCTTCCCTCCAAGTGAGACCTTCCTTGTTGGATTAAATCATACTTCAGTTGTTGCCTCAAGTGAAAGTTGTTTGATAAGAAAGTGCAATAAGATTATGCATCTAAATTATCTCAAGCAAATCCCTGAATTTTGTCTGCAAGTTGTGAACTCTCATCCAACATTTTCAAAGAATGTGCAATGAAGACACACAGGCCTGGATTGTTTTGGATCCTACCAAACACGCTGGCCTTTTCTTGGATCCAAAGCTTCTGTGAGTTTTCTGCTGTGCCATCAGGGAGCTTTGAAACACTGAATGACTTTACCCATCATGGCATGCCTGCGGGTGATTTTTTTTGTCTCTGTCAGTTGTCTGGTGAATTGAGGCACTGGCCCCAGGGGCCAAAGGGTGAATTCAACTCTTAAAAGGAAAAGTAATTAGTTAGGTTGAAGAAAACAGATTTGGGAGGCTCAGCAGTTAAAATCACTTGTTGCTTTTGCAGGGGTCCTGGGTTTGGTTCCCAGCACCCACATGGTGACTCACAACTGTCTCTAACTCCAGTTCCAGGGCATCCAATACCCTCTTCTGACCTCACTGGGTGTGTGTACACACATACACGCAAGCAAACTCTCATACATATAAAAACAATAGAACAGTCTTTTTTAAAAAATGATTTTTTTTCTTCTCAAGACCACAGTGATATCCAGGCTACTCTGACATGTGTCCTTCTAATCTCTGCTGCGTGTCTTCACTGTAAGAGAGGAACCACGAGTTGTACCTTACAGTGGCCAGAATGTTAAAGATACACTTTGCAAAGCTGGGGTTTCTGGCCACCATATTTACTTTTCTTGCAGGAACCAAATTCCTGATAAGAAATGTATGTCCATTGCTGTGGGAAGCTGTGACAGCAGGATTGTGAAGCTACTGGCCACATTGCACCCATCGTCATGAAGCAGGGAACAGACACAAAATCAGGCTGTACTGTAACCTCAATCTCTGTCATCTTCCTCCAGAGAGGCTGTACCACGTGGTACAACTCAACAACCTTCCAAAACTGCCACCCAGCACTGGGCACCAAGTACTCAAACATTCATATTTATACCACTACACCATGTCTCCTGAGTTAAAGCATGTATCCACCCAGACTTCGAATGTGCTTTGTAACTGTTGATGGCACCTAACAGAGGGCCAAAGTATTTCCCACCAGATAATACTATTTTCTGAACTTTCGCCTCTTTGGAAAAGACCATAGGATTTGATTCATCATCAAATAGGACAGGTGCTCTATGGAGAGGTCACAAGTGATGTCTTCTTACATGAAACAGTGTTAATTCCAGTGTTCTCATCTAAGAGAATGTATGAGCCTTATTTGGATCCTAGTTCAAATAAAAATCTTAAAATTTCTGAAATAGTTATAAATTTGATTTTGATGTGTGCAGGTATTTAGGAATACTTATGACTACTTTTAATTGGAGTGTTGGCATCTAATGTTAAAGGAAAGGATTCTTTTTTTAGAGACAAAAGCAGAAACATTTATGGACAGAGTGGTAAGATATCTGGGATTTGTTTTAGGTTGATGTAGGAGAGAGGAAATGGATGGAAGCAATGTTGACACAAGATTGGCCGGGAGTCAACTGTTGTGTGCTAAGCACAAGGACGTTTGTTATCCATTCTACTCAATATGTATTTGAATTTCTCCATAATAAACTTAACAAGGACATGGTATTTTTATTACTAAAAGCTGAGTAGAGAAGTTACTCAAGTTTCTGAAGCTTCTCACACAACGAGTAGGTTAGGAAGAAAGAAGCACAGGGCAGTGAATGTGCCTCTGAGTGCTCTGAATTGAACTCATCTTTGCTGTATTGTCCTGGAGTTAGAGAACTGTTGGTCAGCTTCCTGTTGCCATGACAAAAACACCTGAGAGAGTTGGCACGCTCACAAGCCAGCCCCCTCTCAGGTGAGCCACCATCTGGGGGCCAAGCCTTTTTGGGGTGGGGATACTAGTCACACTCCTGACAGAAGTGCGCATGGAAAAGGTCTGAAATCTGTCAGCACAAATCCAGCTGTTCTGTCTCTACCTAACTTCCCAGACAGCCCAGCGAGGAGTACAAACATTCAGAACATCGTTTTCAGTGTCTGGCATTGTCTCTGAAGGGGTTTTTCCTTTAGAAAAACCAGAAACTCCTCTTTATCTCCAGCTAGCAGTTTCCTCCCATTTGTTTCCAAGAGAGTTAACAGTCAGCAAGGCCTGGGCTGGCTTGCTGCAAAGTGCCCATGTAACATTCCACACTACAGAACCCCAGGTCATACTCAGCAGCATTTATCCTGCAAAAACACCAGGAGAACTTATATTTTTGAAACACCAAGCGCAGGCAAGCTGTTGGGGTGAAAGGAACTGCTGTCTCTGAACTTTTTTTTTTTTAAACATTTTTTTTATTTATTATGTATACAGTATTTGCTCTACATATATGCCCGGGCAGATCTCAATGTAGATGGCTGTGAACCACCATGTGGTTGCTGGGAACTGAACTCAGGACCTTGGGAAGAACAGCCAGTGCTGTCTCTGAACTTAAGCTGGGCTTGTGCCCTAGTAAGGAAGGACCTGGGAGGGGAGGAGACACAGCCCTACAAAGGCATCCTGGCTGGTGTTGTGTCAGCTTGACAGAAAGAAGCTGGAGTCATCAGAGAGGAAGGAGCCTCAGTTGAGGAAAAGTCTCCATGAGATCCAGCTGTAAGACATTTTCTCAACTAGTTGTCAATGAAGGAAGGGCTATCCCTGTGGTAGGATATTTGATCACATTCTGATGACCCCGAGGGCATGTCCTGGAGAAACCTGTTTCTTCTTGTGTGACTCAGCCTTTAATCCAAGAGCTTTCTGTTTACTATAAATAGATTGTTGTGGTGTGGCTCAGCCCTAACACACACCTTTAATCCAAGAGTTTTCTGTAAACAGGATTAAGTAAAAACCTTAAATCAAGAGGTGGAGCAAGCAACTAGTTTACAGGGAGTGAATATAAGAAAAAAAAAAAAAAAAACGGTGAGAGGAAGTCCAAAGGATGGGTAAAGGAAGTAGAAAGGAGGGATGTTGAGTTTGAAAGGGCCTTTGTCCTTCTGGGATGTCAGCTGGGTGCTTTCTCTGCCTCTGAGTTTGCAGGCTTTCACCCCAGCATCTGGCTCCCCAGTCTTTATTGGTAAAATTGAATGTTTGAGATTTTGTTTTAAAAACAACTTAGCCCATTGTGAGTGGTGCCATCTCTGGGCTGGTGGCCCTGGGTGCTATAAGCAAGCAGGCTGAACAAGCCAAGCCATGGGGAGCAAGCCAGTGAGCAGCAGCATGGCCTCTGCATCAGCTCCTGCCTCCAGGATCCTGCTCTGCTTGAGTTCCTGTCCTGACTTCCTTCATAATGAACAGCCATATGGAAGTATAAGCCTAATAAACTCTT
>CAJQZJ010032044.1:2692904-2722318 GCA_907164525.1 Lophiomys imhausi | reverse complement strand
AGAACACCCTCTTGATTCCTAAACAACTCAAAATTTAACTATGAGACTCTAGTTGTCTATTCTTCAACGACCTCAGAGACCCGAGAGGGATAAATATATCTGCCAAGGAAGGTGTAGATTAAGTACCGATATAAACAATGTCTGTTGAGAACGTAGCTTGGTTGGCAAAGTGTTTCCTAGCATGCTCAGAGTCCTGGATTCAATCTCCAGAGCTACAGAAAACCTCTCCTGGTGGCACAACACCAATAATCCCAGGATTCAGGAGATAGAGTGAGGAAACTCAGAAGTTTATAGTCAGCCTCAGCTACGTAGTGAGTTTGAAGCTAAGCTTGGCTATGTCAGACCCTGTCTTAAAAAAAAGAAAAATCTGTAACTGAGACCAGGAGGGAGTGAGGCATGGTGGGTGGAGAGCAGAGTTAAGATCTAGGAGCCCAGCAAATGTGCTTGCTGGACCTCCTAACCATCCTTAGTTCTTTGATGTCCCTCATGTATCCTCCCATTGTCTGTTCCCGATGGATAGCAGGCCATAAAACCTTAAAAGCAAGCAAAATGAGGGCTAGTTGTCTGCTTGTCTTGGTGACTAGGTAGGGTGGAGATGGAATTTTTTCTTGGGGTAAACACAGGGCTCCTGGATCCACCTGGGTTTCTTCCATGACTCAGGGGTCTCTGTTCCAACTGCAGACAAAGCCCTTCCTGGAAGAGCCAGTGTTTTCCTGGCCTACAGGATGCTGGCTGTTGACAGGCGCACAGTGTACACCAAACACGGCTCTCCTCACTGGGCTCAGGAAGATGAGTCACATCCACTAGCCTGGTGACTTGGCATCTTGGCCCTTCCCATCATGCATGTGGGACGGTATAGCCTAGAGTTGTGCATCGTGGAATACTGAAGGACACTTGCAGCCATACAGGCAAGACCTTGGTGACTGATATCTCCCCTAATAACAACTGGGGAGGAAACTGGGAGCTAGAGATAAAGATGAGAACTTCTGGTCTTTTCAAAGAAAAAGTCTCTCCAAAGACAACACCAGACCTTGAAAATGATGCCTCAAATGATTTCATTCATACAGTTGCCCACATTTCTTGCCTGACTGTCTGGCAAGTTTTATAGAGAAAGTGTAACCTGAGGGTTTGTGCCCTATGCACTCATTGGGCTTTCTGTGAAGGAAGCCTCTCAGGGATGTTGGGTCATCCACACAGGAAACATGGTCTGAGCCTGCCTGAGGCCCCTAGGAAAGAGGCAGGGTGGGTGTGTGCTGGCTCCCCAGGCTCCACCAGCTGCTCCTCACCACTTCCCTTCCATCATGGCGCAGCTCAGCTTCTCAGCCCCCTTTCAGGTGCCAGGCTCTTTACTTCCAGCCTCCAGGACAGGAGTACAACAAACTTTTGTTGATAATTTAATTAGTATGTGGCATTCTGCAGAAGATCATCATGATGCCACCTTAGAGTTTAAAAAGTAAGAAAATAAGAAAGGGCGCATGCCAAGGAGGTCACAGGTGAGTCGTAGGGAAGCAATGGATGGGTTTGGGGTGGGGGTGGCAAAGAAGGGGAACATAAATATTTGGAAAGAGGAGGAGAGAAAAATTTCATTTAGCTCAAGGTTAAAAGACTGTTGATGCTTTCTCCTGGAACTGGGGGTTAAGTACTTGGTGTGGGACCCTTCTTATGCTTCAATCCATGAGGCCACCTCATCCAACAGAACATGGGCCTGCCCTCTCTTGTCCCTGAGTCAGAGAGCTTCAGCCATTCCTGATGGGGCAATAACCACTCCTAGGAGAATGGAAAGCGTCTGTTTTCACTGTGCGTCTCATGTTCAAAATAACCCTACAGAGCACTCACCTCACACCTAGGGAACCTGAAGTTCAAGGGTGGAACAGCACAGCTCCTGGGGAAGATTGAGGGCTCTAAGCCAGGCCTCTCCGCATCCACAGGACTTCCAGCCCCTGCTTCCTCTGAAGAATTGGCCTGGAGCTACCGGAAGAGGGCAAGGAGGAGATAGGGACTCTGTATGGGTAAGCACACCCAAATCATCCTGCAATTCGTGATCCCACAGTGCATTCTGTGATGGCTCCCAGGAATTCTGCCAAATGTGTCTAGATCTTGCTGAAGAGGTACTTTTGATATTAAATCAATGTTTAAGCCAGAGGCACTTGAGTAAAGTTTGTTGTCTGCCAACATATAGACGGGCCTTGAATCTACTGAAGGCCTAAAAGATGAAAAACAAAAGAATGAGGGCCCAGTACCTTACAGTAATGCATGTCCTTCCTGCTGTTTCTCTGAGGAACCCTAACCAATACACTTTCTTGGAAGGGAAGATGGGGTAGTCATTTTAATTAAACCCACTTTTCACTGGCACAACCAGGCCTCACAGAGAGTTCCACACGTCATATGTGTCTTGTAAATTTCTGGGTTAAAAAAAAAAAATCCTATTGCAAGATCAAAGACACTTGACATCTTTGTCAGTTGTGATATTTCTTTAAACGGTTGCTTTGTTCCTTTACGAGTCATTGAATCTAATGGAATGAATTTGGGTTGATGAACTTGGAGGGCCAGAACTGGGAACAATAGGCAGTGAGATTCTTTTTATCTCTGAATATTTGCTGAACCATTGTCATTCCAGAAATGCTAGTTTTTTGGTTTTCCTTTTAAATCAAAGTAATGGGAGATGGGAGGGCTGGGAGATAGCTCATTCGATAAAGAGCATGAGAATCTAAGGTTGAGCTTTAGTGCCCATGCAAAGAGTGGCAGGGCACACTTGTGCCTACTGTTGGGGAGGGAGGAGGCAGGAGAATCCCTGGGGCTTCTAGGCCAACCAGTGTAACAGAATCAGGAGCTCCAGGTTTGATGAAAGAGTCTTGTCTCAAAAATAAGGTGTCAAGGGATAGAGGAAGGACCGGACATGAAAGTCTGGCCTCTACACACATACACACACACACTCCTTGTGCTCAGGCACACATCCAAATACACACACTAACACACAGAGTAAGCCGGGGCTGTACAGACCAGAAGATGAGCTTGTAAGGTGGGAAGTGCTGTTGCAAGTCTTCAGTGTCTCTTGGTATGCAGTCCCTTCTCCAAGGAAGAACCCACTCCTGTTCTGTACTTGGTGACAACTAGGGTCTGTTGGTTGTCTTGGGGGGGGGTGTTTATTTTTGTTTGCTTGTTTTGTTTTTGTTTTTTGAGACAGGGCTTTTCTGGGGGAATCATGGTTGTCCTGGAACTCACTCTGTAGACCAGGCTGGCTTTGAACTCACAGAGGTCCGCCTGGGACCTCTGCATCCTGAGTGCTTAAAGGGGCATGCCACCACTGCCTGGTATGTTGGTTGCTTTTGTGAGCAGGTCACTTGCTGTCTCATCAGTACTTACAGAGCAACATTCTTGATTCATTATTAACCATGAAGGAAAAAGTCTTGGGGACCCAAGCTATGTTAAGAATCATGGCCCAAGCCTGTGCTGAGGACTCTGGGAAGGGAGAGTTGTCATGGAAGAGGGAAGCGATTCAGTGATCTGTTATGCATTCTAAATGTTAATTAATTGCTCCTAGAGACCTGCCTGCTGTCTGTTACTTTGTCTCTGGTTGAATTTAATAAAATGCTGAGGCCTGTGATTGGGTAGAGAGAGAGAGAGAGGTAAGCGAGGAAAAGGTTGGCAGCCCCTGAGGAGCAAGGAGGATCATGGAAAGAATCAGCCAAGAGCAGAAAGGAGACAGGCCATAGGCGAGAGATGGAAGAACATCATGCCATATGGCCTGGAACATTAGTATAACATGGAGAATAACAGTCCAAGGGGATATATGTATATATGAGGTTTTATCTGGGGAATAGAATTATAAGCTAGAGTAGATGGGCCAAGATTGTGCAGTCCAGGCTAAGGCTTGTTAAAATCCATCAGGTGTCTGAGTGTTATCATTTATAATGGTGGGTTAAGGATTAACACTGATGACCAACTAACTATAATAATAAATACTGGAAATAATTTATATAACTATTTCCAGAGGGGAGTGTGCTGGCTCCCTACTGTACCATCCTCACCCCTTCTGAAGATAGGATCCTGATGAAGGCTTTCAGCTTTGCATGCTCATTTCACGATTCTCAGAACTGCATTCTGGGTGTGGGAGAGTGCTTAAGTCCCACTGACATCTGTGGTATACTATCTGCCTGAAATAAGTTGTATCCAATGTCACAATCCTTTTTCCACATCATGGCAAACTCATTCTCTGCTCCTGTCATCCAGAGCAGCCAATTATTCCTCAACACTCAGTTCATCAGTTGCCTCTTCTGGAAAACCTCCATTTTCTCTCCCTGGCCCTGCCATCTTCCTATGGATCTCCACTCCATAGCAGTCTTGCTCAGCAGGCTGGCTGAGGTTCTGGGAGGAAAGGCACTTGCTGCCATGTCATATGATCTGCATCTGGTTCTATGTGGTGGAGGGAGAGAATTGACTCCTGCAAGCTGTCATCTCTCTCTGTGTCTCTGTCTCTCTCTGTCTCTCTGTCTCTCTGTCTCTCTCTCTCTCTCTCTCACACACACACACACACACACACACACACACACACTCTCTAAATGAATAAGTGTAACCTAAAGTGGGAGTATTGTGAAGATAACCCAAGGGGACACTGGGTAGGACCACACTTCTGGATAAAACTGCCAATGTCCATAAAGAGGATGTTTGCAATTTTAAGTCTTTTTCCTGTGCATTTGCTAAACCCCCTACCATCTTGCTGCTTCTCTAGAACCTAGTAATTAAAACAGAATGTAGTCCTCAGCTGTAGATTATAATTATTTTGAACTTGAAATATGTATGACATGATATGATTGTAGTTTTATTTAAGAGACTAAAGCCTACCTGATCTCAAAATTTCTGGTTGATCCAAGTTCAAAATCATTTGGTTTAGATGTTTGACAGCATTATCATCTATCTATCTATCTATCTATCTATCTATCTATCTATCTATCATCTATCTATCTATCTATCTATCTATTTATCTATCTATCATCTATCTATCTATCTATCATCTATCTTTCTTTCCCTCCTTCCCTCCCTCCCTCTCTCTTTCCTGTCTATCTGTTTACATATGTATGTGTGTGTGGTGTGTGTGTTATATGTGCATGTGCAGTGTATGTTAGGCCAGAGAAGGACATCAAGTCACCCTGCTCTATCATCCTGCATCTTCAAAGACCTTGAGGCATGAACCTAGAACTGGCTAGTGAACCCAGTGATCTTCCTATCTCTAACCTACAGTGATGGGATTACAGGTACACACAGCCACACCTGGCCTTTTACAAAGGTACTGGGGATTTGAACTCTGTTCTTCATGCTTGTGCATCAAGTGCCCTTATCTGCCAAGCCATCATGTACCATCATTGCCCAGCCCCATTTCCTTTCTTTGTCCATCCATGAGGAATGGCAAGACACATTCTGTCATATGAGAATTTAAATGATGGTTAAGGTAGCTGGGCATGATGACATACTCCTGTAATCCCAGCGCTTGGGAGGCTGAGGCAGGAGGACTATGAATTTGAAGCTGACCTGAGCAATACAGCAAATTCAAGCCAGCCTGAGTCTCATGGTGAGTCTCAACCTTATCTCAATATGGAATGGGATGAAAAAGTAACAGTGGTAGGACATGAGAGAGAGGTGACCAAGAAGACAAGACACTGATAAGCAGGTAAGTCAGAAGTGCACCAGAAAGATGATGTCAACTGGTCTGAACCAACCAGAGTAGGCTCTCTTCATCAAAACTGGTGTTGGAATATCCAGGGGAATGTAAGTAAAAAGTAGTGTATTGTCATGTGGTAATAAGAAGCAGGAATGGCATAGACTAGATTTTTAAGTACACAGAAAAGGTAAGAGGTTAAGTTAAGAACAGAAAACTTTCCTTGGTTGGTAGTCATTTCCTACAGCAATTAAGAAAAAGTTTGTAGGGGTGTGGAAAGATAGCTCAGCAGTTAAGAACACTGACTCCTCTTCCAAAGGACCCGGGTTCAAATCCAAGCACCCACATGGCAGTTCCAAACTGTCTGCAATGGCCAGGTGTGGTGATGCACGCCTTTAATTCCAGCATTTGAGAGGCAGAAGCAGGCAGATCTCTGTGAGTGCAAGGCCAGCCTGATATACAGAGTGAGTTCCAGTACAGCCAGGGCTACATAGAGAAACCCTGTCTTGAAAAAAAAAAAAAAGTTTGTAGCTTGTGTAGAGAAGAAAAGGACAAGGCAAAGACTGAGCAGGCAGTGGCCTGGTTTGCAAAGCAAGAAGCCCAGGCCTGCAACAGTGACTCAGGAGGGAGGAATGTGGCCCAGGCTGCCTGCAGCTGTGATAAGGACAGGATGGGGCCCTGCGGAGGACATCCTGCAGCAGCCTTGGGACTTTCCATGAGGGAGCAACCCACAGCCCCCAAGAACTCTGGCCTTACACACCAGAAGATAAGCAAGAAGACACGGGAAAAGTGCTCTCTGCATCAACAGGGCACAATGCTGGTGAAATCCAATGTCCCGCCCCACTCTCTCCATCAGCAGGGCATGATGCTGGTGAAGTCCAGTGGGCCCGTGGATGGCTGTGTTTCAGATCTTGCAGGCCTCTACCCATACACTGTGTTGAGTACTTTCCATCACTACACTGGGGTGGTCCCAGCTCTATAGCTCTTATCCCATGGTTCAAGGTGCGGGATGTTTGTGCCACTGCACTGGGTTGTGTCATACACATGCCATGCTTGTGTCTTAACGTCCTTAGATGCTCTGCTTGAGCTGGGATGCCTTAGCGATAGAGCAGTTGCCTAGAATGTTCAGGGTCTTAAAGTTCAACCCTTAGTACTAAAAACAAAAACCAAAACCTGAAGAAGTAGGATGCTCTGATAAGCAGGCCTCATTCTGAACACAAGTTGTACTTCCTAGGCAAAAATACCCACATTGATGAATGACTCACCTGAACTGCTGTCACTCCCATCACCCCCAAGACTCCGAAACATGCTTTCTTGTGACCCAGTCAGTACCCTTTCTGGGTGTCTACTTACTAGACACCCAGTGAGTCCATGGGGGGCAGCACATCCACCCTTCTTGGAAGTGGTTGTCACCTTCACTCAGTGATGAGTGTCATTGGAGCTTCCTGGGAGGCAGATGAGGCAGATGGATCCTGTCTGGTCAGGTTGCTCTCCCTTTCTTCATTGCTGAATCCAAAAAGTAACCCATAGTATCACCACAAAGTCACTTTGATAGTATATGCTCTTGATGAGACATGAGGATGGCATTTCCCCTTGTAGCTCCTTCCCTAACCCAGTAACTGCAGACCAGTTGTGAGAACATTAGGCTGATCCTTTTTGAAGGGCATTCTATAAAATGTCTAGTGAGTGCTCCTCAAAATCAGCAAGGTCATCAGAAATAGAGAAGACTAAGAAATGTGCTACTCAAGAGGAACCCCAGCAACCTGGCAACTAAATGCAGTATGGGATTCTAGTGGGATCAGGGGATAGGAAAGAGCATTTGGGTATAAACCACAGAAACCTGAGTCAACTATGAACCTTAGTTAATAATCTATAAACACTGGCTTATTAATTCTAACCAATACACCATACTAATGGTAAGATAGTAGCAACAGAAGAATTTAGGCATTGGGGCTATGAGAAATGTGTATAGGGCCTCTGCACCTACCTATTCTGAAAATCTGAACTATTTTATGATGGTGTGCTTTTAAACTATTTATTAACTCTAAACACCTTCCAACCCACCAACCTGAGGTACGAAAGAAAGGATATAGACCTCCTAAGTCGCAGGTCCTTGGGGTAACTCGTCAGCAGATCAGCCAAATCAGCATACACAGGAACAGATGCAATCAGCAACAGGAACACAACAAACAGCAGAAACGGAAACACAGCTAACCAGGAACACCAACAAGGACAGCTGAAGAAGCAGCTTTTTGTGGCTCTGGAATTGGCAGCAGTGGTGACAATAGTTGCCACACCCCCATTTGGGGCTGCAATCTCTTCAGCCAAACCTGGGCCTTGATATTCAGGAGCAAAGGCAGAAGTAAGTCTCAGAAGAAACATGTCTTGAAGCGTTGTCTGGAGTCTTTCAGAGTGAAGAAGTGATGAGCAGCAATTAGAATCAATGCCAATCAAAAAGCCACTCTGTTTCCAGGGCCTCCTCTTTCTACCTGCACAAGACACCTTCCAATTGGCCAACTCTACACTCTCCGCACAAGGTACTTCCTGTTGACAAAGAGCAGGAGCTCTCTAAGGAGTCTGTCCATCAAAGGATGTAAATATGTTCCCCATGTGTGACAGTTTTCCAGCTGGCAAAACATCATGTGCTCTTTCATCAGGATGTTTTGTTCACCAGGATGTTCTGTATGTCTCTTTCATGAGTCTGTTTTTCAGTTGTGTACAAAGCACCTCCACATCCCATATTTAAGACCAAAACAAAAAATACATTCATTCAACACAACTGTGCCTCCAAAGAAATCTGGACCTCCATCACAATGTTACAACTTAGATAAAGAAAAATGAAGGCACCCCCTGGAAATGGGCAGAGAGATACTTTGTTGGTGGTGTTGTTCTTGTATCAGTCAGGGGCAGAGCAGATGGCAGTCTTTTGTTCATCCTACCTTGATGCCTGGCTTGGTGATAAAAGCTGTCTTATGCCTAGGGCTCATAAAAATCAATTCAAATCAAATCCAGGCAGCGCAGAGCTGGAGGGGGGAGACAGAGACCCCTGAGCTGCTATGGCACCCAAAGACCTGCCCTCTAGTGCACAGCACAGCACAGGCAGGCCATAGCCACCTGCTTGCTGACACTCCCGGCCTCACAGATGGAGGATGTCACCCAGGGGCTGGCCAACTGTGTGGCCAGCCTGCAGTGGGAGCCACCACAATGTTGAAGTATATGGTGGACAGATGGGAGAGAAAGAGCAGTGGAGCAGCTTGAGCGCCATGAAGAGAGATGGAGGCTTGAGGGTGGAGAGGAGTAGCCTGCTATGAGTGGCCAGCCTTGCCACCTGGGGACATGGTGAGGTCCCAGCCCAAGCTGCAGCTGATTGTCATGTCTGGATCCATGGTTATGTAGCAGCAGGGGACAGTGTCCAATGTGCATGGCTCATATTACCATAGAGAACATGGGAACTCCCTGGTTGGGGCAGTCACTGGGGACTGTAGAAGAAAATGGCTAATTAAATTATTTACTAGTATTTATATTATATTAATTGGTTCAGCAGTTGTTAATCCTTAACCCCCCATTATAAATGAATATGCACAGACACCATATGGATTTTAACAAGCTTTGGCCTGAATTTGCAATCCTAACCCATCTAAGCTAGTTCATAATTCTATTACCCAAATATGACCATATATATATATATATATATATACTTTGGACTGCTCTTCTCCACGCTATGCCAATGTTCCAGGCCACGTGGAATGATCTTTTTTAATCTACCTCATGGCATGTGTCCTCCTCCTTCCTGCTCTTGGCTTCTTCCCTGGAGGCTTCTTCCTCCCATGATGCTCTCTGTCTCTGAAGTCTGCCCACCTTAGTTCTGCCTACCTCTGTCTTTGCCCAATCTCCAGGCCTCAGCATTATTTAACCAATCAGAGACAACATAAGTAACAGACAGCAAGCAGGACTAATTAGCATTTAGAATGCTTAATATCACCCCATCAGGGGACTACAAGGATGTCCAGGGGCTATGCATAACTGACCTCACCCCTCACTGGATGCAGTTCTCTAGAGAGCTCACCTCATCTCTCACCTCTGGCAGCACATGGGAGAGCAGGCCCTGCTCCTCACCCAGGTGGCACAGTGGAGTTGGCTCTTGTGGTGGGGTATGGGTGAGCTGGCCCGAGGATATGTATGTGGAAGAACTATGCTCCCCTGACCCTCACCCCTTGCCACCGTCAGTCATGAGCTTAGGAGAGCTAGCCCTGCCCCTCACCAGCTGCAGCACTCAGGAGAGTGTGCCCAGCACCTAATCTGGACAGTACAGCAGAGCTGACCATGATGGGGGGGGATGGTTCGCAGGTGAGCCAGCCCCAAGAGGGAGAGCGTGGGAGAGCTGGCCCTCCCACTCTTCTACCATGAGGTGGCCTAGGGTTGAGGGACCAGGAGAAGGAGATGTCCTCTGCCCCCTCACCCCTTACCACCTAAGACAGGCAGGAGAAATGATGCCAGGGTCTTGGGAGAAGGTGAGTTGTCCCTGCCTTTCACCAGCTACAGCAATTGGGAGATGGACCCCTGCACCTCACCTGGGCAACAGCCCAGTAGAACTGGCCCTGGTCAAGGGGGCACGGGTGAACCTGCCCTGAGGACAGAGTGAGAGAGAGCTGGCCCCACTACTCTTCTGCTATAAGGTAGCCTGGGCTAGTGAGAAATGCCTTCTACTTCCTTGCCCCTCACCACCTGTGGCAGTTGGGAGAACTGGCCCTGAGGTCATGAGAGTGGGTGAACAGGCCCTGCTCCTCATCTGGGCAGCACAGTAGAGCTGGCCCTGGTGGAGGGACACAGGTGAGCCAGTCCTGAAGGCAAGAATGCAGGAGAGCTGGCCCTGCCACACATCTGGCATGAGGTGATGTGGGTATAGAGGTGATGCCCTCCCCCTTCCCCCTTTGCCACTTGCAGTAATCAGGAGAGCTGGCCCTGGGGTCATGAGAGCAGGAAAGCTAGCCCTGCCCCCTCACTGGCTGTAGCACTCAGGAGAGTGGGCCCTGCACCTCTCCTGGTCAACACAGTGGAGCTGGCTCTAATGGCACAGGTAAGCCACCCCCAAGGGTGTAACAGTGGGAGAGCTGGCCTAGCCCCTCACAGGGTGCAGCACTTGGGAGAATGAGCCTCCACTTCTTGACTGGGCAGCATAGTAGAGCTGTGCTCTGGAGGCATGGCTGCAGGTGAGCCTGCATGAGAACAGGAGAGCTGACCTTACCTTCTGCTGATGGTGGCATTGGGTAGCCTAGCTGAAACAGTGTTTGAGAGCTCACCCTGGTGGTGCAGATAAGGGAGAGCCGGCAGGCTGACCAACTCAGCTACCACCCAGATCCAGGGCTCTGAGTTAGCCCACCCCAAAATCTATATCATCTGTGAATGGTTGGGATGCATGAAGAGCCTGGTCCTGCTGATGCAGGGTTGCTGAATCTCCATGACATGGGGCAGCAAGGGGATGACCAGGAGGATTCCCTGTGAGGATATAATATTGATGGTATTGCAGAAGCCAGACAGACTCATTACAATGAACATTTCCAAGTGAAGGTGTATGGACAGAGGGATACACTGTGGGACACACAGTGACATACTACAGCGTCCATGAGGAGGTTTTTTTTATGCTTTGGTTTTTGTTGTTTGTTTATTTATTTGCGGGTGTTTTATTTTGGGGTGGGGGTTTCAAGGGGGAAAAGCAGATAAGAGAATGGGAAGATGAGTGGGACTGGGGTACATGATGTGAAACTCACAAGGAATCAATAAAAAGTTAAAAAAAATAATGAAGGATTGAAATCCATCTTCTGTAGGGGTTAGATAAATTAGATTTAGAAAATATATAGGAAGCCGGGCGTGGTGGCGCACGCCTTTAATCCCAGCACTTGGGAGGCAGAGGCAGGCGGATCTCTGTGAGTTCGAGGCCAGCCTGGTCTACAAAGCAAGTCCAGGACAGCCAGGGCTGTTACACAGAGAAACCCTGTCTCGAAAAACCAAAAAAAAAAAAAAAAAAAAAAAAAAAAAAAAAAAAAAAAAAAAAAAAGAAAATATATAGGAGATTCTGATACTGTCTCTTAATTCGGGGCATGAAGAGCATTATCAGCATGAAGTCAGGAAAAACAGGAAAGACTTAATAGACTGAAAAACAAGGTTGAAGTCAGGAAAAACAGGAAAGACTTAATAGACTGAAAAATAAGGTTGAAGTCAGGAAAAACAGGAAAGACTCAATAGACTTGAAGAAACAAAGTATCTGGCCTGACATTGTTTTCAGCTGCTAAGTGGACGGAGCCAAAATTAAGCTGAAACAGAGTTCCTCCTATTTAAGGACAGTGCATGGAGCCCAGAGGAGAAGAGGCCCCTGATGCTAGAGAGCTCCAAGAGTCCTGCTGAAAAAACGGCTGGCCATTGATGGCCAGCTCTCTCCCTGAAGCAGAAAGAAGCCGGTGAGCAAAGAAAGCCTGAGCAAGACACCAAAAGGCCAAGGACTGGACCCTGTGGCTCAGCTTTTGCCTGGAGGGGTTTGATCTGTCCGATAAGTGGCCTAGGGGAAACTGTGCCTGGCTTTAAGGACTGAGGCAGAGCAGCTGAGTTCCTGATTCAAAAGAAGTAAGTTGGCCTGCAGACGGCTGGGGTCTCCCACAGAGAAGAAAGCATGAAGCCTTATTTAAGGTGAGACTGCAATAACCAACTTACCCTGACGAACGTGCATGTGAGAGATCCAGAAAAAGGACTGCTAAGTGCGTTAAAAAATCTACAACAAACACTGTGTTCCTGACGACTGAGGACCTGCCCCAGAGACTGTATCATTCTAAAAGGTTAGAAAAATAATTATCAATAGGTTTAGTGGATAGGTTAAAAGGGGTTGTAGGAATTTATAGAATTAATAGTTAAGAAATTGTTGGTGTTTGTTATAAGTGAATTTAGTAATAAATAAATAAGTGTTAAATAATAATTAAAAAGTTCGGTTACAATCTTCACCCCCACTGGCTGGGCGGTAGCAGCATCTTTGTCAGAAGGGAAACTTCACCCACTGTATTGTTTGCTTTTCTCATTACGATGACAAAAATTAGCCCATAAAAGGAACTTAAAGGAAGAAAGATTTATTTTAGTTCACAGTTGAAGAGCACAGGCCATCATAGCAGGACAGGCTGGTGGCCTGGCACGGTGTTAGGAACAGGAGGCAGCTGGCCACAGTGCATCCAGGTCAGGAAGCAGAGAGAGAAGAATGTTAGTGTTTGGCTCACTTCAGTCCAGGACCCGAGTTCAACAAAATGTGCTGCTCATCTTTAGGATGAATATTCCCTCCTCAAGTAAACCTCTCTGGAACTGCCCTCAAAGTCACACAGAAGTATGTCTCCTGAGTGATCCTGAACCCTGTCAAATTTAGCCATCTGAGAATCTTAACTCAGCCTTCCAGGTCCCAGGAATGCCACTCCCTACTGAGCAAACACTCATCCACTCTGATCTTCTATCAGTCTTTCAGATATCTATTATACAACCCACAACTATTAATATATTCTTTAAAACCCCATCTTAACATTTCTGATTCAAAAGGCAACACATTCCTAGATGGAACTTGAAAAAAAAGCAAGATATTCTTGTCAAAGTGGTTTCTGACTTAAGAAATGATGTATTGCAGAACTTCTCTTAAAAGATGTTTTGGAAAGGGCTCTGAAATGCCCACTATGGTCTACCCAGTAGAGGCTGTGGAAGGAAGCACTTGTTTCCAGTGTTAGCTGGCTGTGACAAACTTAAACCCCCATCTGACTGCAAATGCAGAATCCAGTCCATCTTTCCCCACAGTGATTTGTGAGTTTACAAATTCACGTTCCTCTGATTTTCATCCAGTGTGAGTCTCTCAGGCTGTGGTTGCTTCACAGAGAGAGAGAGAGAGGTTAACCAAGGGGGTATTTAAAGAAAAGTTTTCCTTGCCTTCAGGAGAAATGCCTTAAATATAACATTAGAGCCTTTAAAAATATTTTTGTTCATTTAACTTTTATTATTTATTTTTTGAGACAAGGTCTCATTTATTCCAGTCTGGCCATGAATTTGCTCTGTAGCAGAGAGTGACCTTGAACTTCTGATCTTCCTGCTTCTGTCTCCTGTGTGCTGGAATTACAGGTGTATACCACCAAACGCAGTTTATGAAATGCTGTCTGGAATGGAACCTTGAATTTCTACTAAGCAAGTACTCTACAATAGACCACATTTTAGCTCTTTGTTGTTGTTGTTTTGTGTGCTTTGTGTCCACAGAGGCCAGAAGAATGCATAGGATCCCCAGGAACTGGGCTTACATATGGTTGTGAGTCACTGTATGGGTGCTAGAAATTGAACACAGGTCCTCTGGAAGAACAGTCATTGTTCATAGCCTCTGAGCCTTCTCTCCAGCCATGAGCCTTTTGTTTTTGTTTTTGTTTTGAGACAGACTCTTACGTAGTCTACGCTGGCCACGGGCTTGCTGTGTAGCTTAGGATGACCTCGAACTCCCGATTTCCAATCCCCATCTCTGCCTCAAATTACAGGTGTGTAGATCAAGTTCAGCAACTATAGTCTTGATTTGTCTATTTGTGGCACATCACACACAACATAACTGAAGTCACAGAAAAAAGAAGCAAGCAGGGAAACGCATCTTTGAAAGACCGAACTGCACCACACCATGACGTTTGGCATGCTTAGTTAGTTCAGCTCCGCAAGCCTGACAATGCAGTGGTTACAGTATTGTTTCCTCTTCATCTCTCCAGCTCTCGTCTCTTAAGCTTTTTTTTGTTTTTGTTTTTTTTTTTCGAGACAAGGTTTCTCTGTGTATACCTGGCTGTCCTGGGCTTTGTAGACCAGGCTGGCCTTGAACTCACAGAGATCCGCCTGCCTCTGCCTCCCAAGTGCTAGTATTAAAGGCGTCCGCCACCACGCCCGGCTTCTCTTAAGCTTTGCACAGTGTCTTGGTCTCTCTTCTTCTGCCCTTTGCTGGCCTCTTCCGGCCTTCATGTGCTTTGCTATCTAGCATGTGACCCACACCTGTGTATGAGCTGGTACAGAAAAATGGATCAACCAGGCGTTTTACGTCCATTCCTGCATACCACTGTTTAGTAAGGGGTCATCAGAAAAATCAGAGCAACTAACTTCAACATGTGAGGGCTGAGGAGACGGCTCAGCAAAGTGTGCATCACACAATCATGAGCCTAGGGTTAGCCATCCAGAACCCAGGTGAAACAAAAGCACCTTGGAAACCCCAGAGCTCAACTTGGGGACCCTTTAACTCACTAGTTACCAAACAGAAATAAGGAAACTGTCAGCAGGAACATAGTTCATCAGGTTTTGGGGATTTGGTTCTCTCTCTCTCTCTCTCTCTGTGCATGTGACACTTTGGGTGTCATTTCTCAGATGCTTTCCGTCCTGTTATTTTTTGTTTTTGTTTTTGTTTTTGTTTTTCAAGACAGGGTTTCTCTGTGTAGCCCTTGCTATCCTGGACTCACTTTATAGACCAGACTGGCCTTGAACTCTTGGAGATCCACCTGCCTCTACCTCCCAAGTGCTGGGATTAAAGGCGTGTGCCACCATGCCTGGCCCTGTCCTGTTTTTGAGACAAGGTCTCTCACTAGCCTGGAACTCATTAGGTAGGCTAGGCTGGCCCAAGAGCCCCTGGGGGGGAGTTGGGGTATCTCTGCCTCTCTGGTGCTAGGCTCACAACCTGAGCCACCACCACTGGTTGGTTTTCTGTTTTCTCTTTGTTTGTTTGTTTCACCTGGGTTCTGGATGTCTAAATCTAGGCTCATGATTGTGCAGCTCAGGCTTTCCTGAGTCGTCTCCTCAGCCCTCACATGTTGACATTAGTCACTCCGAGTTTTTGATGGCCCCTACTAAACAGTGTACATGCGTGCGTGCCTGTGTGTGTGTGTGTGTGTGTGTGTGTGTGTGTGTGTGTGTGTGTGTACGTGCTTATGAATAGAAGGTGCCTATGGAGGTCTGTGCATGTAAGTGTAAGGGGCCTATTGGGTCCCCAGAGCTCTTCGAGGCAGCTGTCAGCCACTTGACATAGAGCTGGGAACCAAACTCAAGCTCCAGTCCTCTGCAAGCACAGCGCATGTTCTTACCCTCTGAGCTGCCTTCCAGTCCTCTGCAAGCACAGCACATGTTCTTACCCTCTGAGCTGCCTTCCAGTCCCACGACAGAGTAACTCAGTACTGAGTCCAGGCGTATGTGGCTTCGGCTTTCTCATTTTCAAGATTGTCCTGGCGATTCCAGGTCCTTTTTGCCTCCCCACCTCCACATAACAGGTAGACCAGACTCTTGGTTTCTTTAAAAACATCACGGCCTGCTCAGGTTTTGATTTGAGTCTACAGATCAGGTTGAGAAGACTCAGCATCTTAACAGTACTGAGGATTATAAACATAACCTTGGCCTGCCTGTCAAGTAATGTAAATCCTTTTAAATTGCTCTTAGCAGTTTCTCATAGCTTTTAGTGTACATTTTTTTCATATGTTTTATTAAATTTGTTCCTCATATTTATGGGTTTTAATTGTTATAAGTGATATTTAGCTATTCACACAGTAGTATATCGTTTTTATATTTTCTTCTTAAACTATTTTTTATGTGTTCGGATGCTTTGCGTACATCTACATCTGAGCACCATGTAGGTGCCTGATGCCTGTAGAGAAGGAAAAAGAAGGGCTTTCGAACCCTGGAACTGGTGTTAAGACAGATGGCTGTAAGCCAGCATGTGGGTACTTGGGATTGAACTCAGGTTCTCTGGAAGATCAACCAGTGCTCTTAACTACCAAGCCATCTCTCAGCCTCTACTTTAAAAATTTTTATATTTCTAGATTCTTGTTTTGGAAAAAAATCAAAACATAAGTTAGATACAGTTAAAAAAAAAAAAAAAAAGCCTGTTAGGGGCTGGAGAGATGGCTCAGCAGTTAGGGGCATTTGTTGCTCTAGCAAAAGGTCTAGTACCCAGAACTCACACGACAGCTCACAACCATCCACAGCTCCAGCTCTGGAGACCTGATGTCTCTTCTGATCTCTGTGGACACCAGGGGTACTTGTAATACACATACAAACATGAAGGCAAAACACTCATACTCATAAAATAACTTTTAAAAAAATCTTTTTTAAAAATCACTTTAGCTGGGCTGTGGTGGCACACACTTTTAATCCCAGCACTTGAAGGCAGAGGAAGGCAGATCCCTGTGAGTTCAAGGCCAGCTGGTTCTACAGAAAGAGTTCTAGGACAGTTAGGGCTGCACACAGAGAAACTCTCTCTAGAAAAAAACAAAATGAAACAAAATCTCCTTAAAGTATACAAGTGAATAATTTTAGTACACTCACAAAGCTGGACAACCATCACCCCTATGTCCACCATGTCCCCCCTCAAGAAAAACTGCACATTGATTAGTGTCACATTTTCCAACCTTCCCCTCTCAATCACTAACCTACTTCCTGTCTCTGTAGACTCAACCATTCTGGGTATTTTATAGAAATGGACCACGTGTCTTGGGAGCACTGTACCTATGAACTCCCATGCTTATGTCTTGTGAGTGTTACACCCATGAACGTGAATCTGTGTCTTATGAACACTGTGCACATGGATATCTACACAGGTGTTCTTGTTTAAAAATTATTTTCAAATTTTTTTGAGTGTGCAGTTAGGAATAGAATTGCTAGGTCATAAAATAACGCTGTGACTAGCTTTACCAGGAACTACCGAGCCATTTTCAGGAGTGGTTCCTGTTTCCACTTGTCCGTGTTGCTTCCGTTCTCTCTGTGGTGGGAAGTGTTACCTCGCTGCCGTTGGTGTTGCACTAATGATGCTGGGTCTCTTCTCATGTGCTTACTGCCCCTTTGTGTTTGTGAAAAAAGAAACGTGTGTGTGAAGGTCCTATGGCTGTTTGCTATTAAGTTGGTGTCCCTTTTGCTGTGGAATTAGATAGAGCTTTCAATATTCTGGATCCCAGATTCTTATCAGATAGATGGCCTAAGAATGTTTTGTTCTATTCTGTAAGCTAGCCTTTTGCCTCTGGTGATGATGTAATTTGATAACCAGACTTTAAAGTGTATGGGGGTGGGTGGCTGACTTGTACGTGAATGTGTGTGATCCGCACGTGTGTGAGATGTGCACGTGTGTGTGGGGTTGTGTATATTGATGAACACTGATCACCTATTGAGTAGTCGCTCAACCTTTGTTGTCAAATGGAATTTTAATAATTTTATTTTTCAATTATTTATTATTGGCACTTAGAAATATGGCTAATGTTTATAAAACATTGCTGGAAGTTCACTCAAAGGTTCATTTTAGTTCTTTCCAGTCTTTTGAGCCTTTAGTTCTCCTTCTTTGCTTTGCTGTTCCAGTGAACAGTGGTTTCCAGTAAATGTGAACTGTGGTAGTCAGAATGGACATTCTTGCTACATGTCCATTTTCACAAGAAATCTTCTGTAGTGTTGGTGTTAAATGCCGTCCTCATATCTATGAGGTGGTCATATGGTTTTTTCTCATTAATTCTGATGATGTGATGGATTACTCTAACTGATTGATATTGAAATAATAAAACAATATTGCATTCCTGGGAACAGATCCACTGGGTCATGCTGTATTGTCCCTTTTAAAAAAAATGCTGAGTTCAATTCAATATTATTTTGTTAAGAAGTTTTTGTGTCTCCATGAGGAGCATTGGTCTGTGGTTTTCTTTTCTTGTAATGTCTTTGTCTGGTTTTTGATTAGAGTTTGTGTGAGTCAGATTCTTGTTACTATAAAAAATATCTGAGATTATGAATTTACAAAAGAGAAAAGGTTTGTTTTGGCTTGTAGCTTTGGAGGTTACAATCCATGACGGATTGGCCCCCTTGCCTTAGGCCCTTGATAAAGTGGCACATGACAAAAGAAACACATGCTGGGCCAAAACTACTGACCATATGGCTAAACAATGAAAGTGAGGAAGAGGAAATTTTTGGGATCCCATGCACAGTGTTCGCCATGTTAGTCCATTGCATGAGTGTGAGAAGGAGAGGACACATGCAAGTCCGTGTGCAGTCTTAAGTCACCAGAGGCTGACCTCTCCTTTTCGGCTAGACCTTTTGTTTTCGGTCTAGCTCTCAAGACTGAATCAGACACATGAGCTCAGTGTGTCCTGTGTAACACAATGTTCACATCTTCAGCAGGTGCTCTGCCTCCTTCATGGCCCCAGGCTCCTTCCAGAGGAGCCAGTGACTGTCACTCAGCATGCTTCATAAACAAACCGTTATCAAACCAATGTCTAAAATATTGGTCCTTTTCCAATTAAGGAAATGGATACCATGACCTGGGAACGTGCTATAGGCTTGTGTCCACTGAAAATTCATATGTTGAAGCCTAAAATCATAATATATTTGGAAATATACATATAGGAAGGCAGTTAAATCTTAGTGATATCATAAGGGTGGAGTCCTTATGGTTCAATAGGATTGGTACAGTACTTTTCCATTAGTATAGCAAAACACCTGAAGCTGGGTACTTTATAGTGAAAGTGGTTCATTTGGGTCACAGTTTGGGAGGTTGGAAGGCCAAGATTGGGTGGAGCCACTGACTCAACCTTTGATGAGGAGCCTCTGGCTAAGACATATCATGGTAGATGGTATCATGGTTAAAGTACATGAGACATGAGAGAGAGAGAGAGAGAGAGAGAGAGAGAGAGAGAGAGAGAGAGAGAAATTGCATGGAGACAGAAAGCAGGAGAACAAGAGGATGGGCCAACTTTGTTCTCTTGTACAATTTATTCTTCCAGAAATTACATAGGATCTAGAAGAAGTACAATTGATACCTCTAAGAGCAGTAGTTTAGTTACTTTTCAGTTGCTGTGTCAGCACCACAACTAAGACAACTCATAGAAGAAAGTCTTTGGTTTAGAACTCATAGTTCTAAGACTGTCCTGCTGAGGAGCCTGACAACAGGCAGACAAGCACGGTTCTGGAGCAGCAGCTGAGAGCTTACATCTTGATCCACAAGTACAAAGCAAGGGATACTGGGAATGGCTCTGGTTTTTAAAACCTTAAAATCCATCTCCATAGACACATCTCCTCCAACAATGCCACACCTCCTAATCCTTCCCAACAGTTCCACCAACTTCTGATCAAGTATTCAAATATATGAGCCTCTAGGGGCCATTCTCATTGAAACCAGCATAGGCAACATCCCAATGACCTAACCACCTCTCACTAGGCCACTCCCTTATAGGTTTAATCACTTCAATAACACCACATGGAGGGCAGGGGGTTCAATTTTCCACTCCAAACAATTGAGGTATCAGGAGTTTGTTCTCTATTTCCCTCTGCCTCACTCTCTCCCTCTTCCTCTCTCTTTGTCCTTCCCTCCCTCCTTTCCTCCCTCTGACTGTCTCCAAGATAGGAGGAGGGCCCTAACAGAAATCCAATTGGCCATAGACCTTCATCCTAATTTTCTAGATTCAAGAACTATGAAAACTAACATCCTGTTGTTCATAAAACTCATTCTACAGGATTCTGTTATGAAAACTCAAACGGACTAATATAGGAGTTCCATGAAACAGACCCAGTATTTCCTGGCTCATCAGTTCAAGCTTTGGGGCCTCTGATGGATGCTGAGTATGTGGTTCTCTGTATAGCACTGCAGGCCTGGATAGGTACCTGCCTCTCCTTGTATCCGTGGTCCACAGTGCTTATAACACTTGGTAGATTAGTCTTTGAAGATTCCTGCAATTCCTTCTGGTCTCCTCCCACAAACTGATTATCAGAGATTACATTGAGGCCTGAGGTAAAACCTCTTTCCGCAGACCCACACATCCACCCCAGTTTCCCAGAGTTCCCACGATGCCCTAGGTGAGTGATGGGAACTCAGGACTACCTAGCTAGGGTCAGGTTGCGTACGGTATAAAGCAGATCTGTCAGAAGTGGGCTGAAGACTGCATCCTGGCCTATGCCACCCCTCCAGTTGCCCTGAGCTGTGAGCCTTTGGTTTGAGGAGTTCCAGGGTTTTGCTGAACGTGGTGACTACTGCAGTCTGTAATGCTGTACACATACCTACTGTGGAGGCTGAGGCTTCCCGGAGGAAGGCTAAAGTATAATAATTAAGTAGTTTGATGATCTGGCCCAGTGTAGGAAGAAGAGGATGAAAAAATGGAAGGATAAAGTCAAGAGAAAAACAGGTAGGAAATAAAAGTGGGGGACAAAGCCATGGATCCCGATCACAGAGGACTTCAAGTTGCAAGGCTCTGGGCTGGGAGGGGACACAGGCACTTGTACACAGTATCTGGGCCATCTCCAGTGTCTTTCTTCTCTGTTTTAGATGTGGAGACACAGAAGTTCCTAACAACCATCACACATGGATGGCCACCACATAGATGGATGATCATGAACTTTAGAGCAGGGCCAGGTGCCAGAGGGGAAGAGCATGTGTATTAGTCATTTTCCCCAAGCTAACTTAAGAAAGAATTTGCTGTTGCTCACAGTTTGAGGGGATACAGCCTTGGAAAGCGTGGTGGAATGAGGGGGAGTCAACTGGCCACATTGTACCCACATCAGAAAGAAATGACCTTTGGTGCTCAGCTCATTTCTTCTTTTTTATTCAGTCCAGGGCTTCTACGGATGGGATGCTGATACCACATCCAGTTAAACCTTTCTGCAAACACCCTCATAGTCACACCTCAGGGTGGTTTCCATGGCAGTTCTAAATTGAGTCCTGCCACAGTGTGTGTATACAAAAAAGGCCTGAGAGCTTGGGCTCATCTGAGTTTGTTGGGAATTTTCCTTCAACTCCATGTGTTTTCGAAACAGCAGCACAGCAGTTGGGCTGACACCATCTGGCGTCAGTGAGAATGGTATAAATGTTTCTGTTTTAATTCAGGCCAAAGCATTATTTTTACAACATTATCAATTCGTTTCTTCCAGCAGTCACTTAGTGAGAACAAATGCCAAACAAATGTCCAAGGTAAAGGACATCAATAAGGTAAAAAAGTAAGAGATTCATTTAGGTAATAGTAATACCCCTTTTCAGGCCAGGCCCAGGCGAGCTGGGCACAGAGGATTCTGAACTTGTTCCAGAAGCTTCCACAGAACCTAGGTATGTTTTTGACGTCTACTCCCACAGTTTAGCTGGCCTGTTGCCATGATGGGGAGTTTTATTTATTTGCTTTTCACTTTCCAGTATGAAATGCAGACATGTCTTGATTCCCCCGCATCTGGGACTGTATGAATAATTCTATCTAGAGTCTTTCTGTTCATTTGTAAAGGAAAGGCTTCCCCTGGGACTGGTGGGTGCCTGGAAGCTTTGCTGGAGAGGTGCTTTCTGCTCAGAACACAGCTCTGCTGGGACACCTTATACATCAGGAAAGCCGTGCCCAGTTTCTCTGTGGCAGTAAGTTTTATTTTGGGCTAGTGCTACTTTATCTTTTGAAATGGTATGATTTTCTTATAACCCGATGGACTGCTCTGTCTGGAGGTCGCATGGCCAGGTCTGTCCTCTATTCATAAGCAAAGTATACAATTGTGAGTGCTGAGGCCTTTGTGAATATTGGTAGAGGCCTGGGCTCAGATCTGGTGTCTGTGTCAGTGATCCTAAAAAATATTCAGGACAAAAGGTGGCAAGAAGGGGCAGGGAGGTTACAGTTCAAAATAAAATGGCCTGAGGCTCTTTAAAAATTAACTTGCAAATAGCATGCAGCCTAACCATTATATCCATAGGTATTTAAACCAGAGAAATGGAAAATTGTGTTCATACAAAACCTACAGGTGAGTTTTGATAGCATCTTTATATGTAATGGCCACAAACTTGGAACAGTAAAATGGCCCTTTAACCAGAAATTGGTTGAACACACTGTGGTACATCATGCCATGGAATACTACTCAACAACAAAATAGAGAACAAACTGATATGACAGTCACCTGAGAATCACTTTCACATGTACGTGACTGTTGGGGTAGTGTTAAGCATTCTAAATGTTAATTGGTCCTGTTTGCTGTCTGTTACTTATATTGACTCTGATTGGTTAAATAAAATGCCGAGGCCTGAGATTGGGCAAAGACAGAGAAAGGTGGAAATTCCTGAGATTAGAACAGGAAGCCTGCGCTTTAGACAGAGGATTCAGCATTCCAGCCAGCAGCAGGAGGAAGAAGAAGACACACACCATGCGTTAGAAAAAAGAACCTCTTTCCACATGGCCAGGAACATCAGCATAGTGTGGAGAATGGCAGTCCAAGGGGACGTATGTATATATGGGGTCATATTTGGGTAATAGAATTAAGAGCTAGCTTAGATGGGCTAGGATTGCACAATTCAGGCCAAAGCTTGATAAAATCCATGGTGTCTGTGTGTATTCATGTATAATGGTTGCTTAAAGATTAATGGTGCCAAACCAATTAACAATAACCTAAATACTGGTAAATAATTTAATTAATTATTTTTTACACATGACATTATTGAAGGGACAAAGGTAAGGAAATGGAGATCCTATGGGGTATAGAGGAAGGGGAAGGGATGTGTGGCTATAAAGGGGTGATCGATTGGGAGGGCTGTTGTGTTGGGAACACTTTGCACTTGGCTGTGTAAATGTCTGTATCCTGGTTGTGCTATTGCATGTACATTTAAAAGATGCTGCTCAAGCCGGGCGTGGTGGCCCACGCCTTTAATCCCAGCACTTGGGAGGCAGAGGCAGGCGGATCTCTGTGAGTTCGAGGCCAGCCTGGTCTACAAAGCAAGTCCAGGACAGCCAGGGCTGTTACACAGAGAAACCCTGTCTCGAAAAACCAAAAAAAAAAAAAAAAAAAAGATGCTGCTCTTGGGAGATGATGCCGCCCAATGCTAGAATGATACAGCACATCCTCATTGCTCTCTTTCATGCTTCTCTGGGATTCCCAGAAGCCCTGGGGTTCCTTGGTTTCCCTCAGCCCTAATCGTTTCTGCTCCATTTTCACAAGGTGTCTGCCCTCTGCCTGTGTGCCTTTGTTTTTGAACCATTCTCCTCCCTCTTTCTATGACGCCAGTTGCAATGAGCTTACCTCAGTTAGTTATTTCTCAAATGGTCTTATTTTCAAACAGGAGCACACTCTGGGGTTTAGAACTTCAGTAGGTGCTTTTGGGTGACACAGTCCAGCCCAGAAGCAGGCCATGCTTGGAAAGAAACAGTAATGAGAGGGCAACCCTTGTTTCATGAGATTAAGGCGCAAACATTGGATCAGACAGCCTCTCTCTGAGTTCATGTCCACATCATGGGTCAGCTGACTCAGTCACACCCACTCACATCTTTGAAAAAAGTTATTGCAATTGTTTCTGTAATAGTTTTTTTTTTCCTTCACAGGAAACTGATTTTATTTATTTATTTATTTATTTTCGAGACAAGGTTTCTCTGTGTATACCTGGCTGTCCTCGACTCACTTTGTAGACCAGACTAGTCTTGAACTCACAGAGATCCACCTACCTCTGCCTCCCTAGTGCTGGGATTAAAGGCGTGTGCCACCACGCTGGGAAATTGCAGACAGCTGTGAACTGCCATGTGGGTGCTGGGATTTGAACCCTGCTTCTTTGGAAGAACAACCAGTGCTCTTAACCATTGAGCCATCTCTCCAGCCCAGGAAACTGATTTTATTTTGTGCTTTTGCAACTTACAGTGTGTATGATCTTGGGAATGCCATTAACCACCAGATATATTTACTAGTGTGAAAATGAGTATAAATATTCAGTTATTTATTTGAAAACTTAAAATATGATTACATCATTTCCCATTCCCTTTCCTCCCACCAACTTATTCCATGTCTCCCTCTTACTCTCTCACAAAATCATGGTCTCATTTTCTTTGTTATATATTTTTCTATATACACACATAAATACAAACTGCTCAATCCATTTTATGTTACTTGTTGTATACGTTTCAGAGTTGACCATTTGGTATTAGATAACCACTTAGGGGCTCATCCCTGAGGAGCATTATTTCTCCTGCCCTCAGCATTCCACACACTTGCTTGTAGTTCTTTGTCTAGGGTAGGGCCCAGTGAGATTTCCCCCTTTCCATGGTGCTAGTGTTATACTTCTTGGGGGTCTTCTTTAGGCAGCCATATTTTTGAAACTTAATGGGTGAGCTTTCATGTCATTTCTAGGAGAGAATCTCACAGCAGATTGGCTGGTCACTGACTCTTACAATCTTTCTTCCCCTTCTTCTACCCTATTCCTTGAGCCTTAAGTATAGGAATTATATTGTGATATATCAGTTGTAGCTGGGGACCCCATAATCACTGTTCTCTGTATTTTGACTGGTTGTGGTTTTCTGTAATGGTCTCCTTCTGTTGCAAAGAGAAGCTTTGTTTTTGTTTGTTTTGTTTTGTTTTTGGATGAGGGGTGAGAGTTGCACTATCTGTAAATATAAGGATATATATTTAGAACAAAGTTAGGGATTGTGCTGGTTTAGTGAAGTGGCAGTATAGATTCTCCTCTAAGATCCATGATCTCACCTGCCCCAAGTAATTAGCTAGGTTTACAGTACCAGGCTTGGGTTCCCTCCTGTTGAGTGAGTCTTAAGTCCAATTAGAGAACTGTTGGTTACCATCAAGATATGAGTGCCACTACTGAACCTGTAGCGTTATCAGTGGCATGCTGGTCATTGTAGTTCTTAGGCACTGCAGCTGGGTAGGACCTCTGGTTGCTATCCTTCCCTGAAAGCTTGCACAGCACCTTCTAGTACTAGAAGAGCTAGTCTTCAGGGAGGAGGCTTTCATGTCAGATCCAGTTCAGATCCTCTAGATCTTATATCTGATGCATACTGTCTTTACATTTGGAAACTTACTTTCAACCTCTGAGAGGCAACAAAGTGATTGATTCTATTATCTTCAGAGGGTCTTAGAAAATCCTTAGCAACAACTCAAACAAGTGGCTTCTCGTGTCTGGTATTGAGGGTTTTGTTAGATAGCCTATGACTCTTGGGATGAGTATTGTCAACCCAAGTGGGATAGCCTGATTTTATATAGGTAAAACAAACATTTAAACTACTTTTTAACTTAAAAATATGTTTCTGTTCCTAAAGACAATGGCATTTAGTAAGTAGTGAATTTTTTGGCAGTCAAGCAGGACTAAATGCTTTGTCTTCATCCCTTTCCCTCACTCCTCCAGTTGGGAAGTAGATGGGCAAGGATAGATCAGATCATGAGGAGTCAGCAGAATCATGATTGATTTGAGTAGCCTGTTGGGAGCCATGTAGGTCTTGAGTAGAGGGGTGACAAGGGTGACACAGTGTCTCCCCGGCTAAGGAGGGCAGGGTGAGGTCACAAAGGGCCATGACTGGGAATCATCGAGAGGGGTATGGAGTCAGATATGACCCATGGAGCCCTTCCAGAAGATGGAGAGGCCAGGTGTAAAGGGAGCCTGTGGCCTAAAACCCAGCATCTGCAGTACAAAGAGTATTCCAAGTAGACAGGGACAGAGAGGCAAAGTATGAAGCCTTCTTCTGCCTTCTTCCCTCTTCCTGCTGCTTTGAGGGTCCTAGGCCAGGCATGGATGTCCCCCCAACCCTCTTCCCATGCTGTACCAGCTGCAGAATGAATGCTCAGGCAAGGAGACACAGGCTGGAAAGGACCCAAGGGAAGTAAGTGGTCAGGCTGAGAGCTTGACATTGACCTTAGCAGCGTTCCCATTTTGGTGAGGATGGAAAACACATAAATCATGACCTCAAAAGTCCTTCCACCTCTCACAGGATGCCAGGGAAACATTTATATCAGCTTTGGTAACAAACAAGGTCAAATTATATTTGGAACTCTTCAATTTGGGCTCTAGTGAATGTATATGCTTGTTGCTAATAAAACACTTGAGCTAAGTTTCTGCTGGGAAAATATGAAGCTCTTGCTGTTTGGACAAGTAGATTTTTCAAATCAAAGATTCAGATCTTCAGAATAAGATCATTAATGCCTATTTAAGAACGCTTTTGGTTTCTGAGCGTGAAATGTCAGGGTCACACCATTGCAGTTTTGCTAAATTTAACCTTAATTTTTACTACCCCCTTCATATCCAAATGCTCTAAAATAACTGCTTTTTCCTTGGGAATACATGTAGCTGAAACTAATCATTATGGAAGTGAATTGTCAAGAGAGCCTCCCCTCTCAAAACAAATAGAATGGAATTGTTGAACAACAAATCAAAAAACTCAGTCAAACTTTCTGTGCTGCCCAGGAACAGTTCAAATGGAGTTGTTGATAATTTATTTTTGTTTTTTATGTTCATTGGTGTTTTGCCTGCATGTATATGTGTGTGAGGGTGTCAGAAGCTCTGGAACTAGAGTTACAGGGAGTTGTCAGCTGCCAAGTGGGTGCTGGGAATTGAACCTTGGTCTGTCTGGAAGAGCAGCCAGTGCTCTTAACTACTGAGCCATCTCTCCAGTCCTCCCGTTGTAACTTAAACTTAAACTTACACAATGTCCAGAGACCTTGGTGTCCTGCAGAGGAAGGAGGAGGATGTCCTCAAATTCCTGGACACGGGAACCCACTTAGGTGACACCAACCCTGACTTTCAGATGGACCAGTACATGTACAAAAGGAAGAGTGGTGGCATCTACATCATAAATGTGAAGAGAGCCTGGGAGGTACTGCTTGCAGCTCGAACTGTCGTTGCCGTCGAGAACCCTGCTGATGGCAGCATCTTGTCTCCTCCAGGAACACTGGCCACTGCGCTGTGCTGAAGTTCAGCTGCTGTCCCAGAGCCACTCCCATTGCTGGCCACCTCCCACCTTCACTAACCAGATCCAAGCAGCATTCAGGGAACCATGGCTTCTAGTGGTGACTAATCAGTCCCAGGACTGACCACCAGCCCCTTACAGAGGCAGCATATATCAACCTGCTCACCATTGCTTTGTGTAACACAGACTCTCCTCTGTGTTATGCGGACATTGCCATCCCATGCAACAACAAGGAGCTCACTCCGTGGGTCTGATGTGGTGGATGCTGGCCCTGGAAGTACTCCACATGTGTGGCACTATCTCTGTGAGCACCATGTGAAAACTGCAAATTAATTAATTAATGTAGTTATTAGTAAGTATAAACTGTAAGATTAGGCCGGCAGAGTAGCCGGTGGCTTGGCAGAGGAGCAGGCGACCTGGCCCGAGTGCCTTAACTGGTTGCCTAACTTATCCTGGAGAAAGAGCCCCGGGATGAAGGGAGGCCTACACCATCTGTAACCTAAACTCTGTTAATTAATATAAGTTGTTATATTAGGCCAGTAGAATTACCAGTGGCTTGGTGGGAGATTTGCCTGGGCTCAAGGGGAGTCTGAGAGTCTGGAAGTCCAATGGCCCGGGACTGCTTGGACTGAGGGCTATAAGCCGCCACAGTCTTTTCCCCAATAATTAAACACACCAAGACCTTCAATGTTTTAACGCTTAGCCCTTAGCTGGGCAGACTCTCAATTAGCTACTCTAAGTTAACCCAGATCGGATCACCTAATCCCAAACCACCATGTGCCTGCGAGTACCTTCCAGCCTTTTCCAGACGTCTGTCTCCTTCTGTGTCTCCCGGTGGAAGGAAAGAGAGTCTCTGTGTGTGCCAAGTTCCTGCTCTGATCTCAGGAAGTCCCACCTTCCTATACTCTTTCTGCCCAGCTAATTGGCCATAAGCATCTTTTATTAACCAATTAAGAGAATGCCTCAGAAGGGGCGGTAACCAGATCTCAGCATTGAATTCAATGTATCAGAAACAATGTTAGACCTTCCCTCAACAACCATGGGAGATTATACCTGATCCTTACTTCTGTGGAGACCAAGAGGAGGTTGAGAAGAAGGAACAGGCTGTGGTCAAGGGGAATTTCAGGGCAAATGGACCACACCAGCTCCTGAGTTCACTGATGGTCAACCAGAGTGGCTGACTGGGTCTGAGGGTGTACCCACCCAGCAGTTTCCTATTGAAGACTGGAGTGCCCAGCCAGTCTCCAAGGACTGGTTAGAAGCTCCCACAGAGCAGGGCCACCAAGTGGGTTGGAGGTACCACTGAGTGGTCTTGAGCTTCTCTGCAGACACCTGAGCAAAGGGAAAAAAGGTGGAAGGAAAATAAAGCTCCTAAAAGATGAAGAAGAAAACAAGTAAGAAACTCAGTCAAATAAACAAATGAACAAAAACCACATCAGCCCAGGTGAAATTGTAGGGGTTGGTGGCACTTTTCCTGGCCTTGCCTGTGTCTTCCATGCTCACTGGTCAGTGGGTTTTCACTATCAGGGTAGAAATAGCTTTATTTGATTTAGAATAGGGGTATGGAAACCCACAGCCAAGAACAAGTGGGGAAAAAAAAAAACCCTTACAGATCTGGCCTGGCGTTGCAGCGCTGGTTGAGATGAGCAATATTGTACTGGACAGAAATTTCACAGGAAGATCCTGGAACTGAAGTCGTATGATGGGCTTGATCAACATTCCATATATGTCTGGCTGAACAGCAGCCTGTGAGCACATACAGCATAGCCCCAAGAGGGTCTGAAGTTAGAGGAACATTGGGTCAGGGTTGAAAATGGCCCCCATTTTATTACACTCCCTAATTCAAACAAAGATTCACCAGTGACAGCATGTGGTCTCTGAGCAGTCACTGAGTGACTGTAGAGAAACCAGTCCCGTACTCCCATGTGGTAGTTTGAATAAGAATGGTCCCTATAGGCTCATATATTTGAGTACTTAGTCACCAGGGAAACTCTTTGATAGAATTAGGATTAGGAAGTGTGGCCTTGTCAGAGGAAGTGTGTCGTGTGTGTGTGTGTGTGTGTGTGTGTGTGTGTGTGTGTGTGTGTGTGTGTGTG
>CAJQZJ010032044.1:2660781-2692894 GCA_907164525.1 Lophiomys imhausi | reverse complement strand
GTGTGTGTGTGTGTGTGTGTGTGTGTGTGTGTGTGTGTGTGTGTGTGGTGTGTGTATGTATCCGAGTCTTCCAGGGACCTTGGGCCTTGTACCAAGCTGGAAGTGCACACTTTCCAGCTGAAAGGTTCAAGTAGAAAAGGATGGAACACAGAACGAGGTCACAGGATATCCCAGAGAGGAGAATGTAAAGTCCTACAGCTCCCGGATACTCATGCAGCAGAGAGAGACCCTCTCTGCCTTGCAGCATAAGGTCACAGCCCTTTTAGCTAAGCTGCCTGCACCAAGCCAGGTGACAGCAGGGAGCTTGGGGCTCCTGAACAGAGCCAAGTGGTGGTGGGAGTCTGATTTGGCTTGGGAAAATCTGGCAGCTGCTTCGGGAACAGCCAACAACCTTCAATGACTGGTGGTGATGATCAAGACACGAGCCTCACTGGCATCATCATCATCATCATCATCATCATCATCATCATCATCATCAAGGTGGAAGAGGGATCTTTCACCCTGGGCATCCAAAGTGAGCTCTGGATGCCAGCAGTAGGAGCCTAGTTAGGTAGGCAGATCTAAAAGTCCAGTGATGAATTCTCCAATGTTACAGCCCAAAATAGTGAGCCTCAGACAGTCTTTGTTGAAGTGGATGGTGGAAGGAAGGAGTGATTTATTTTGTGAACAGGGACATTATAAACCGTGGGCAGTGGGAGGGGTTTTGATGATGAACACGTTTGATTGGCTGGGACTAGGAGTGCCAGGAATGCTTCATTTACATGCAGCAGCATGGTTCTATCTTAAGAAGGAGAATGCAGTGTAAGAGATGTTATATTAATATAAATTAGATTTAGTGAATATCTAGGGGCTTTTGATACAGTCTCTTAATACAGGGCATGAAGATCAACTTGTCTGTGGGCAATTGACATAAGCAGCATATGGACTAAAAATAAGGTTTATAGCCTGGCATTGTTTTCAGCTGCTAACAGCCTTATGAAGTGGGCAGAGCCCAGATTAGGCTGAAGCCAGGTGAAACAAGGAGAGGCCCTATTTAAGGACGAAGTGGGTGGAGCCTGAGAGTTCCCATGCTAGAGAGCTAGAGACGACCACGAGAGGTAAGGCAGTGTGTATCATCTGATGGAGAAAATGCTGGTGGACTGAAAAGCTGATCTCAGAGCTGAAAAAGTACAACTAACTCTCCCTGAGGCAGAAAGAATCTGGTGGGCAGAGAAGGCCTCAGTAAAGCAGCAAAAGGCCAAGGACTAAACCCTGTGGTACAACTTTTGCCTAGAGGGGTTCAACCAGTTCAAACAGTGGCCTGAATGGAACTGTGGCAGCCTCAAAGACTGAGGCAGAGTGGTTGAGTGGCTAATACAAACTGAATAAGTTGGCATATGGACAGCTGAGGCCTTCCAGAGAGAAGAAAGCCTCAAGCCTCATTTAAGGTGAAACTGCCATAGCCAATTTACCCTAAAGGACCTATGTCTGAGATATTCTTGAAGAAAGACTGTTGACTCAGTGCCTTAAAGGATCTACTCCTAAGGTGTTCCTGATGACTGAGGACCTTCCCCAGAGACTGTATCCTTCTAAAAGGTTAGGATTCATTGTTAGATAATAGTTATTATAGGTATTAATAGGTTTAGTTGTTAGGTGACAGGGGTTATAGTCATTCTTAGGGCTAGTAGTTAGGTAATTGTTTACATTTGTTATAACTGCACATAATTATTAATAAATATGTATTGGATAATTAAAATAATGGTCTTCAATGCAGTACCTAATTATCCTGTGGACAGGAGGAGGGGGAAGGGGAGATGAACTCCAGGTATGGTTAGAGGCATGAGCAAAGGCCATTGGCTGAAAGCTAAGGTACTAAAATATCTCATTAGCATGGGGACGCATTTCTAGGAATCCCAAGTGCTGCTGAACAGGTTTCTTATCAGGAGAAAGGGTTGAACTTGTAATTTCCCTGAGGGCTATATGACATTCCTAAGATAGAGGGTGTAGGGTCCCACAGTCTGGGAACCCCTAGGTAGAGAAGGGGAGATGTTGCTGGCAAAGAGAGTCTGTCATTTTGCATTGAGCTCAGGAGCTTTTCAGTAACGCTAGACTTTGACCTTACCAGGAGGATTTCTCTCTCTCTCTCTCTCTCTCTCTCTCTCTCTCTCTCTCTCTCTCTCGTGTGTGTGTGTGTGTGTGTGTGTGTGTGTGTGTGTGTGTGTCCCAGACTCTGTCTCTTTCAGCCTATAAAGGTCAGGATGTAGCTCTCAGCTCTAGCTCCAGTGCTATGCTCCCTGCCACAATGATAATGGATTAAGCCTAAGAAACTGCAAGCAAGCCTCCTGTTAAATGCTTTGTTTTATAAGAGTTGCCTTGGTCATGGTGTCTCTTCACAGCAATAGAACAGTGACTAAGACATCCCACCAAAAACAGGCATAAGTAAGATTGTTTTAAAAACTCAGCAGCACTGGGTGTGGTGGCGCACGCCTTTAATCCCAACACTCGGAAGGTAGAGGCAGGCGGATCTCTGTGAGTTCTGTACAACTCACTATTTACAGCAGGCTGGCCTTCAACTTAAAATGATCTTCCAGCCTCTCCCAAGTGCTGGAGTTACAAGTGTGCACCATCACATGTGGCTGTGGTGCTCGAGTACCTACAATAAGTCTTCCAAATTTGTTTTCCTTTTAAAAACATGTTTTAACTATTATTCAATGCCTTTACATTTCATATGCATTTGGGATTGGTTTGCCAGTAGAATTTTGATTAGGACTCTGTTAAATCTATAGGATATTTTAGTGAGAACGGCATTTTTTCCTTTGAGACAGTCTCTCCATGTATCACATGCTCCACTCAAATTCACATTCATCTTGATGATTCAGCCTCCTGAACACTGGGATTCCAGGTGTATGTTGCCACCTTTGCCAACTACCATTTTAATAATAGTGCTTTTTAAATCCACATAGACAAAATAGTTCTCCATTTATTTAGACCTTTAATTTTTCTCAAAACATTTTATACTTTTTAGCATACCACTCTTCTACTTTTTTGGGGTCTTTTTTGTGTGTCTGCACGCATGCACACGTGTGTGGTATGTGCACATGCATGTGTGCAGGGGTGGAGGCCAGAGGTTGATGTCGCGCACCCTCTTCGATCACTCTTCACCTGACTTTTTGAGGCAGGGTCTCTAATGGAATTTTGAGTGCACCTCATCAGCAGACCCCAGGCTCTGCCTTGCACTAGCAACACAGTGCTACACATACAGATTTGCACTGCCATATCCAGATTTTATGTGGATGTTGGGGCTCAGAACTCGGGTCCTCATGCTTGGACAGCGAGTACTTTATCCACAGAGCCATCTTACATAAGTTTGACCCTCCTTCAGTTAACCTTTCCCCCTACCCCAACTCCAGAACTCCCCAAGTCTATGTGTTGCTGAGGGGTCGGGGGTGTATGGCTGGACTGTCAAGAGAGGATCTATTTGTCCCCACCTTCTAAAGGAGAGTGATAATATCCCATCACCACCAACACAGACCTAGCTACTAGTGCATTGCTAGGCATTTCTCATTGCCATAGCTACAAGATCAAAGGTCACCACAGTAACTTCTGTTCCATGATGGCCAAAGGTTATGGCAGGCCTGGAGGAAATTGCTACATCATAAAACCTTTTCTCGTTGTAAGCTGATCACCTCAAGTGCTCTGTAATACTGACACCAACCTATCACACTGAAAGACTTCTTTTAACTTTTTATTTTATTTTCTTTCTTTCTTTCTTTTTTTTTTTTTTTTGGTTGTTCAAGACAGGTTTTCTCTGTGTAGTCCTGGCTATCCTGGAATGCACCCCTTAGACCAGGCTGGCCTTGAACTCACAGAAATCTGCCTGCCTCTGCCTCCTGAGTGCTGGGATTAAAGGCATGTGCCACCACACCTGGTTCTTCTAGAAATTTTTAAAAAGAGGTTTTTCAGTCGGGACAGTTAGGTAGTATGTCATTCCTTATTTATCTGACAATGTGTTTGAATGTTAGTTTTGCCAGATATAAATTATTTTGCTGAGAGTTTTTTCTTTGGACACTTTAAGATGCCATTCCTCTTCCCTTGTGTCCTATTGTTGCTGATGAGAGTGCAGGCTTTTAAATTGTTACTTCTCTAGAGATGGTTTTTCTTGTTTTCAACCTTTCACTTTATTTTTTGTTCTTAACAATTTGATGCAATTAGGTGAAGATTTCTTTGTGTTTTTCCACTTGGAGTTTATGGAGACTCTTGTTTTCAATTAAAGCAAATGCTTTGTTCTATGTGAAGCAACCTAGTTTATATATAACAGTTTAATAGAATGGTGTGATAAATTTTAAAAAGAAAAGAAAAAAAATTGGGTTATAGAACCCTCTCCCCCAAACAAATTTCTTTCTTAAAAAAAAAAAAAAATCAGTGTTTCTCGACCAATGGACCAATGTGACACGTGTACTCACTGACTACTCATGTCTCCTTGCCATTGCACTAATGGCCACTGGGATTAAAAAGAAAGCCCAGCTCTGGGCTTTTGAACCTCAACTTAATGCTTTTTATTCAGATTAGGGGGTACTAAGTCAATAGTCTTGGCATTTCTTCCTCCCTTTCTCTCTCTTCTGGACATTGTTTGCAGCTGGTGGGCTCTATCTGCCCCACAGTCTCCAAGCCTCGCTCTCCCTTTTCTCTCTTTCCTCTTTGTTTTTCAGATGATAGGATAACAGTTTATTGCCCTGCAAGGTGACTAAAATTCAGTTATTTCAAGTCTACCCCTGACCCCACACAGTGTTTCCCTTTACTGTGAAAATTTTTCAACTCTAGACTTTTCCATGTGGTTTTTCAAAAATCTTCTTTATTGATATTTCTACTTCTCAAGTCATTTTCATAATATTTTCCTTAAATTCTTTAAACATGGTTTTCTTCAATTTTTCAACATATTTCAAATAACAGCTTTCAAGTGTTTGCTGAATCCAACATCTGGACACTCAAAGATAGTTTCCCTGGACTTTTCCCAGGAAGGCTCACAGATTGCTGTCTTCTTGTGTAATCATGGTTTCTGTTAAAATGTGGATATCTTCAGTAATATATAGACTCATGTCTGCATTCGGCTTTCTTTTTCTTCTCTGAGAATCTTACGTATTACTGCTCTCTCTTTCTGTATATGTGTAGTTTTCAAGTTATTTGTATTTTATTTTATGCACATGAGTATTTTTCCTATAGGTATGTATGTTTACCACGATTACCATGTGTGTGCCTGGTCCCCATGGATGCCAGAAGAGAGAATCAGATCCCCTGGGACAGTAGTTATAGGCAGCTGTGGGCCACCACATAAGTGCTACATATCTAACATAGGTCCTCTAGAGGAACAAGTGCTCTCAATCACTGAGATATCTCTCCAGTCCATAATACTATACGCTGTGACTTGACTTTTCACGATCTACTGCCCTGCAGTATGCATCTCTTGATATTGCTGCTTAGTTTTCATTTAATTATTTATTTAATTAATATTTATTTGTTTGTTTATTTTTGGTTTTTGGAGACAGGGTTTCTCTGTGTAGCCCTGGCTGTCCTGGACTCACTTTGTAGACCAGGCTGACTTTTTAGAGCAGGCTGGCCTTCAACTTAACTTTTTAGAGCAGGCTGTACAGAAAGACGTTTTCTTAAAAATTCTTTCCCTCATAAAAACAGAATAAAAGAAACTCCAAAGCCGTAGTAATTGGGACAATGATGGTGTGAATGGAAAGGCATATAGCTCAATGGAACATATAGATAGTGCATATGGGTATGCTTACCGACCAGCTGACATCTTGGACAGGCAACATGGCTGAGAGCTTGATACCCGGATGAGCAGCTGAGTTCAATGAGCAGACTCACATGGTGGAAGGAGGGAGCCGACTCCCATAACTTGGTCTCTGACTTCCATTCACGTGCTGTGGTGTGTGCATGCCCAGGGTCTCTCTCTCACACACAAGCAGTTTTTTTTTAATTAAGAAAGAAATTAACCTGTATATTTATCATCAACTAATTTGTAACAAAGATGGTGAGGTCATTCAGTTGACAAAGAATAGCTTTTCCAAGTCTTGTTAGGACAATTGAATATCCTTAAGTTGGAAAATTCAATTAAACCCTTCAAGATAAATATAGAAATTGACCCTAAACCACTAAGGGCTTAAGAGTAAGAATTATGGGGTTGGAGAGATGGCTCAGAGGTCTAGAGCACTGGCTGCTCTTCCAGAGGTCCTGAGTTCAATTCCCAGCAACCACATGGTGGCTCACAACCATCTATAATGAAATTTGGTGCCCTCTTCTGGCCTGCAGGCGTACCTGCAAACAGAACACGGTATACATTAAAAATAATAATAATAAAATAAATCTTAAAAAAGAGTAAGAATTATGAAGCATTTAGGAGAAAAGATTACAGAAAATCATTGCAATTTGGGATTGAGCATAGAGTTCTTCAGAATCACTTGAAAAGCACAGTATAGGACAAACAAACAAAAAAATCAAAATGTAGACTTTTGCTTTTCAAGCAACCAGTTCAAGAAAGGATATGGATGTTCAGCTAAGTTAACTCCTGGAGAGTCTTCGTAGCATGAACAGGACCCTGAGTTTAATCCTGGTACCACATACATGAGATGTGGGAGCTCATGGCTATAAGCAAAACTCAGAGAGGTGGGAGCAGGAAGATTGGAATATAAGGCCATCCTCATCCTGAGCAACATGAGACCCTGTCTAAAAACAAACCAAACAGAAAACATATGAAGGCAAACCTTAAACTATGAGAGATATTTACAAATTTATGTGTCATAAGGGTTCTGTACCTAGAATATATGAAGATCTGAAGAGATGGCTTGGTGATTAATAGCATTTGGAAAGGACCAGGGTTTGGTCCCCAGCACCCACATGATAGCTCACAACTACCTGTAATCCCAGCTACAGGGGATCCAACACCTTGTTCTCCACTGCACAGGCACTGAATGTACATGGTGCACATATATGCATGCAGGCACACACTCATATGCATAAAAGAAAATAAAATTTTAGAAAAGATCTCACAGGTTATTAGTTTTTAAGTCAAATAAATCAATCAGAATAAGCCAAAGGTTTTCATACGGATTTCGCTAACAGTGATACACAAATGATTAGAGAAGTGCATGGAAACATACTCCTGACAACTGTGAATGTTCATGGCATCTAGGAACTGGCTCTCTATGTGGCAGGAGATGGGGTAGGGTTGTCTTGCTGTCCTAGAATCTGTGATGCCTAGATCAACTCTCTGAGTAGCCAATATGGCAAAAGCAGCACTTGTCTGTAATGCATTCATTGCTGGTAGCCATGAGAACATGTTGTCACCAAGTCTTTGGAACCTCATTCACATAGTGGATGAACTTATTCCCAAGACTCTTTCCTGGCCACCTGATTGCCCCTTTACAACCTTCCCACAGCCTAGCCATGTCCTGAGTGGCAGTGATCCAGCTCTTTGCCTGCCACTCCTGGTAAGTTGCATTGTACCTGGTTGTCACTGAATACTTCCAGTCTTCTGATCTAGTTCTTTGAAATATGAAGTTGTGTCCTATCACCCTGTCATGTATTATAAAGGAAAGAACAGAGGGAGAAGTGAAAACATTTTCCATGGCATTTACGAGCAGGCCGTGGCTGGGACTCGTAAAAGGCAGCATGCAGCCACAGTAGCCAAGAATGAGAGGGAAGTGTGGTTTTCTGAGCTTTGCTGAATACATGGAATTTCTCTTGTGGGGCAACTTGCTTGGAAATAGAAAGAGGTACAGCTGAGACATGTGATTCTCATTACCAGCTACAGCCTTTCAGATGGGACACAGAAATAATTGGACAAGCTCCTATTTTAATTACAGCTCTTCAGCTTTTAAAGAAATGACCAGTGGAAACCTGCAAGCCACTACAAAGCTCCATTTCAGAGTCCCTGGATTTCAGCCTGGAGTGGATTTCCTTCAGCAGGGCCATGGTCACAGGCCACAGTTGGTGCTTGTTATTACAGACATAAAGTGTTCACACACTCAAAGATGAACCCATCTATCTCTGTGCCGTTCGTTGGGCTTTCTAGTTCTCTCTTTGCTCATTAGGTTTATCCTTTTAGGGTACTTAGGGGCTTTTATATTTTCCCAAGCTCTCCCCTAACAAAGAAAGAGGACACAGGAGCCTCATCACAAATGAAAACAGAGTATGGAGTGCACACAGGAGGCCCTTTTAATGCACACAGTAGTCCATTTTTGTGACTGTTCAATGTATGGAATGGCTCCCCAACCTGTCTAGAGTTCCTGCCTCAGGGACAGCCATGAATCTTGAGAAGTTCCTCAAATCAGGACGCAGGCTCCTGTGAAGACAAGCAGCGCAACCAACAGTGAGACCCTGTACCTGAACTTCACCAGAGCCCGATCCCCTCACTTTCTTCCTGTCGGTGGCGACAGAAATAAAGACATAACACAGTTCCACTCGTCAATTGCAGCAGCCAGGGGCATTCCTTTGGTCTTTTAGGGACCTCGACTCAGGTAAAAACCATATTCTTGGCTTCGACATATGAACGAATTTCAGAGTGAACTAGCATGAAGTAGAGATGGAGTTTATTAAAAGAAACAGAGAGTGGGGGTAGTGACCCCAGACACCCTTGCGGTTCCTGTCTCTGGACTCCCTGAAGGCAGCCTGTACAAAGCAAGGAGTAAGCTGTTTTGTCTATGGAAGACGGGTGAATCAACGTAAGGAGTACAATCTGTGTTGCAGCCACAATTTCCAGTGTAAAGTAAGAATTCCGACGAAAGAAGCAAGTGCCCCATGTTCTGTGTGCTTTGACAGGCTTCACGCTCACTCTAGTTCCAGAAAATTCTTTAAGAAGCCATCTTAGAACATGGTCTACTTTCATTCTCTTGCTGGGACAGACTCTGACAAAGAGTATCACAAAGGAAGAAAAGGGTTATTTGGGGTTTGATGGGGTGGTGTTAAGCATTCTAAATGTTGATTGGTCCTGTTTACTGTCTGTTACTTACTTTGACTCTGATTGGTTAAATAAATGCTGAGGCCTGGAGAATGGGCAAAGACAGAGTAGGCAGAACTAAGTAATCTTCATGGGCTTTTTGAGACACAGAGTGTCTTGGAAGAAGAAGGCTGGAGAAGAAGCCAGGGGCAAACAAGGAAGACACGCCATGGGGTAGATTAAAGTAGATCCTTCCATGTGGCCTGAAACATCAACATAGCATGGAGAATAATAGCCCAAAGGGACGTATGCATATATGGGGTCATATTTGGCTAATAAAGTTATGAGTTAGCTTAGATGGTCTAGGATTGCACAACCCAGGCCTAGGCTTGTTAAAATCCACCTGGTGTCTGTGTGTATTCATTTATAATGGTGGGTTAAGGATTAACACCGCTGAACCAATTAAAGATATATAAATACTAATAAACAATTTAATTAGCCATATTTTTTCTACATATGGCACCCAGCGTATGGCATTAAAATCCATGCTTACAGCCTGAGAAAGGCTGGATAAAAAGTAACTTCCTAGCCAAAGAGCAAGGAGCTCCCTTAATAAAAGCTACTGCCTTACAGCAATGGTGGAAAGCTTAGCTCTCTTTATATGCTAAATAACCGGCAGCCTTCTAAACAGAGCTTGAGAAGGAAATTAACTGCCTAAATTAAAAATGGAGAAATTCATAATGTCTCAATATGTTTGGATTCCAATTGAATTTGTTTCTCTTAACATACAGATAATTTTTACACTGACAATTGTGGTTCTATGTATACTTCTTGAGAAAGATTTGACAAGGATAGGCTTAAGGATATCTGTAAGGGAGAGAGCTTACAGACGGAATGCTAAACTGCTGACAATAACAATGGGGGAAGTAGGGAGGCCCTGCCTGATAGAAAAGAAGTTGATGGCAGCTGGAGCTCACAAATGAAGGCCCATCAAGGACATACAGTCAAAGCTAGATTTCAGGAATAATGAACAGAACTTTAATTACAACATGGGATGACAATTAGACCAAGGCTTTTGGAATGTTCTTGTTTCTTTGCTTGATTTTTGTTTAGATGTCTTTGATTTTCCTATATCGGGAGGTAAAAAGGATGTTTTTGTCGTTTGACAATGCGAAATATAAGAGATTTTAAAGATATAAAGAGAAAAGGGTCACAAGCCAGTCTCCTTAGATGTGGGATACCCACTGGAAAACTGGTTTCAAGAGCGATATTAGACTATAGGGAAGATACCTTAATCACTGGATGTGATGGTGTAAAGACAGATGGACCTCTGACCTTCGCCAAGGTTAGCCTGATCTACAAAATAAATCCTGTCTTGAAAGAAAAAATAGATATGTTGATTGTGAGAAATTATATATTTTCAGAGCAAAGGAACCAAACACCAAATAAGACAAGATAAGCCCTGATGGTCCAGCTCAAAGACTATTCCGGCCAGGACTTCAATGAAGCCCTGAACTTTTCCATCCAAAGTTCAACGGACTACAAACTGCTTAGGACATTCAAATTGTTGAGCACATAGAGACTGGACAAAAAAATGTTACTATTAAATTGCTTAACCTTTTTTTTTTTTGCGTTTTATTTGGGCCCCCAAACAGGTTTTCTATGACCCAATTCAGCAGGAAGCAATTTTACGAGAGTGACACCCCATTCCCAAAAGATGGGGGGATAATATTTTGGTCATTTGATATGTTATAGATGTTTAGGTGGATTGGTTACAAATGGTTAAATGGTCTTATTAAACAAGGTATAGGAGGTTAGACTCAAGGACTTTTCTATTTATTTTTCTTTTCTCTATCCTTCTTTCTCTCTTATGGGGAAAAAGACTTGAAAAGAAAAGAAGGGGAAATATGTATAAATATAGAAAAAATAATATATAAGGATAGATTATTGAATCTGCTCTGAAACTTAAAACTATTGTTATTCTTAAAATAAGGTTATCTTTTGATACATTGGTATAAAATTTTGGGTATTGATAAAAAATAAGATTAATTTTGATGGAATTTTACAGTTTGCTCATTCAAAGATGATAGATAGATAAATTTATAAATCAATAGATGTCTTCAGAACACTCAGAGATGTACAGAAAATGGCATTTAAAGATATTATTATTTTAAAAATTATTTGACTTTAAGAAAGTCAGCTCCTGACAGCTCCCATTTGACTTGGAAGAAAACAATGAGCATCAAAAAAAAAAAAATCTCCCATCAGGAGATAATTCCTACTGGACAAAAAATGTTCCTGCTTTCTCAACAGACTATATACTGTCCAAGATGGACCAGAGCTTAAATGCAGGTAAGTTGATGTCCTGATTCTGCAGAGACAGAATGGGAAAATACTTATTTCCTGCTACATAATTATATCTGTGAGATATGCTTAGCCAGAAGGCTTAAGATGATGCTCCAATGGTATGGAGAGATATGTAGGACTCTCTAGGCAACAAGCTGTCATTTTTTCTTTTTGGAAGCTGCTCTTCTGTGCTTCCTATTCACTCAAATAATAACTTTATCCCTTCTTAAGTCTTTGATAGGGTTGAAGACATAACAGCTATAAAATTTCAATTAAACTTGAGTTATTTAGGATTTTAAAAAATATAGGATATGATAGAAATTATTTAGGTTCAGAACTTTAGACACACCAAGATAAATGATTTTTTCTTCTTCAAGATTGCCTGATAGAAATAGGCTAAACATTATGTATGTACCTTTTATCCTTTTTATTAGACAAAAGGAGGGAAATGATGAGATAGTGTTAAGCATTCTAAATGTTGGTTGGTCCTGTTTGCTGTCTGTTACTTAATTGACTCTGATTGGTTAAATTAATACTGAGGCCTGGAGATTGGGTAGACAAGACAGAGTAGGCAGGACTAATGTCTGCGGGCTTTTAGAGAGATAGAATCTTTGGGAAAAAGAAGACTGGAGAGAAGCCAGGAGTAAACAAGAAAGACATGCCATGGGGTAGATTAAAGAAGATCCTTCCATGTGGCCTGGAACATCACCTTAGCATGGAAAATAATAGTCCAAAAGGATGTATGTATATATGGGGTCATAATTGGGGAATAGAATTATGAGCTAGCTTAGAAGGGCTAGGATTGCACAACCCAGGCCTAGGCTTGTTAAGATCCACCCCATGTCTATGTGTATTTATTTATAAATGTGGGTTAAGGATTAACACCACCGACCAATTAAATATAATATAAATACTGGGTAAACAATTTAATTAGCTATTTTTTCTACAGAGAAGAAAGGAAAAGAGGGAGGGAAGGAGAAGGAAAGGAAGGAAAGAAGAAAAAAGTAAGACAGAAGGAAGGCCAACAGCAACCTGTAGGACAATAACTGGCCACGTATGTGTGTGTATAAATGGAATCTTGAAGGAGAGGCAAGAGATGAAGAAATGACCAAAATTTTCCAAGTGTTTTAAAAACTATAAAGATCTAAGAAACTCACTGAACCCTAGAAATTAGTTACATAAAACCACACCAAGGTAAGCCATTCCATTAATGAAAACATCTTTTTTTTGGGGGGGGTGTTCAAGACAGGGTTTCTCTGTGTATCCTTGGCTGTCCTGGAACTCATTTTGTAGACCAGGTTGGCCTTGAACTCAGAGATCCACCTGCCTCTGCCTCCTCAGTGCTGGGATTAAAGGTGTGTGCCAACATACCTGGCTAATGAAAACATCTTTTAAAAACCTTTTTTTCTTTAATTACATTTTCCTCATACAATGTATTTTGATCATATTCTTTTCCTTCTCCCAAGTCCTCCCAAATGCTCCCTCACTCCCTACTCACCTAACTTCATATTCTCTTTTTTTCTCTCCAAAAAAAGAAAGAAAGAAAGAAAAGAAAAGAAAAACAAACAAAACTCCCAATAATAAAAAAAATACCAAAGTAAAACAAAAAGAGCACACACACACACACACACACACACACACACACACACACACACACACAAACACAGAGTGGAGTCCATTTATGTTAGTCAATGAGTCCAATGACCCTTTCACAGAAGTTACCTAAGACCACTGGAAAATACCAGTATTTACATTATGAATCACAACACTAGCAAAATTACAGTTATGAAGTAGCAAAGAAAATAATTTTATGGTTGGGGGTCACCACCACATATGGAACTGTATTAAAGGGCTGCAGCATTAGGAAGGTTGAGAAACACTGTCCTAGACTGTGGTTGACACTCTGCTGGAAAACACTGATATTTATTTTCCTAGTGGGTCAACTACAAATAGCTTCTTGATAAGGGGTATGATTTTGTGTCAATTTTCCCTTCTTATGCTGGAATTTTGTCTGGTTTGAACTTATGCAGGTCTCATATATGCTGTCAAAGTCTCTGTGAGTTCATATATGCATCAACTCTGCTGTGTCTACAAGACACTGTTTCCTTAGAGTCGTCCACTACCTCTGGTTATTACAATTTTTCTGCCTCTTCTTCTATATAGGTCCCTAAGTCTTGAAGGAATGATTTGATGATGGTATTCCATTTAGGGATGATTGCTCCAGAGTCTCTCACTCTCTGCACGTTGCCCAGTTGTGGATCTCTGTGACAGTTACCATAGACTGCAAGGAGGCACGTCTCTGATGAGCAATGCTCTGATCTATGAGATAGTAGTATGTCATTAAGAGTCACTTTTATTGTTATGTTCCTTTAGTAGAATAATAGTAGTGGGTTTTCCCCTAGGCCAATGATCTGCCTAGTATCAGGTTCTTGTCCAAATTAGCAGTTGCAGACATGGACTTCAAGTCATTGAGTGGACCTTAAATCCAATCAGAAGATGATTGGTTACTCCCACATCATTTGTGCCACTATTGCACCAGCATATCTTACAGGTCAGTCACTGTAGGTTGAAGGGTTTGTAGCTTGGTGATATTGATGATTACATTTTTTCTCTGGTAGTGTGCAGAGTACCTGCCAGCACTATGAATGGCAGTCTCTAGGAGTCAAGCTTCTAGTTAGGCACCAGCCCCCCCCCCATGTTTGATGACATAAGAAAGTTATATCTTTAGTACTAGGACTTCACCATCAGGTTGTGGAGAGCAGCCATATCCTTGTAAATAGCTGTCACTGTTTCTATGGGGTCTATGGGATACTTTGGCCAAACATTCAACAAGACATAACCCATTGCTGGCACTGAAAGTTAGTTACTTGGTGGCATAAGATGTCTAGTTGGTATATTGCCTTCCCCATTATATGGTGACTCCACTTAACTCTTTCTTATATGGTTATGTTTTAGAAAGCTTCTGTGGTAGTAGGTTTCCATATGGCTTTCTTTTTTCTTTCTTTCTTTTTTCTTTTTTAGTTTGTTTTAGACAGGGTCTCACTTTGTAGCTCTGGTCATCCTGAAACTCACTATGTAGACCAGAGTGGCCTTAAACTCACAGAGATCTGCCTACCTCTACTTCCCAAATACTAATTAAAGGCATTTCAAAGGGCCCTTAGTACTAGTTGTATCTCTACATATTCTTCTTTCTACCCTTCTTTCCCACCTCCTTTCATATTTAATCTTCATATTCTAGTTTCTCTCTAGTCTGTTTCTCTATAACACTATATTCTATTTCCCCTTGCTTGGAAGATTATTTTTCCCCACCTAGTCCCTTACTAGTTACTTAACTTCAGTGGTTATTTTAATTGAAGCACAGATACTTAAAGCTTAAAAACTAATAAATGGAATATCTGTTTTTTAGGGTCTGGGTTACCTCACTCAGGATGACTTGTTTCTAGCTCTACCCATTTATATGCAAATTTCATTTTTTAGCAGATAAATAACCTCCCATTGTGTAAATGTACCACATTTTTATTATCCATTCATTAGTTGCTGGACATCTAGGCTGTTTACAATTTCTGGCTATTACGAATAAAGCAACAATGAATATGGATGAGCATATGAGTATCTCTGTAGTAACATGGAGAATCCTTTGGGTATATGCCCAAGAGTGCTATAGCTGAATTTTGTGGTAGATTGTTTTTCAACTTTCTGAGGAACTTCCACATTCATTTCCATAGTATCTGTACCAGTTTACACTCCCACCAGCAATGAATAAGTGTTCCCATTCCCGGGGTCCTCACCAGCAGGTGCTATCATTTGTTTCGTTGATCTTAGTCATTTTCATATAAGATAAAATCTCAAAGTAGCTTTAATTTGCATTTCCTTGATGTCTAAAGATGTTGAACTTTTTAAAATGTTTCTCAGCCATTTCAACTTTTGAGAACTTTGTTTAGTTCTGTACTCCATTGTTTTAAATTGTATTGTTTTCTTGATGTTTGGGTTCGAGTTTTTTGTTTGTTTGGGGTTTTTGTTCTTTATATAGTCTAGAAACTAACCCTCTATCAGATGCATAATTAGTAAATTTTTTTTCCATTCTGTAGGCTGCTGCTTTGCTCAAATAATGGTGTCCTTTGTCATACAGAAGCTTTTTATTCTTATGACATTCCATATATTAATTGTTGGTCTTAGTGTCTGCGCTACCATTGTCCTGTTCAGAAAATACTTTCCTGTGCTAATGGGTTCAAGACTATTCCACCTCCAGTGGTTCTTTTATTATTCAGGATTGTTTTAGCTAGTCTGGATACTTTATATTTCCTTATGAAGCTTAAACTTGGCCTTTCAAGATCTATGAAGAATTGTGTTGGAATTTTCATGGTGATTGTATCGAATCTGTAGATTGCTTTTGGTAGCATGACTATTTTTACAAAATTAATCCTACCAGTCCTCTGGCATCTTGTTCAATCTGTTTCTTCAATGTCTTAAACTTTTGATTATACAAGTCTTTCACATGCTTGGTTAGAGTTATCCCAAGATGAGGCTACAGTGAAAGGTACGGTTTTCCTAATTTCTCTTTCAGTACTGATTTTTGTGTGTTAATTGTGTATTCTGATACTTTTGCTGAAAGTGTTTAACAGCTGTAGAAATTTTCTGGAGGAAATTATAGGTTCTTTTGTGTATAAAATCATATCTGCAAATAAAATATGTTGATTTGTTCATTTCCCATTTGTATCCCCTTGATCTCCTTCAGTTGTCTTATTGCTCTAGCTAAGACTTCAAGTACTATATTGAAGAAGATTGAAAAGAGTAGACATCCTTGCCTTATTCCTGATTTTAGTGGAAATGATGGAGGTTTGTCTCTGTTTGGATTGATGACTGCAGGCTTACTGAAAATTATCTTTATTATGTTGAGGTATGTCCCATATATCCTTAGTCTCTCCAGGACTTTTATCACAAAGAGATGTTGGGCTTTGTCAAAGGCCTCTGCATTAAATGAGATATTGTGTGGCTTTTGTCTTTCAGTCTGTGTGATGGATTACATTTATTGGTTTATATATATTGAATCTGCATCTCTAGGATGAAGTCAAGATGATCATAGTGGATAATCTTTTTGATTTGTTCTTGAATTAGCTTTGTAAGTATTTTATTGAAAATTTTTGCATCTATGAATGGTATTGATCTATAGTTTTTTTTTGTTGTTATTGTTAGGCCCTTTTGGTAATATAATAATGGTGATTTCATTAAAAATTTTTAAATGTTCCTTCAGTTTACATTTTGCAGAATAAAATTTGAGAAGTATTGATTTAGTTCTTTGAAGTCTGATAGAATTCTGCATTGAATTCATCTGGCCCTGGGCTATTAATGTTTTTTTTTTAAGATTTCTTATTTCATATGTATGAGTGCTTGCATGGGTATGAGTATGTATACCACGTGTGTGCCTGGTGCCATGTTGGGCAGACTGGGAGATGATATTTCCTGGAACTGGAGTTATAGACAGTGGTGAGCTACAATGATGGGAATTAAAGTCTAGACTCAGCAGGACAGCAGAGTGCACTCTTAACCACTGAGCCATTTCTCTAGCCCCTGCTTGGAAAATTACTGCTTCTGTTTCACAAGGGTTATGGTCCTGTTCCAAATGTTTATTTCATCTTGATTTAACCTTGAGGGATCATATATATCAAGAAATTTATTCATTTGTTTTAGGTTTTTCAGTTTGATGGAATACGGATTTTTAAAGTATGTCTTAATGATTCTCTGAATTTCCTTGGTGTCTGTTGTAATATCTTCCTTTTCATTTGTAATTTTAACTATTATAGTAGTTTTTTTTATTTTTTAAATGAACTTGGCCGCTCTTGTGTTTGATGCATGGATGTTAAGAATTAAAATATCCTCTTGGTAGATTTTTCCGTTCAAGAATATGTAATGTCCTTCCCTCTCCTGTTTAGTTTTGTTTTTTTTTGATTGATGTCTATTTTGTCAGGAGCATCTGCTTGCTTTTTAGTTCTATTTTATTATTATTATTATTATTATTATTATTATTATTATTATTTCGGTTTTTGAGACAAGGTTTCTCTGTGTAGCCCTGGGTATCCTGGAACTCACTCTGTAGACCAGGCTGGCCTTGAACTCACAGAGATCCGCCTGCCTGTGCCTCCCAAGTGCTGGGATTAAAGGCGTGCGCCACCATGCCCAACTAATTAGATTATCTTTTCCATCCTTTTACCCTCGGGTGATGGCTATTCTTGATAGTGAGATGTGTTTCTTGGATGCAACAGAAAGATGGATTTTGTTTTCTAATCTAATCTGTTTGTCTGTGTCTTTTTATTGGAGAATTGAGACCATTAACATTGAGAGTTAGTAATGAGCAATGTCTATTAATTCCTATTATTTTTTTGTGATGGTGTAGGTTCCCCTTTGAGGACATAAGGAATAAATAATCTCAGAAAAGTCAATCTATAGAGCTGGACTATTATGCATAAATTGTTTAAATTTGTTTTTGTCATGAAATGTTTTCCTTTCTCTGTAAATTGTGATTGATAATTTTGCTGGATATAGTATTTTGGGCTGATATCTGTGGCCTCCCAGAGCTTGTAGAACATCCATCTAAGTCTTTCTAGCTCCAGAGTCTCCCTTGAAAAGTAAGATGCTATTCTAAGGGGCCTGCTTTATATATGAGTTAGTCTTTTTTCCTTCCAGATTTTAATATTCTTCCTTTTTTTCTGTTCATTTAGTGTTTCATTATTATGTATCATGGGAAATTTCTTTTCTGGTCCTACCTATTTGATGTTCTGTAAGCTTTCTGTATCATTTATTATTTTGTTTAAAATATTTTCTGTCCCTTTGTCCTAGGTTTCTTCTCCTTCCTCTATAATACCTATTATTTGTAGTTTTGGTCTTTTCTTTTTCTTTTCATTAATTAATTAATTTATTTATTCACTTTACATCCCAACTGAAGCCCTTTCCCTCCTCTCCTCCCAGTCCCACCCTCCTACCTCTTCCCCCAAATCCCCCTTCCCCTTCTCCTCATAGAGGGGAAGCCCACCCTGTACTCTCCCACCCTGGCACATCAAGTTGCATCAAGACTAAACTTATCCTCTACTACTGAGGTCAGACAATGCAGCCCAGCTAGGGGAAAGTGATCCACAAACAGGCAACAGAGTCCATGTCAGAGACAGCCCCAGCTCCAATTGCTAGGGGACCTGCATGCAGACCAAGCTGTTCATCAGCTACATATGTGTGGGAAGGCTAAGTCCAGTCCATGCATGCTCCTTGATTGGTGGTTCAGTCTCTGTGAGCCCTCATGGGCCGAGGTTAGTTGACTCTGCTGGTCTTCTTGTGGAGTTCTTATCCCCTCTAGGTCCCTCTATCCTTCCCCAACTCTTCCACAAGACTCCCAGATCTCCATCTAATGTTTGGTTTTGGGTCTCAGTATCTGTTTTGATCCACTACTGGGTGGAGCCTCTCAGAGGACAGTTATGTTAGGCTCCTGTCTGCAAGCATAGCAGAGTATCATTAATAATGTCATGAGTTGGCCCTCTCTCATGGGGTAGGTCTCCAGTTGGGCCAGTCATTGGTTGGACATTCTCCCAATCTCTGCTCCATCTTAATTCCTGCTCATCTTGTAGGCAGGGTAAATTTCAAGTCAATGGTTTTGTGGATGGGTTGGTGTCCCTCCCCTCCCTTCCACTGGAATTCTTGCCTGCCTATAGGAGGTGGGTATTTCAGTATCCACTTCTCCCACTGCTAGGATTCTCAGCTAGAGTCATCCCTGTATCCTCCCAGGAGCCAAATGAGTGGAACTAGAAAATATCATCCTGAGTGAGGTAACCCAGACCCAGAAAGACATGCGTGGTATATACTCACTTTTAAGTGGATATTAGCCATTTAGTACAGGCTAAGCATACTATAAACCACAGATCCAAAGAAACTAAGTAACAAGGAAGGCCCAAGGGAGGAGCTTGGAATCTCACCCAGAAGGGGAAGTAAAATAAGCACTGGATGAAGAAGAGAGGGGACTGGGTGGGAGATGAAGTGGGGAAAGGAATAAGGGTGGGGAATCAGATGTGGTGACGGTGGGGGTGGGAAGCAAAAGTGCTGGGACAGAGAAGGGAAATTGATGTGGCCGCATCTCTGGGACAAGTTGGAGGTTTGGTCTTTGCTATAATGTCCCAGATTTCTTGGAGTTTTTTTAGATTTAATTTTTTCTTTGATTGAGATATTCATTTCTTCTACTTTGTCTTCAAGACCTACAATTCTTTCTTCTGTTGGTGAGGCTTACCTCTGAGATTTTTGTTTGACATTTTAAGTTTTTCATTCCCAGCTTTACTTCTTTAGGGATTCTATTTCATTTTTAAATTCTACTTTCATATCTTGAGTTGTTTTCTTTATTACATTCAACTGTTTGGATTTGCATGATATTCCTTAAAGCATTTATTCATAATCTCTTTAAGAACCCTTCATAATTGCTATTTTGAAGTCCTTGCCTTGTGCTTCAGTTAGTTTGTTTTCTCCTATCTCCTACTGTTGCAGTAGGCCTCCTGCCTTTGGGAAATGGTGTGTTGTCTTGGTTGTTCATGTTTGGTTTTGCACTGGGATCTAGGCATTAGAGTTATGACGTTTTTAGTGTTTCTAGTCTGCCTTAAGATATCAGGTCTTGCCTTTTTGGGTGGGCGTTCTGTTCTTTCGTTGTCCACTTTGGGCCCTAGTCAAGTGTGGCATCTGTGGGGACCCTGGTACAGAGCTGTTCTGTGGTTTAGCAAGGAATTCACCAAGGAACAAAGATGGGCTGGGAGGAAAGGTTGGAAGGGGAGGTCGGGGAAACTAGGGAAAACCTGACCCCTGGTTTGTTTGAATCAAGAGGCCAATCAGTGGCAGTGCAGTGTTCTCTTCTATCTTGTCTCTAGGGGAGTGTTACATATGAACAGACATAGGCCTGAGCAACAGACTCCTCTCTGGAAACAATGTAAGCAAGTGCGTTAAACATCTTTAATGTGTGGAGGGAATATTAAAATCAGTCAATCTAAACTTCCTTATTCAACAAAATATCTTTGAAAACAGAAGACAAAGTGAAGCTGTTTTCGAACAAAAGTAGAAGAAATCCATCACCAGAAAACTCATCTGAGAGAAGTCCTGCAGACAGGCCAATGACATCAGACAGAGAATTGGATTTTCTCATAGAAATGAGAGCTAGAAACAGTAATGGTATGAGGAAATAGAAAGATGTTTTTATTTTTTAAATCTCACATGAAGATAATGGGCTGCTTAAAGCAAAAGCAATAACCATATATTGTTGAGTTTAGAGGTAAAATAATGAATACAATACTACCAAGGCCTAGAGGGGAGAGATGGGAGCACACTGTTGTAAGATTCTTGCAATATATATGAGTAATGTAACATAATTTGGTGCATTAAAGATAGATACTATAACCCTAAAGCAAGACAAAAATAATATAACAAAGAGTGACCACCAATGAAGCAACAAATGAGATGAGATGGATCATAAAATTTAATCAGTAGCAAAGAAGGCAGGAAAGGAGGATAGAGGAATGAAGAACAGGGGGTATACACAGGAAATAAATGTCAAAATGAAAGATTTCAATACAAGTACATCACTAGTCACAGTCAGTGAGAATGCTTAGATTATCAGACTGATTTTTTAAAAGCTGTATGCAGCTGTATGCCACCTATTTAAAAATGCATTTTCAGTGTAAAGACATGCATGCGCTAAGACACATATAATTATCTATTACCAAATAGCTGAGCCAATCTGATAATGAAAGGCAAAGAAGGGCAAGTTGTCCTAACAATTACCCATAACTGCTGCAGAGGAGTAGTATCAATACAGGGTGGCCTGCACAGCAGCAGGAAGGAGACAAGTACACAACTGAGACATGCCTCGGTGGGACTGGAGCTTTATGACCTTTCTAAAGATGCTCCCACACTCTAGAAGAAAAGGAGGTGTTGTCTAGTAAGTAGTGTTGAGAAGACTGCTTACCCCCTTCCATTGGGATAAAAATGAAGTAAAAGTTTTACTTTACAGGTGGGTATAAATGGGAACATTGATTGAATTAAAGAGCTGAAAATTGAAGGAAAATTTTAACAATCATAGAAGATTTTGGAGAATTTATGAGCGTGTGTGTGCACCCATGTGTGGGTGTGTGTAGAGGCTAGAAAACATCGTCTGCTCTACCATGTTCTGCCATCAGAAGAAGAGCACTTACCAAATTTAGAGCAAGAAAGGTTTTTTCCCAACATTTATTTATTTGTTTGTTTATTCTAGTTGCATCTCAATCACAGTTCCCTCCCTCCCCCCTCCCCCACCCTCCTACCCTCTTCTCCCTGTCCCTCCTGTCCACTTAAAAAAAATTTTTTTTTTTTTTGGTTTTTCGAGACAGGGTTTCTCTGAATATCTCTGGCTGTCCTGGACTCGCTTTGTAGACCAGGCTGGCCTCGAACTCACAAAGATCCGCCTGCCTCTGCCTCCCAAGTGCTGGGATTAAAGGCGTGCGCCACCACCGCCCGGCCTTTTTTTTTTTTTTTTAAGATTTATTTTATTTATTTTATGCATATGTGTGCTCTAACTGCATGTACATCTGTATTCCAGAAGAGGGCACCAGATCACATTGTGGATGGTTGTGAGCCACCATGTGGTTGCTGGGAATTGAACTCAGGACCTTTGGAAGAGCACTAGGTAGTGCTCTTAACCGCTGAGCCATCTCTCCAGCCCCCAAAAAATTTTTTTAAGGTGTATCTTCCCCCCCCAACAGCTCCCCTTTTTAGTCCAATAGCTCTTCTTCTTATAACAATAAATACAGTACAAAACAATAAGAACAATTAGACAACAGTTATAAAAATTATAAGGTATGAAATGTATTCCCAATGTCCAAGCAAGAATGATTTTTCTCCTTTTTCTACCATTGAGAACTTTCTTCTTCTCAGTAGATGTATGACCCACTACATTTAGTTCGAGTTGCTTGAATAAGTGTGGATAGGTGGTTACTTACAGCATAGGCAATACATCACCGACTATACCACGGGAAGAAAGTAACCTCCCCCCACTCCCAAACTGCCCCCCCCGACACACAACCCAAGAAATCATTAATTACTAATAGACCCTCAAGGACGGGTGTGAACTCACAGCTCCTCTCCCATTCACGATGAAATATTGATGAAGTACAATCTTGTGCAGGTTCTGTATGGATAGCCACAGCTGGGGTGAGTTAAAATGTGCAACGGCTATGTCATGTCCGGAAGACAACCTTTTGTTCCACATCTCCTCCCACCTTTATATTTATATTCTTCCCACCTTGAGCCTTGGAGGAGATCATATAGATGTCTCACTTAGTGATGAACACTCCACCGTCACTTACTCTTGACATTCTAGCCCAATTAAGAGTTTCTGTGTTAACCATCACCCCCTGCAATAAGAAGCTTCTCTGATGAAGGCTGAGTATAGCATTAACCCATAGATCATGGGTTAATAAACATCAATATTTAGAAGGCAGTTTGATACCATGACTATTTAAAAAAGCAATAGTTTGTAGGTTACCCACAAGGCCTATGGCCTCCCAACCACAATCTCATGACCAGCTTTATGGAATCAGGCATGATTTTCCTACTGTGGAGTGGGCCTCAAATCCAATCATAAAGCAGTTGGTTACCTACATAACACTCATGCCACTGTTACACCATATGGTACCATTTGCCTGGTAGGTCAGTATTGTAGCTACAGTATTTGCAGCTGGGTAAGATTGTTGATGAAATTTTCCCCCCCACAGCATCCTATACAGCACTTTTTGACAGTATGAAAACTAATCAGTAGGGAAGAAGCTTCTAGCTCATTTCAGCTTGATTTTTCTGTCCTGTGACTGAAGTCTACAATGTTTTCAGCAATAGGCTTTTACTGCCCAGTTTTGGTAGGGAACCAAGATCAATGGCAGTAGCCTGTATTGTTTTGGAGGCCTCTGGAGTCTCCGTGACCATTGTATTTGTTGGTGTTGAGACAATGTCTTGCTAAGAAGCCCTGGCTTGCCTTATACTCACTGGATAGCCCTAACTGTCCTCAAATTTATGACATCACCCCACCAGAGCTTCTTAGGTTCTGGGATTATAGAGGTGCATCGCTATGCCCAGTTTATAACTGAAATGCTAAATCACCAAATGCTAAAGCTGAGAAATCCTAAAGGAACTAGATCTTACCAAACTAAAAATCTCCAGCAATGCAAACAAAGTAGAAAAGATTGGGAACATGGGGGGAAAAAGTTTTCCATCTACTCGGCCAAATTACAGGATCCTAGAGGCACAATACCATCGATGAAACTTGAAACACCCACTAAAGAACACCATGGATGAGGAAAACGGAGTCATTCAGAGGTCACAGGGGCTGCTGGTGGCTATGCGAATGCCTGAAGAACATCTGCCCTCACCGAGTCAGAGGGGGAAGGCTATGATGAAGAGAAGCTCACGCTTAGAAAGAAAACTGAAAGGCCGGCTGTATGGAAGCAACTTTGAAGGGAACTAATTTGCTTTCTCTTTCCTATGGATGCGTCTCACTGGCCCCAGAGGATCAAGTGAAAGTAGAAATAAGGGTCCAGTGATTGGATTCTTTCAAAATGGCAACTTAATAATACTGCCGCTCAAGGGAGCAAAAGCCCAGTCTAGGATGAACCTGATGTTTGTCTTCAGTTTACAACACTCCAAGCAGGGAAAGAAGAGGTTTTGGGGGCCGAGAAATACCTGTTTGGAGAAAAGAAGACTGTCCCTGACTAGGGAATCCCATCAAGAAACAAGATAGAGATACTGTGGAAGCTCTTCAAGACCCGGTTGCTTGTAGACTCAGATCCTTCTCCGTCTTGCCTCTGCAGCCCCTTTCCAGCTTCAGCGTTCACGCCGTCGCCGTCGCCGTCCTCGTACCACTCGCCATCCTCGTACCAGAAGCTCTGCTTCCTCTAAGCTGACTCACTCAGTGTTCTGGCCACAGGCAGTTTCCTCACCCCTCCTGAGAAGCACATCCTTCCTGAAGCTTGCTTACATGCCTGCTCAACCCCCTCCCACATCCTGAGATCCTTTCAAACTCTCCCACCATCTTCCTTGAATACTGCTTATGAACAGCTGGAGCACACGTCCACAGCATTCATCACCTCGTGTTTTATTTTCACGGGCACCCTATTATCTTCTAGATCCCGTTGTCTCTACTCAGAAGTAAGCTACCAGTTAATGGTTTAATTTCAATTATTATTATTATTATTATTATTATTATTATTAGTGTGTGTGGACATATGTGCCATGGTGCACTGTAGAGGTCAGAGAACAACATTCGGGAATCTGTTCTTGCCTTCCACTGTGGTCATCAGATTTGTGCACTGAGTGCTTTTGTCCTCTTGAGTCGTCTTGCTGGCCTATGTTTAATTTAAAATGTGTGTGTGAGTGGTGTTTGGTGTGTGCTCACAGTGTGTGTGCAGGTGCGTGTACGCGGACATATGTGCATATGTGGGGGCTTGAGGCTGATGTCAGCAGTTTTCCTCACTCTCTGTCTTATTCATTCAGCCAGTGTTTCTCTGGGTCACTGAACCGGGACTCACCAATACAGTTCCAGGATCCCCTATCTCCAAGTGCTGGGGTAACAGGTGGGCTACCACACCCTACCCAGCATTTACATAGAGCTTTAATGGTTTAGCCAACTTTAAATCAACTACAAACTCTTAAAATATGCCTTCCATCTCATCTATTTTCTCCTCATCTCAGATCTCTTTCTGTAGTTCCTTTGTTGTTAACTTTCGCTATTGTGTTGAAGACATCAGAAGTGCATTAATTTCTTCATGTCTATTCTTCCATAGTCACAGTTATTGAATTTCCCTCTGATTTTTTTTCAAGTAATCTAATCTTTCATTTTTCAAAGATCACGACAAACAATTTTTTTAGAGTTGGCTTTCTTCTCTGGATTTCCTGCTGGCTCTGAGGGGCTGTGAACAAGCTGGAGGAAATCATTTGCTTCCCTCATTCCAAGGTTAATGCTTTTGTTGTCTTTACCCACCCTCACAGAACCATTGTTTTCTGTTTTTCATGCTCCCTGCCTGGTGTGTGGGGGTTGCTTCCTATGGGAGAGTAAATACAGTCTCTTTTATTTTACTTTGGTTAAGAGCAAAACATAATTTATGCGGGCTGGAGAGATGGCTCAGTCAGTAAAACGCTTGCCACACAAGCATGCCGACCTGAATTTGATCCCTGGAACCCATTTCAAAAGAAAGTCAAGTGTAGTGGGTCACACTTGTAATCCCAGGCTGGAGAAGTTGACCCTTGGGGCTCACTGGCCAGACAGCCTTGTCTACTTGTTGGGTGCCAGGTAAAGGTGAAAGACCTTATCTCAAAAACGAAAGAAACAGGCAGGTAAGGTTTAGTGAAGCACGCCTTTCTTTAATCACAGCACCCAGGAAGGCTGAGGCAGGCAGATCTATGAGTTTGAGGCCAGCCTGATCTACATAGAGTTCCAGGACAGCCAGGAATATGCAGAGAGATCTTGTCTCAAAAACAACAACAAAAACCAAACAACCAAAACAAACAAACAAAAACCCAACCAAACAAAAAATCAACAAGATGAACTGAACCTGAGAAACAATAGCCAATGTTGTCTTCTGGCCTCCACAGGCATGTATACACACACACACACACACACACACACACACACACACACATTTTGTGTGTTGTTTAAAGAGTTGTATTTAGGGCCATTGGTGATACATGCCTTTTTTTTAATAATTTATTTTTTATTTCTTCAAGTTACATCTCAATCACAATCCCCTCCCTACTCCCCCCTCCAGTCCCACCCTTCCACCCTCCTCCCCCTCAACCCCCCCATCCTCGTCCCTTCTTTTTTTTTTTTTAGTTTAAGGTATTTCTTTTTTCCCCCCAACAGCTCTCCCTTTCAGTCCAAAAAATGGTTCTTTTTCTTATAACTATAAATACAATACAAAACAACAGAAATAAATAGGCCACAATTATAAGAGTTATATGGCTTAGCATACATTCCCAATGTCCAGTCCATATGTATTTGGCACCTGACTTTAACATTCTACTATCTAACCATCTCCATGAGTTTAAAGTTCTATATCTAACTCAGCTTTCATACTAACTTGCCTCATAATTTTAAAAATATCTTCTTAGATCCAGGACTTCTCTCTTTTTCTTTTCTGTATCCTCCTTTCTCTCCTATATAGGAGTGAACAGACTTGAGAAAAATGGGACATAGACATAGTATAGGAAAGATCAAGAAAAAAGGACAGATTATTGAATATGGCCTTATACCTTTGTATACTGACACAAAATTAATATTATATTTGGCTAAATTGGTATTGATCATTGTATATTAATGCAAAATTAAGATTGTATAGGGCTACATCGGTATTGTTCTTTGTATATTGATACAAAATTAAGATTATATTTGGTCACAGTGGTATTAACCCTTGTATATTAATGTAAAATTAAGATACATGCCTTTAATCTCAGCACTCTAAAGTAAGAGACAAGTGAATCTCTTTGAGTTTGAAGCCAGAATGGTCTACAAAGAGAGTCCAGATCAGCAAAGACTGTTACACAGAGAAACCCTGACTTGAAAAACTGAAAAAAAGAGAGTTTTATTTATTCTCTTCTAATTTTAATTAACTCAGATGCTCATTTCCACTTTCTTGAAGATACAGACATTTCATTACATTTAAAATTTTTTAAAAAGACAGCAGGTGGGGCGTGGTGGCACATGCCTTTAATCCCAGCACTTGGGAGGCAGAGGCAGGCGGATCTCTGTGAGTTCAAAGCCAGCCTGGTCTACAGAGTGAGTCCAGGACAGCCAAGGATACACAGAGAAACCCTGTCTTGGAAAAAAGAGAGAGAGAGAGAGCAACCAACCGGAAGTCCCCCTTAGTAGATTATATGTACATACAAGATATGCTCATTTCTTCTAAGTTCACTTTCTTTGCCTGTAATCATACCAGTCAGACTTCACAGCCTCTTTTCCCAGTAGCTAGGCACAGCTGCTGCTGCTGTGTTTACTTCTCAAGTGCACTGGGACCACAGCTGGCTTCTCCTGGAGCAGGTATGATCACATCGGCCACACCTACCCACAGTTACCAGCTGTCCACAGAAGCCCTGGGCTCTAAACAAACCTTGGGGCTCTGAAAGTTTTTGACATGTGTTTTAAAATCCAGTCACATTAACTCTGGGGCATTTTTAGATTTCTAAAATCGGCCTTCATTTACCCAAAGATATTTCTGAGCGTTCTTTCTCCTCTTTCTCTATTTCCATCTCCTGGTCAGTAGTGCTTCTACAGCTTCTCCAGCTTCCTTGCTGCCCAGCCCAGACTCTCTTGGGAGTGCACTATGCCCTGTGGGCACAATGGTATGCATATAAACATCGTCATCAATAGTATTCTTAGAGGTAGGCACTTGTGTGAGTCCCTCCTCACAGGCCAACGGGCTGTCACATTGCCTTTGACATACTATGACAAAGAAGCATCTAAAGAAAAAGCAAACTTTCTGTCCTCACCCATCATAAACACCTAAGGAATTGTCTGTGCTTTCTCTCTTCACACCTCACAGCTGGTCCCATGTTGATCTCGCTTCAACCGGCTACTCTCAGCCTCCCAGAGCCTCTCAGACCTTCAAGTCTCATCGTGCTTATAGATGCAGACCCACTGTCTTCTCTTCTCCACCCCTCCTCCATTCTCTGTCTGACCTCTCCCTGCTTTGGGATTAGTCCTTAGGGCTGCGTCCTGATCTCTTGCAGGAGAGCCCACAGTTCCAGTAGCTTTGATGACTACAGTCTGATCAAGGCATGCATCAAAGAGCGAGTCAACTTTGTAATCAAGGGCGTGCACCAGGTCTTGCATTAGACCCTGAGAGGATTTCTCCGGAGGAGAATCAAACTAGCTGAACAAGAATGGCATAAGGACACACCTGTTGCTCCTAGGTGTGGCATCTGAATGCTGACAAGTTAATAGTGTCTTGGTGGCTTGGGTATCCAGAATATGCAAGGCAGGTTTTCATGGTAAGAATAGTATCATATCTGACATTTCATGCAAATGCAGAGTAATACATCAAATCGGGGAGCTGAATGAGATTCTAGTGTCTCAAACTGCTGAGATCATTCGGATATATCTGTTGCCACTCTCTTTCCATGCACGTGTGGACGATAAACTGTCCTTCTATGGCTGCTGGTCTAAGCAATCTCAGCCTGGAAATTTTTCCTGCCAAGACTCCACCTTCCTTCCCAGCTAAATTGGAAGTCACCTTACCCAGGAACTTATCCGGTCCTTTGTATGAACATCTGAGGACTGTCCATCATTCTCCTGTGCCTTTAGTGACTCATGGACAAGCCTTTCCCCAGCCACTCTGTAGTTTTAATGAAGACAGGGCTGGCCCTCAGAGCAGACAGAGAAGCTCTTCATGCTCTGACCACTGGACAAGTGTATCTGACAGATAATTGAGCCTGGAGATTCCTGAGCAAGGCGGGGATGCTTGAAGAGGGATGGTGAGGTTTGGGGCAGCTCAGCCACACCGGCCAGTCATGAGGAAGCCTGGTGTGACAATTTGGCAAACATTGAACTAGGTAAACAATTTCCTACTCCGAGTGAAGAGAAGAAGCTGTGGGGAGACTGGTCCAGGCTCTCCCTGTCCCATACTGCACCACACTGCACCAACACACTGGAGGGTATCAGTAGTGTGAAGCCAAGGAAGAGGGGTAATTGGACTATGTAGGTCAAGTATTGGCCCAGGCCCAGGTCAGCTCAGAGTGTGGGGAGGAGGCATCTTGGGCTTAACATTCTCTCATCATTCCAGCCATCCAGATTTGTTTCTTTCAAATTTGTTTCTCTTTCCTTCCGCTGGAGCTTCTGAAAACTAATTAAAATTTCTTCTTATAATTATTTATTGTGGGGTGTGTGTGTGTGGTATGTGTATGTGGTGTGTGTGTATACGTGTGTGTTGCACATGTGGATGTCAGAGGATAACTTGCCAATTTTCTCCTTCCAAAATGGGGATTCTGAAAGGCTCCAACAGGCCTGAGCAGGACAAACATGACACCGATAGGTTTTATCCTCCACCTTTCCCTCTCCCCTTGCTAAAAACCATTAGATTGCATCCCTAAAGCTTTCCCCCAAGGTCCATTCCCTTATTTGGCCTCTTTCTCCTCTTAAGACTGATCTCCAAGGTACAGTTAACAAATTATTGAAGTCCAGCAATCAAAAGCCCCCTTTGGTTCACCTAATTAACATGCACAATTAAACTTAAACACCTCATCCTAACATGGGTTTTCCCTTTACCTTTATAAACGCCATTTGTTTTCTCCATCCAGAGGCAGTCCTTTGTCCCCCAGGGACAAATATCCCCTCCTCCTCTCCCTTGCACTTTTTCTACCCTCTCCCTTGTCTCCAATCTGATGTCTTTGTCCCTTAAGAGGAAAGTAATCCCCTTTGTGCTGAGTACTTGGTCTTGGTGTGTCCTGGGCAGACTCCAGTCCTTTCAGATTCCAGGTGGGAATTTAGATTGTCAGGCTTGGGAGCAAAGACCTTTACTGACTCAGGCTTGAGCTTCTGAAAACTTCTGCAGCCACATCCCTTCCCAAGTCCGTGTCTACACATCCCCTGCTCACCCTCCTTGTTCCACAGCAACTTTGGCACCTGCCTTCTGTGTACCAATACACAAGCCACTTTCCCTAAAAGCCTTTCTCAGCCATGCTCAGTTCTCTTCTAGGCCAGTGGTTATAGGCTAGCTGGGTCACCAGCCAGTTCTTAGAAGCATCTTTTGTTTTGTTTGTTGCAGTACTGGGAACCAAACCCAGGACCTCACAGACCTTGTGCCTATGAGGCAAACACTCTATTGCCAAGCTAAATCCCCGTCCCTGACAGTATCCTTTAATGAAAAAATACTTATTCTTTTTTTTCCTTTCTTTCTTCCTTCTTTCCTTCTTTTTAAAAAATACATGTCTTGCTGTGGAGCCCAGGCTGGCCTTGAATCCATGATTGTCTACTTGAGAATGCTATCAATCAGCTGAGGCTGAGGCAGGGTTTCTCCCTTTGCAAATGTTGCCAGGCCTGGCTATGTGCCTAGTGACATTTACTGCTTCCTGCTTTGGGCCGTTACATCAGGAAGTCAGTGAAAGGCCAGGAGACAGAACTGTCAGAAAGGGAGAAGGGGTCAGGACTTGGCATCAGTGAGGGGCCCAAAAATCCTACCCATCCTTTGGCTGTACACGATTTTGCTACAGAGTTGAAATGAGTATATCAGTATGGAACAGGTAGCTTGTAGCAGCAACCAGCAGGCTGTCCTCAGACTCTGTCAATAGCCAGAAATCTGAATGTGAGCAGATGGCAGTGCCACCTAACCCTGAACATGCATCTCAGTTGCCCATGGCTGACTCCCCAGGTGGTAGGTGTGTACCACCTACCAACAGAACATGAGCCACTTGCTCTTTCAACAGGGAGGGGTTAAGGGTCAAGTTATTACATTGGTTGGGGCTTGCCAGAGGAGGAACCAAGGTAGGGACTCCCAAGAGACCAGATGCCAGCTTAGGGCCAGAGATTTAGTCTCTCAGTTACCTTTGTGCTCCCTGGGGTGTAAGTGGCTGGTGTTACAGAGGGGTCACTGCCATCTGACAAACTACTGGCAGGGCCCAGCTCACCTAATACAAGATGGGCAGCTCTACAGTACAAAACCCACAGGGAAGGAAAGTGTGGGAACCTCAACCCATTGAAGTCACTGGAACAGAGCCAGGGACAGTGTGCCTCTTCTCTGATGTCTTTCTTATTTTCTTTCCACAAATCATTCAGATTGTGGTCTGTAAATCAACAGAGTGGAGAAAAAAAGCATGAAGGAGGCCCTAGGAGAACATTTCTCCCTGTCCCAGAAGTCTTACCTGAGTTTCACCAATGAGGAAGCCAGTGATTATAGCGATAGTAACATGTTTTCAGTGAGTGTGAGACTTGACGGCACCATGAGTTTCTCAGGACAGTCTAGAAAGCCAACATCAGCATTTCACAGGAAACGAAACAGATTCACTTGCCTCAGGTAGCCTTGCCAGAAAGGGACAGCCCCAGGGGGAAACACACTGCCCGTGACTCCTGCTCCCTTATGCCATGGCTCTGCCCCACAGATAAGCTTCTTCTAGAAACATGTTGGGGTCTGAATGGTAGGGCCATGTGGCTTTGTGCTATCAGGTTGACATGTAAGAAAGGAGCATGAAGATCAGGCCACAAAAGAAATAATGGATGCAAAAAGACTATGCCCACTATGTCTGTGAAGGCTTCCTGGTTTCCAAGGGCCAGACCACTTTGGGGTCCTCTGGTCATATGACAGATGAGCAACTAAGGAAGGAAGGAAGGACAGCAATCCTGGAGTTGGAGATAAAAAAAAAAAAGAGAGAGAGAGGTTTAGAGGGAGTGGTCATATGACAGATGAGCAACTAAGGAAGGAAGGAAGGACAGCAATCCTGGAGTTGGAGATAAAAAAAAGAGAGAGAGAGAGGTTTAGAGGGAGTGGTGGTGCACACCGTTAATCCCAGAACTTCAGAGGCAGAGGCAGGTGGATTTTTGTGAGTTTGAGGCCAGCCTGGTCTACATAGTGAGTTGAATTCTAGGACACCCAGGGCTACACAGTGAGACCCTGTCTAAAATCAACAAAACAAATAAACAAACAAATAAAAAAGAGGCTCAGAGACCAAAGAGATTTCAGGGAAGAAATACCTAAGAGCAGAAGAGACATGTGTTAGACTAGCTTGTAATTCCTGGATTAGAGAAAGCCTGGCTTGATAGCTGAGAATCACCTCCACAACACACACACACACACACACACACACACACACACACACACACACACA
>CAJQZJ010032044.1:2634713-2655472 GCA_907164525.1 Lophiomys imhausi | reverse complement strand
CCACCACGCCTGCCTCTGCCTCCCGAGTGCTGGGGTTAAAGGCGTGCACCACCACGCCCGGCTTGGTTTATTGTGCTTAGCATGATGATCTCTAGATCCATTCATCTTCCTGAAGGCAACTCAGTTTCTTCACAGCAGAATACTGGTCTTATTCACCCCTTCATCCCCCGGGCAGTCTGCTTTATTCAAGCTGTGGTATAAAGTTCTCCACACCTACTCCTTCAGCTGGGGCTCGTCAAGCGGAAGCCAGGGCTGCCATTAGACAGTGGCAGTCTACACACCATTGCAAACGTGGGCAACTTTTACTTCCATAACTGGACGAATATGACAAGAACCACGATGAAAATTGGTGTGCAGATATCTCTACTGTAGAGCTGCCTTTGAGTCTTTGGGGCATATACGTTGAAGTGATGTGGGTAGGTCATGTGATATTTGGGAACAGCATTTTTCTGAGTCCTAACATTAAAAGAACATGTTCAGAACAGTTTGTGGTAATACAAGCCTTTAATCCCAGCATTCAGGAGGCAGCGGCAAGTGGATTCCTGTGAATTTGAGACCAGCCTGATCTACATAGTGAGTTCTAGGCTAGCCATGGATGTCTGTAACTATGTTTGGTAAGATCCTGTCACAAAACAAAACAAACTCACACAAAACAACTTGTTAAGTCCACCAAAATGAAGGTAGCTTGCTGATAGAAATCCAATTGAAATCTTTCATTCAGCTTCTGCCCTCTAGTGGACAACAGTACAAAAACCACCATCTTGGAAATTGATTCGTTTTTCCTATCCACGCTTGTCCTGTCGTTTTAACCAAGATGATAACTATTTACTAAGGCTCTACAAATATTTCCCACAATTTAACCAATTGGTATTGTGCCATTATGTTTTATTGCTGACAACACCCTTCTGTGTTTCCGAACAAGTCCCACCCCCTACATTCTTCCAAGTGTCTCCTGGCTCTTCTTCACAATTTATATTTTCACTTTAAAGGATCCAGTGACTTAAATGAGTGAGTCCCCCTGGATAATCCCAGGTATCCCCTATCTTAGAATCAGCTTATTGGCAAGCTTCATCTTATCTGTGAGGTTAAAGCCCCGCATCGCAGGTTCCTGTGGCTAAGCCATCACCCAGGGGAGATGTTTTGTGCAACACACTATCCATCTTCACCTGTTTGAATTTCATATTTCAGTTCGTCTCCACAGAACTGGCACATCCTGAAACTGGTTCAAGTGAGGAATAAAAGGCAAAGGGGTAGTGGGAATGGAATGTTTTCTTTGGTCAAAAGTAAAAGTCTTCCCCAAAGCTGTCTGAATTTTTTTTTTGTTTTAAATGTGTTCTCCTTAATAAGAGCAAGTCTCTTCGCCTGCCCTGGCTGCTAAAGTTGTCGAAATGTGCAAATGTTAAGTGTGGCTGACCCTGTCTCAAAAAGAAGGGAAAAAAGTGTTTTATTCTGACATTGTTCACACATATGTACCATGCCCTTTGCTCACGGCCACCCCATCTTGGCCTCTTTGGACCGACTCGCATTGGTCTCTTTCCTCCCCCTAAAATAGTTTCACTTCTACCTTCATGTCAAAGACAAATTTTATAACTCAAGGAAAGAAAGAAAAAGCATAAGGAAATGTCTCAAAACCCTTCTTCTTCTTCTTCCTCTTCTTTTTAAATGAAAAACCCCATTTTGCTGATAAAACGTCTTAGCTTTAAAGATTATTTATGGTCTTGGGTTAAAAAATACTTTGGAAAAAAGTGTGGATCTTTCTGTCTTCTGAAGCAGGTCACACACTGACTTTACTGGTAGGAAGGGTGTGGTACCAGTGTTCAGGATCCCAGTGTCTTGGGACAGGTGTCCACTTGATACCTCTTCTCTGCTCTAAGAATTTAGTTCTGCTTGGGGAGACGTCTGCCTGCCCCAAAGCATGGGGACCTATGTTTGACCTTCACTTTCAAAGCTGGGCATGGCAGTGTATTCTGTAATCCCAGCACTGGAGAAGTGTAGCTGGGGCTTGCCAACCAGCTGGTCTAGTTTGCTTGGTAAGCTCCAAACCCTGAGAGACTGTCTCAAAAAACCAGAAAATGTAATAAAGTACCTGAGGAGCAACACCTAAGCATGACCTCTGGCCTCTGCATGAATGTACACACGCATGATCACACAGCAGTTCTGGAAAAAGGGACCAGGGATGTGTGTCTCCGTCAATGACAGTCTTCAGCAAGGGGCTTATGATGGTTTGAGTAAAAATGGCCCTCATCGGCTCATATGTTTGAATGCTAAGAGTGGAACTGTTTGAAAGGATTATGAAGTGTGGCCTTGAAGGTGGAAGAGTCCCAGGGGTGGGCTTTGAGGTTTTAAAGGCTCATGGCAGGTTCAGTATCTCTCTTTCTGCTGCACGTGGATTCAGTTGTAGAGTTCTCAGCTCCATGTCTGCCTATGTGCTGCCATGCTCCCCACTGTGACCATAACATACTAACTCTCTGAAACTGCAAACTAGCCTCAATTAAATGCTTTCCTTTGTAAGAATTGTGTTGGTCGTGGTGTCTCTGCTAAGACAGGGCTCTAGCTCTTTCCAGCCAGCACTGAGCAGTGGGGATCTCCGGAGACAACTGACACAAACCACGCAAGATTGGGGGTAAGAGAAAGCTACCACAAGGAGCGGAAGTATGAGCTGGGACAGCCTGCTGCCAATGCTAAGACTGGCCCTCGTCATGTATACACAGTCCGAGTTCAAGGAGGCAATGAGAAGTATTGTGCCCTGAGATTGGATGTGGGAAACTTTTCCTGGGGCTCTGGGTGTTGTATAGCAAAACAAAGATCACTGATATTGTCTCCTATGCATCCAATAACAAGTTGGTCTGCACCAAGACCCTGGTAAGAGTTGCATTGTACTTATTGACAACACATGGTGCTGACAGTGGTACAAGTCCCTTTATGCAACCGCCCCTGGGCTGCAAAAAGGGGACTAAGCTGACTCCTGAGGAGGAAGAGATTTAAAAAAAATCAAAGAAAATTCAAAAGAAATATGATGAAAGGAAAAAGAATGCCAAAATTAGCAGTCTTCTGGAGGAACAGTTCCAGCGGGCTAGTGTGGCAGAGCTGGCTATGTGCTAGAAGGCAAGGAGTTCTATCTGAGGAAGATCAAAGCCCAGAAAGGCAAATAAACCATCATTCATAGCTCATGTAATAAAGGTATTTATTGTTCTATTAAAAAAATAAAACAGAGCTCTAGGCAGAGTGGCCCTAGGGAAGACCTTTTTGGGCTCCTGGGACTCCCCACAGTCCTGAGCAGCATATACCCCCCAAAGTCTCCTCCTGCAGGGCTCTCTGAAGTAGAAAAGGGCTGGGTTCCAAAAAGGGGGTTATTCTTTGTCCAGTGGCAACAGCCCATCCTGGTGTGCAGAAGGGAGATGCAATGAAGTGTTTGTTGCAGGATATTAACTTCTGCAATGTAGCATTGCATTATAATGCAGCAGTGTTCATGAATTGACTTCCCAGACAGGAAAGGGAAATCTAGCATGTGTGCTCCCTGGCTAGCTACTGTGGAAAAGAGAATTTGGAAAATGTAGAATAATTAATTCCACACTAGGGTTGATTTTTCCCAGGGGAAGGAGTGTCTTTCCCTTTTCATCAATGTGTAAAATTCCAAGAAAGGGCTCTTTATCCAGGTCACCAGCATTCCCATGCTACGACAAAGCAGCCTCCTGTGGCAGGGGGAATATTTTGTATTGTGATCAGAGCCACATCCCAACGCTCTTAGATGGTGGTCTCCTTATCCCGAGTTGTAGCAAGTGCTCACCAATGCGCTTCCTAAAAAAAGAAACTTTGCTGTTATGTGATTGTGCGCATAACAGTAAAGTTACTTGAAATGCTAGATTATGTTTCCATTGATAAGCTCATCACCAAAGTGCTTGCTGGACAAGTGTGAGGACCTGTGTTCAATCTGCAGCACCTATGTACAAAGCTACACACAGCAGTTTGCATCTGTAATCCCTGTCTGGGAAAATGGAGACAAAAGGGCCCCTGGGGCCTGTGGACCAGCCAGTCTAGCTGAAGCACTGAGCTCCAGATTCAGGGAGAAAGCCTGTTTCAGCTTCCAAAAATTAAGGTGCAGAGTGATAGAGGAGGACAGACAACAGCAACCTCTGGCTTTCACATGCTCATGCACACACATACACATGCACATGTTCCCCCACAAAACACGTGTACACATGCACACACATGCACATACACATGAACAAGCAAACATGTATCAAAGGTTTCCCTTCACAGGAGACATCTGTGTCCCGATGAAGGTTTGCATTTTGCCATTCTGAGTGATTTTTGAAACTCGAGAACTCTTGGTAGTAACTGTTGTCTTCCACCTCACAGACAGGACATCTGAGGGACTTAGAGAAATAACTCTGCTATGGGTTCTCGGGGCTGAAAACCACAGAGGCAAAAAACCCGGGAGGAGAGGACAGAGGCTGAGAGCAGGGACACAAGCCTGCCTGCTGTGCAGGAGGAAAGCCACTGCCAATGACCACAGATCTTTCCAGAATATCCCAGGGAAATTTGCTATCCAGTGTCCGTAGCTCTTGTACAGATATGAGCCTCCTTCACAAACCTTGCCAGCTTGTCTTGACACCAAACTCGCAGAGGTAGAAGGGCAGTGTCTGGCGCAGAGGTACAAGAACCTTCCTGGATTTTAGTCTAAGGAGCTTTGACTTGACTCCAGCAACGACAGAAAATGGAGAAGCTGAAAGTCTGCTGAAGACCTCCCTCAAGAGCGCTATGGTTGTGTTTACATGTCTAGGTCTCTTTCTCTGTATCTCTCTTTCTCTGTCTGTCTGTCTCTCTCTTTCTCTGTGTGTGTATGGCATGTATGTGCGTTCCTGGGATCCAAACTCAGTGCCTTCTACATACATGGCTTTTGTTCTACCCCTGAGCAACACTCCCAGTCCTTATGCTGCTTCTCAACCCAGTTTCTTTTGTTTAATTGCTTTATTAGAGTTTTACATAGTTTGATGACAGATTCATCACTAGGCATATTTTGCAAATTTTTTCTTTACATTTGCTTTTTTCCCCTGTTGTTAATGTGTTTGGTGGGTTGGTTTGGTTTTTTTGTTTTGTTTTGTTTTTTGTTTTTTCAAAACAGGGTTTCTCTGTGTAGCCCTGGCTGTCCTGGATTCACTCTGTAGACCAGGCTGGCCTTGAACACAGACATCCAACTGACTGCCTCCCAAGTGCTGGGATTAAAGGTGTGCGCCACCATGCCGGGCCATGGTTTTGTTTGTTTTTTTTTTAATTATTTATTTTTTTCAAGTTACGTCTCGATCACTGTACCCTCCCTTCTCCCCTCCCGGTCCCTCTCTCCTTCCCTCTTCATTTCCCTCCTTTCCTCTTCATTTCCCTCCTTTCTTTCTCTTTGGCTGAGGGGAGCCCCCACATATCAAACCCCCTCAGTTCATCCATCACATGAGGGCTAAGAGCTTCCTCTTGTACTGGGGCTTGATATGGCAGCCCATCTAGGGTAAGGTGTTCCACTAACAAGCCACAGTGCCAATGTTCACTACTGGGTGGAGTTTTCTGTAGGATAGTTGTGCTAGGTTCCTGTCTGTTTGTGTTTGTGGGTTGTAGGATGCTTGTCCTGTGCTATATGGTTAATATTCACTTATAAGAGAGTATATACCATATGTTATCTTTCTGAGTCTGAGTTAGCTCACTTAGGATGAGCTTTTCTAGTTCCATCCATTTGGTTGCAAATTGCATGATTTCCTTGTTTCTGATAGCTGTATAGTATTCCATTGTGTAAAAGTATCAAAGTTTTTGTATCCATTCTTCAGTTGAAGGACATCTGGGTTGTTTCCAGTTTCTGGCTATTACAAATAAAGCTGCTATGAACATTGTTGAGGCAATGTCCTTGTGGTTTGGTGCAGTATCTTTTGGATATATGCCAAGGAGCAGTATGACTGGGTCTTGAGGTAGAACTATTCCTACTTTTCTAAGATAACACAAGATTGATTTCCAAAGTGGCTGTACAAGTTCACACACCCACCAGCAATGGAGGAGTGTTCCTCTTTCTCCACATCCTCGCCTTCCTGTGCTCCCTTGAGTTTTTTATTTTAGCCATTCTGACGAGTATGAGATGAAATCTCAGAGTTGTTTTGAGTTGTGTTTCCCTGATGACTGAAGATGTTGAACATTTCTTCAAGTACCTGTTGACCTTACAGATTCTTCTTCTGTGAATTCTCAGTTTAGCTCTATACCCCATTTTTGATTGTGTTATTTGATTTTTTTGGTGTTTAATTTCTTGAGTTCTTTATATATTTTGGACATTAACCCTCTGTTGGATGTCAGGTTGGTGAAGATCTTTTCCCAGTCTGTAGGCTGCTGTTTTTTTCTAATGACAGTGTCCTTTGCCTTACAGGAGCTCTTCAATTTCATGAGGTCCCATTTATTGAATATTTGTCTTAGAGCCTGAGCTGTTGGTGTTCTGTTCAGGAAATTGCTACCTGTGCCAATGAGTTCCAGGCTTTTCCCCCACTTTCTCTTCTATTAAATTTAGTGTGTCTGGATTTATGTTGAGGTCTTTGATCCACTTAGACTTAAGTTTTGTACAGGGTGATAAGTATGGATCTATTTGCATTCTTCTACATGTTGACATCCAATTAGACCAGCACCATTTGTTGAAGATGCTTTCCTTTTTCCATTGTATGGTTTTGGCTTCTTTGTCAAAAATTAAGTGACCATAGGTGTGTGGGTTTATTTCTGGGTCTTTGATTTGTTTCCATTGGTCAACTGGTCTGTTTCTATGCCAGTACCATGCTGTTTTTATTACTATTGCTCTGTGTTACAGCTTGAGATCAGGGATGGTGATACCCTCCAGATGTTTTGTTATTGTATAATTGATTTAGCTATTCTGGGTTTTTTGTTTTTTTCCATATGAAGTTGACAATTATTTTTTTTCAAGGTCTGTAAAGAATTGTGTTGGTTTTTTGATAGGAATTGCATTGAATCTGTATGTTGCCTTTGGTAGGATGAACATAATAAAAATGTTCATCCTACCTATCTATGAGCAAGGGAGATCTTTATATCTTCTGATATCTTCTTCCATTTATTTCTTTAGGGACTTGAAGTTCTTGTCATACAGGTCTTTCACTTGATTGGTTAGAGTTACCCCCAGGTATTTTATATTATTTGTGGATATTGTGAAGGGTGTTGATTCCCTTATTTCTTTCTCAGCCCATTTATCTTTTGTGTAAAGAAGGGATACTGATTTTTTAAAAATTGATTTTGTATCCAGCAACTTTGCTGAAGGAGTTTCCCAGCTGTAGGAGCTCTTTGGTGGAATTTTTGGGTTCACTTATGTATTCTATCATAACATCTGCCAATAGGGATACTTTGACTTCTTCCTTTCCAATTTGTATCCCTTTGACCTCCTTTAGTTGTCTTATTGCTCTAGCTAAAACTTCAAGTACTATGTTGAAGAGATATGGAGAGAGTGGGCAGCCTTGCCTTGTCCCTGATTTTAGAGGAAATGCTTTAAGTTTCTCTCCATTTAGTTTGATGTTGGCTATTGGCTTGCTGTAAATTGCCTTTATTATGTTTAAGTATGGTCCTTGTATGACTGATCTCTCCAAGACTTTTAGCATGAACGGGTGTTAGATCTTGTCAAATGCTTTTTCAGCATCCAATGAGATGATCATGTTTTTTTTTTTCTTTTAGCTTTTTTATGTAGTGGATTACATTGATGGATTTTCTAATGTTGAACCACCCTGTATCCCTGGGATGAAGCCTACTTGACCATGGTGTATGATCCTTTTATGTAATCTTGGATTTGGTTTGCAAGTATTTTATTGAGCATTTTGGAATCTATGTTAATAAAGGAAATTGTTCTGAAATTTTCTTTCTCTGTTGAGTGTTTGTGTGGTTTAGATATCAGGGTTTCTGTGGCCTCATAGAATGAGTTTGGCAGTGTTCCTTCTGTTTCTATTTTGTGGAAGAGTTTGAAGTGTATTGATATTAGCTCTTCTTTGAAGGTCTGCTAGAATTCTGTGCTGAAACCATCTGACACTGGATATTTTTGGTTGGAAGACTTTTAATGACTGCTTCTATTTCCTTAGGGGTTATAGGATTGTTTAATTTGTTTACCTGATCTTGATTCAGCCTCGGTACTTGGAATCTATCAAGAAAATTGTCCATTTTTCTTAAGTTTTCCAATTTTGTTCAATACAGGTTTTTGAAGTAAGACCTAATGATTCTTGGATATCCTCAGTGTCTGTAGTCATTTCCCCATTTTCATGTCTGATTTTGTTGATTTGGATATTCTCCCTCTCCCTTTTGGTTAGTTTGTCTATTTTGTTGATTTTCTGAAAGAACCAGCTCTTGGTTTCATTGATTCCTTGTATTATTCTCTTTGTTTCTGATTTATTGATTTTAGCCCTGAGTTTGATTATTTCCTGCCATCTACTCTTTGGGTGTATTTGCTTCTTTTTTTTTCCTTCTAAATCTTTCAGGTGTGCCTCTAGGTCCCTAGTATGTGAACCCTCCAATTTCTTTCCTTTTTTTTTTTTTTTTTTTGGTTTTTTGAGACAAGGTTTCTCTGTGTAACAGAGCCCTGGCTCTCCTGGATTTGCTTTGTAGGCCAGGCTGGCCTCAAACTCACAGAGATCCACCTAGCTCTGCCTCTGGAGTGCTGGGACCAATTTCTTTTTAAAGATGCTTAGTGCTATGAACTTTCCTCTTAGCACTGCTTTCATTGAGTCCCATCAATTTGAGTATGTTGTGCCTTCATTTTCAGTGAATTCTAAGGCTTTAATTTTATTTTTAATTTTTTTATTTCTTCCCTGTCCCATAGGTAGAGAGTTGTCCAGTTTCCATGAACTGCAGGCTTTCTGTTGTTTCTGTTATTGTTGAAATCTTGCTTTATTCCATGATGTTCTGATAAATTACAAGGGGTGATTTTAGTTTTCTTGTATCTGTCAAGGCTTACTTTGTGATGGATTATATGGTCGATTTTGGAGAAGGTTACATGATGTGCTGAGAAGAAGGTATATTCTTTTGTGTTTGGGTGAAATGTTCTGTAGATATAAGTTAGGTCCCTTTGATTCATGGCATCTGTTAGTTTCATTATTTCTCTGCTCAGTTTTTGCATCATTGATCTGTCCAGTAGAGAGAGCAGTGTGTTAAAGTCTCCCACTATTAACGTATGGGATTTGAGCTTTAGTAGTGTTTCTTTTACAAATGTGGGTACCCTTGCATTTGGGGCATAGATGTTATTATTGAGATGTCATTTTGGTGGATTATTTTCTTTGATGAGTATGAAGTGTCCTTCCCTATCTCTTGATTAATGTGGTTGGAAGTCTATTTTATTGGATACTAGAATGGTTACTCCAGCTTGCTTCTTGGATCCATTTGCTTAGAATATCTTTTTACAGCCCTTTACTCTGAGACAATGCCTATCTTTTTTGCTGAGGTGTATTTCTTGTAAGCAGCAGAATGATGGATTCTGTTTTTGTATCTGTTCTGCTAGCCTGTGTCTTTATTGGGGAATTGAGTCCATTGATGTTGAGGGATACTAATGACCAGTAATTGTTAATTCTTGCCGTCTTGATGTTGGTGGTAGTAATGTGTGAGTGAGGTTTTCTTCTTTTGGTCTTACTGCCATCAGGTTATTTGGTTCCTGTATTTTCTTGGGTGTAGTTAACCTCCTTGGGTTGGGGTTTTCCTTCTAATATCTTCTGTAGGGCTGGATTTGTGCAAAGATATTGTTTGAATTTAGTTTTGTCATGGAATATCTTGTTTTCTCCATCTATGTTGATTGACAGTTTTGCTGAGTATAGTAGTCTGGGCTGGCATCTGTGATTTTTTTAGGGTCTGCAAGATATCTGTCCAGGTCCTTCTGGATTTTAGGGTCTCTGATGAGATGCCAGGTGTGATTCTGATAGGTCTGCCATTATAAGTTACTTGGCCCTTTTCCCTTGCAGCTTTTAATATTCTTTCTTTGTTCTGTACATTTAGTGTTTTGATTATTATGTGTTGGGGGGATTTTCTTTTCTGGTCTAATCTATTTGAAGTTCTGTGGGCTTCCTGTGTGGTTATAGGCATCTCTTTCTTAAGGTTTGTGAAATTTTCTTCCAATATTTTTGTTGAAGATGTTTTCTGGCACTTGGATCTGGGAGTCTTCTCTTTCTTCTCTTCCTATTATTCTCAAGTTTCATCTTTTCACAGTGTCCTTGATTTCTTGAAGGAATTTTTTGGATTTTACATTGACAGATGTATTGATTTCTTCAATTTTATCCTCTGTGCCTGAGATTCTTTCTTCTCTTTTGTACTCTGTTGGTGATGTTTGTGTCTGTAGTTCCTTTTCTTTTCCTAAGGTTTTCCAGTTCCGTGGATGTCTCAGCTTGTGCTTTCTTTATTGCTTCAACTTCCCTTTTCGGGTCTTGGAACATTTTATTCTTTTCCCTCTCTTGTTTAACTATATCTTGCATTTCTCTAAGGGTTTTTATTCATTTCCACCACCTGTTTTGCTATATTTTCTTGTTGTTTTCTGAGGGATTTGTTTTCCTCCCTTAAGCCCTCTATTATTTTCATTACCATAGGATTTAGGTCATTTTCTTGTGTTTCAGTTGTGTTAGGATTTCCATGGCTTTCTGTAGCATTTTAGGTAGGTTCTGTAGACGCCATATTGCCTTGCTGGTTTTTGTTTGTTTTTGTTTTTTGATAGTGTTCTTTTTTTTTTTTTTTTTTTTTTTTAAAAAGATTTATTTTATTTATTTTATGCATATGTGTGCTCTATCTGCATGTACACCTGCATTCCAGAAGAGGGCACCAGATCACATTGTGGATGGTTGTGAGCCACCATGTGGTTGCTGGGAATTGAACTGAGAATCTTTGGAAGAGCACTAGGCAGTGCTCTTAACCGCTGAGCCATCTCTCCAGCCCCATTGATAGTGTTCTTACACTGGCCTTTAGCCATCTTTTTGATCCTGAGTTCTATGGTTGTTCCTTCCACCCACTGGTCTTGGTGTACTGGGAAGACCCCTGTTTCAGAGGCTGGCTGGTTTTATGAACCCGATGCCTACCTACAGTTGATGGGTAGGTCCCTGTGATAGAGACTGTATGGCCATGAGAGCTAGCTGGTCTCCTCAGAAAGGCAGGTTCAGCTGCCCGCCAGAGGCTGGATCTGTGTGTCACTGGAACCTGGGTTCTCTCCTCACAGACACTGTTGTTCTGGCTCAGTAACTCGGCTGCTGAACCATTCAGCAGTTATTGAGCTCCTCAGAAACCATGGTCTGGGACCATATGTTGTCAGGCTTGGAGCTCCCCCCAGCACAGAGGCCAGAGTCAGCGGTCCAGTGACTGGCTATTTCAAGAGCTAGGGTGCTCAGGTGGGTGACTAGTCCCAGCTTTCGCCTGGGAAATCCTGAAGCAGGCTGCTTTTGCAGTCAGCATGGCTCCCTATCTTTCTGCTGTGACAGGATTTGGCTCCTGTTTATGCGCGCTGGTTGCCACCTTGTTAGGGAAGCCCTGGTGTAAGAGATTCTCACTGACCCGTGGACTCCCGTGGTCTGGTTGTTCCACTGATCCTTCAGTAAAGGCGGGCAGGTCCAAGGCTTGGAGACTAAAACTCCGGAATCTTGGCAGGGTCACTGACCTGCGGCTGAAGTCGTGAGTTGGAACCCGAGTGGCTTGGTGAAGAGATTCTCTCCAGACCGGTGATAGAGCCGGCTGTTCCTTGGGGGATCAGTGTGCTGTTTTGGCGTGGTGGCCCGCCTCAGCCTTGCCTGTGGAAATCAGACACAGTCTGAGTGTCCTCACGTCTTCTCCACAGGGTCGAATCTCAGCCCCCCACCACTCAGATACCGTGCTCACAGGACGGTGCCATCTTGGAAAACCTGGTTTGGTTTTGGTTTTGGTTTTGTTTTGTTTTTAGTTTATAGAGTCAGGGTTTCTCTGTGTACCCCTGGGTGTTCTGGACTCACTCTGTAGACCAGTTCTTGAACTCACAGAGATCCACCTACCTCTGCCTCCTGAGTGCTGGGATTAAAGGCATGTGCCACCATACCTGGTTGATTTGGTTTTTTAAGACAGGGTTTTACTGTGTATCATTTGCTGGCCTGGGGTCTAAACCCAGGGCCGACTTGGAAGACTAAACTGGACTCAGACACACAGAGATCACCAACTGTGCCTTCTAAGTCCTGGGGTTAAAGGTGCCACCACCATGCCTACCTCATTTGCTTCTTAATGGAGTTATTTTAAAAAACAAAACATTTTTAAGCTTTTTTTTTTTTTGGTTTGGAAATGGTACCATGCACAGTAAGCTGGGCCCTCCCACATCAATCATTAATCAAGAAAACACCCCACAGACTTGCTTATGGCCAATATTACACAGGCATTTTCTCAGTTAAGGTTTCCTCTTCCTAGCTTGTGCCCAGTTGACTTAAACAAAACTCAACTAGTGCATAGACATTTGCTCTCCATTTACAAATAATGTTTATATAGTGTGAGGTAAGACTCAGATCAGATTCTGAGGATATAGCCCAGATGTTGGACTGTTTGTCTAGCAACTCCTGGATCCATCTCCAGCACAGCATAAACCAGAAATGGTGGCTCACACCTATAATCCCAGGTAGAGACAGAGGATCAGGTATTTAAAAGGTCATTCTTGGCTACATAGCAAGTTCAAGGGCAGCCTGGGCAGCATAGAGCCTGTTGAGAGAGAGAGAGAAAGAGAGAGAGAGAGAGAGAGAGAGAGAGAGAGAGTCATTTTCTAGAAGATTTGCTCATTAGGGAACATTTAAATTTTCCCTTTATAGAGGCCTAGCAAGGCCAGAAAAACAAATACCTGAAATATGAGGAGTCAGTGGAAACTCTCCCTTGGTAAGGAAGAGACACAAAGTCTTTGTAGAGAATCAAAGGTCAGTTTTAAACAACCTGGGTTGTTGGGGAAATTTCGAGGCTTGTGCACTGTTTAAAGTGGCCTTGGACCGGCACTCTCTGGAGTCTGGTTAAGTAGCAAAATAAAATCTTACCTAGAAGGTACTTTCTTCATCCTTAACCTCAAATTATTCCTACAGCCGAACAGCCAGGTGCTGTGGCACATACTTGTAGTTCCGGCTATTAATATTCACCACGCTAGTAATCTTACCTGTCTGCACCACAGCATACAATCATGGTATTACCGAACTTGTCGGAAATCTTCCCTCTGAGGTGCATGGGAAAACTACAACCAGGTAGCTCAGGGAGGCACTGTGCAGCAAAATGCCTAGAACATACATGTATTCACTGTCAGGAAAAGCAGATGCTAGGTCCTGAAGGAACTGGCAGTTACTTTAACCAGCCAACCCACGCGGCCACACAGTCAAAGGCCCTCCTGCGCCTTCTAGTGGCACATTAGAACATTACATCTTTTGCCTTATGGAGCCCATTTACTTGAAAAAGAGCCAAATAAGAAGTCTATGTCCAAGTTCCCTTTGGTGTGTTAGTTGTAGTATCGATACCTTCTACTATATAGCTAAAATCCTACTATAAGTGAATAGATGCCATATGTGTCCTTCTGAGTCTGGGTTAGTTCACTCAGGATGAGCTTTTCTAGTTCCATCCATTTGGCTGCGAATTGCATAATTTCATTGTTCCTGATAGCTGAATAATATTCCATTGTATACATGTACCACAGTTTTTTGACCCATTCTTCGGTTGAGGGATATCTGGGTTGTTTCCAGTTTCTAGCTATTACAAATAAGGCTGCTATAAACATAGATGAGGAAACTTCCTTATGATTCCGTGAAGAGGCATTTGGGTGTATACCCAAAAGTGGTATGGCTGGGTCCTGAGGCAGAGCTATTCCAAGTTTTTTTTTTTTTGGTTTTTCGAGACAGGGTTTCTCTGTGTAGCCCTGGCTGTCCTGGACTCACTTTGTAGACCAGGCTGGCCTCGAACTCGCAAAGATCCGCCTGCCTCTGCCTCCCAAGTGCTGGGATTAAAGGCGTGCGCCACCACCGCCCGGCTTCCAAGTTTTTTAAGATATCGCCAGACTGACCTCCATAGTTGTTGCACAAGCCTGCATTCCCACCAGCAATGGAGTAGGGTACCCCTTTCTCCACACCCTTGCCAGCATGTGCTGTCATTTGAGTTTTCGGCCTTTTACTACTAATTGTCATAAACTGTTTAGGATAATTAAGAAATGCAAACTAATGGTTATGCAAGCCGGTCATTCAGTTAGGTACTATGACAGCCTATTATAGTTACTTTCTAAGCTAATCAGAAATAAACCTGCTACGAGACAAGCAACATCTGCTTACCCTAATATAAGAGATAGATAGGGCCTCTTCAAAAACCTCAAGAGATCTGCAGAATATGGCATTCAAAGATGTTTTCGTAACTTCAGATTTTTTTATATCAAGACATATCAACTCCTGACAGCACCCCCTATTCTCCTCCAAGTAGAAGATGAGCATCAAAGAATCTCCAGTGGGAGATGATTGAATTAGTCGCAAGCCTATCTCTTGGTAGGAAAAGCCCCTTGCCCCAACTGTAGACAGAATACTGTCCAAAAAGGACAAAACCTGGAAGCTGGTAAGTCAACAGCCTAGCTCTGCCAAGACAGGGTAGGTAAGTCCTTCATAACCCCTGCTCTACAATCAATGTCTGTCAGAGAAATGGGGCCAAATGACTGAAAATTGATGCTGTAATGTATGGAGAGAAAATGGGAACTGTCCAGGCAGCCACAGGTATGTCATTTCTTAGTTTGGGAAGCTGCAGGCCCTGTACTTCCTATAAAATCAGATATATTTATCCCTCTCAGGTCTCTGAGGTGGTTGAAGAACAGATAGCTAGAGTCTCATAATTTAATTTTGAGTTGTTTAGGAGTCAAGAGAGTGTTATAGATCTAAGAAGATACTTTTAAAATTGTGTTGCAAGTTAGTATGAATGTTGAGTCAGATATAGACCTTTAAACTCATGGAGATGTTTAGATAGTAGAATGTTAAAGTCAGGTACCAAATACATATGGACTGATCATTGGGAATGTACGTTAAGCCATATAACCCTCATAACTGTGGCCTAATTACCTCTGTTGTACTGTATTGTATTTGTTATTATAAGAGAAAGAGCCATTTGTTGGACTGAAAGGGGAAACTGTAGGGGGGAAATAAGATATACCTTAAACTTAAAAGAAAAAAAAAAGGGAAGAGGATGGGGGTTGAGGGTGGGAGGGTGGGACTGGAGGGGGAATAGGGAGGGGACTGCGATTGAGATGTAACTTGAAGAAATAAAAAATAAAGGAAAAAAAGGTGATTCAGAAAAGTACAGCAGGCTCAGGAAGGCAGGTGGTAGAGCAGAGGTTTGGGGGCTATTGAGGCAGTTGGTGAGAGCTCATGGCAGGCTAAAAAGCTGTGCTGAGGAACTGAGAGATTATTTTGATTTTGATGGGAGAAGTAAAATGTGAAAGGATATAACCATTCTGAAAAAAATGTTTATTGTATAAATTTTATCCTCGTGGTCACTCTATGAGGTATTTTGGTCTCGCTTTATGGATGAGAAAACTGCCTCAGGACACAAAAGTCACATTTATAAACTATTAGTCTGGGTTTAAAATGTACAAACCTGAAATTCTTGCTCAGGTTCCTTTGACTTAGGAATCAGTTTTGTTTTGTTATGTTTTCCAAGAGAAAAAATATCTTTGTTTTCAAATAAAACTATCCTAAAATTAAAAAAAAGAAAAAGAGCCAAATAAATAATGAATATTAGTGAACTGTTAGTACCCTCCCTCCAATTTCAGTCTATGTGGGACCTCATAAATGTGATTTTATTTGAAAATATTCTTCTTTTGCTTGTGGAATGAGTTAAAATGAAGTCCAACTGTATGGTGCCCTTTAAGAGAAGATGAGAAACTCTCAAGGAGAGCAGCCAAGGCAGAGAATGGGACACCATTGCTACAAACCAAAGGATGGAGAGGTTGCTGGCAATTACCAACAGCGAGTAAGGGGAACTGGATGTTAATTCCTTCAGTTTTCAGCCTAGTGTGAAACACCTTTTAACACCTTGATTGTAGACTCGTGGCAATTCTCCAAATCATGAGGTAACAACCTTGCCATGTTTTAAACCACTGATAACTTTGTGGTAATTTGTTGTGGTAATATACCCTAAATATAGCATCATTAAATATTTAGTTGCAGGGGCTGGGGAGATAACTCAGTGGACAGAGTGGTTGGTGGGCAGGCATGAGGACCTGAGTTCTGATTGCTATCATCCACATAAAGGTCAGGGTGGTGGGAAAGATCTGTAACCCCTGTGCTGGAGGGGTGGATACAGGCAGGTCCCAGGGGCTCTATGGGCAGCCAATCAATGAACTCCTGGTTCAGTGAGAGACCCTGTCTCAAAATAAGACAGAAATTGAAGGAGATATCACACACACATATGTGCACACACACAAAAACATATAAATACATACATTACCACCACCCCACAAATATGTTTAGTTACAGCCTGTAGATAATCATCCCATCAGCCCCTTGACTGGCAAGAAGCAAGACTCTATATGGAATAGTGTGCTAAAAACAGAAGGCATCTCTCCTGTTCATTGCATGGCACCGTCTTTTAGATGTGTATTTTTAGTATTGCACAAAATGTATATTCTCCATCTCTTCACATTCAAAGAGTCACGAAGCCATTATCCTTCTATTATAATGTGTCTAATTGCAGTCATTCCCTGAGTCATGAGGCTCTCCTCCTTATGGATTATCTGTGTCACTGACAATTATGAAATGTCTAACAATCTCTGTTCAGTTTCAGATTTAACATTTTGGCTTCATTATTTATCTCCTTTTGATATTACTTTGGGCTCCAATTACTAATAAAATTTGTCATTCATTGGGGTCCAGTTCACAATCACGATGTCATGACTAAAGGGAAACTGACGCTTGTTACCCAATTATTCCTCATGTTTTTACCCATATATTTATGGATAAAACATGGATTTCAGTAGAGATCTATGTACCAGTAACCACACAGGGAACTAAGGACACAAAAAGCACAATGATGAATGTCATATAAGCTCAGCCCGACATATACACACATGTACATGTGAGAGACATCTTAAGAGAGCCCACTTTCTTTAGGAGAGAATGAATGGATGGTGTGGTTAGCCCAGAAATAGAGAACAGGAGAATCAGAGGCAAGGACCCATTAAAAGTGTCTGAAACAAGCAATGACATTCAGTGGCAGTTGGCTCCATAGAGAACTAAAGGAAAAGGTCAGATTCCAGATTTACATGGATCTCATTAGTAGTTGAAGAGTTATGGGTTGATTGAGCTCAAAATTGATGAACTCGTTCACAGGGAGCTCTCAGTATGAAAAGTGCAGGAATGAAAAGTGGACAGTGGATGGTAATGGTAACCCAATGATAGAATAGAGAATCAACTGAGTAGGAGTGATTAGCAGGAGAAAGTGGAGCAGTGCAATCGAAGGCTCCAAGGTCTGGGGATGCATCTCATGGGGCAGAGCAGCAGCTTTGCATGCAAGAAGTAAAGTACACTTTTTTTTTCTTTTAAGCTTTTTGAGACAGGGTTTCTCTGTGTAGCCTTGGCTGTCCTGGAACTCACGCTGTAGATCAGGCTGGTCTTGAACTCAGAGATCCACCTGCCTCTGCCTCTGGAGTGCTAGGATTAAAGGCATGAGCCACCACTGCTTACCTAAAAATACACTTTTTTTTTTTTTAGGTTTTTCAAGACAGGGTTTCTCTGTATAGCCTTGGCTGTCCTGGACTCACTCTATAGACCAGACTGGCCTTGAACTCACAAAGATCCGCCTGCCTCTGCCTACTGAGTGCTGGGGCCAAAGTTGTGCGCCTCCACACCCGGCTAAAAGTACACTTTTAAGTGTGTCTCTGAGGGCATTTCTAGAGAAACCTGGCTAAATGTGTAAGGCTCCATCCAGGAAGCTGGGGACTCAGATGGAATAAAAGTAACAAAGAAGGCCCTCTAACACACACAAGTTCTGTTCCTCCTGAGTGTCTGCTGCTGCTGTTACCGGCAGAGGTCAGACTCTAGTTAGTTCAGCCTTTCAACACAGACTCAGCCAGTGACAACCGAGGACCCTCCAGATGCTCAGCCTCCGATACAGGCCTCATCATGAATGCCCTTTGCTCTGAGGCTTGCAGAGGCAACCGAGTTCTCTACTTTTCCAATGTGCCCACAGCCAGTGTAGGATCACACAACCTCTGACCACGTACTGTAGGGAGTTAGATTAATACAAATTAGATTAGTAAATATTTAGGGGTTTCTGGTACGGTCTCTTAATTCAATTCGGGGCATGAAGATCAACTTGGCTGTGACAAATTAGCTTATCAGCTTGTGGAAAAACAAGGATGAAGTCAGGTGAAAACAGGAAACAAACAGGAGACTTAATGGACTGAAAAACAAGGTTGAAGCCAGGAAAAACAGGAAAGACTTAATGGACTAGAAACAAAGTATTTGGCCTGTCATTGTTTTCAGCTGCTAAGTGGGCGGAGCCCAAATTAAGCTGAACCAGGCGGGTGGAACAAGGAGAGATCCTATTTAAGGACAAGTGGATGAGCCTGGGGGAGTCCCATCCTAGAGGCCCCCAAGCTAGAGAGCTTAGATGATAGCAAGTCCTTATGGAGAAAGTGCTGGTGAACTGATGGCTGGATTCCCTGAGGCCAAAAGAAGCTGGTGAGCAGAGAAAGCCTCAGCAAGACAGCAAAAGGCCAAGGACTAAATCCTGTGGCTCAGCTTTTGCCTAGAGGGGTTTGACCTGTCAGAACAGTGGCCTAAAGGAAACTGTGGCTGGCTTTAAGGGCTGAGGCAGAACCGCAGAGTTGGTGATAAGAAGGAAATGGCCTACAGACAGCTGAGGTCTCCCAGAGAGAAGAAAGCCTCAAGCCTTATTTAAGGTGAGACTGCCATAGCCAATTTACCCTGATGAATCTATGTCTGAGATACGTCTGAGATATTCCAGAAAAAAGACTGCTAAGTGCATTAAAGGGTCTGCCACAGAGACTATGTACCTAATGACTGAGGACCTGCCCCAGAGACTGTATCCTTCTAAAGGTTAGGAAAATAGTTGTAATAGTTATCAATAGGTTTAGTGATTAGGTTAAAGGGGTTGTAGGAATTTGTAGGATGAGTAGTTAAGTGTTTATATTTTTTTATAAGCGAATATTGTTAATAAGTATTGAATACATTTAAAAAGTTCGGTTACAACATACTAAAAGGAGTCTGTCTTGTTGCTGTTTATGAATTAGCAAACACTTTTAAAGCATTAGACCTCGCCTGTCTAATTCCTTATTTCCTTCTACAAGTGCATTTTCCAAAAGTCTGTAAAGTCTCTGTTCCAAGCCCTTGGAAGATCGATGTGACATTCAGGAATTCATTCCCTTACTCAGTTACAAGCTGAAAGTGATGGTGGAACTGGCCAGCACCTTAGAGCAGGCTGGCGGAGGAGGAAAACTACCTTTAGTCCCAAACTTTTTTGAGCACACTTAAAGATATTTGAGGATATATAAACAAATGCACTAGTGACAAAATATATGGTACAGGCTGGTTCTTACCATTTCATAAGGCCACTAAGGGGGTGGGCGTTTGGGTATGTGTCAGATCTCTTCGTTAAAACATTGATATTTGGAGCATAGCTACATGTAGTGTACAGATGGGACTAGCAAACTGTGACAAACCCCAGCAGCCTCCTGGTTTCTGTGACTTTACATGAGCCCAGAACTTTGGGGTTTGTTTTCTGTAATTTTACCAAGTTGTTGAAGAACTCTGAGAAATGACAATGGTTTTATTTGTGAGAGAGGCACAGGCCCTGAACTCATCAGAGTTCAAGTCCACCCAGTCTATCTCTTGGCTGCACAAAAGCCCAAGCCAAGAGCTGCTGGTCTCCATGGCATCCTCTCTTACAGGGGTAGCCTGCATCCATCAGACCCCAAGACTGGAAGCAGCATGGAGCGGGCTTCCTCTGGGATTCTCCCACAAACCTGGCCAGACTCCAGCATCATGTCTCCCGTTTTCCCATGCACACTCAACCTGTCCCATGTTCTCTGAGCCTACACTGAGCCCTTGCTGCCAGCTGAGCCAATTCCAGGTCCAGGAAGCACATTGGAACCCTGAGGTCCTGGCTCCGGATGGAGAAGCCTTTGCTCCTGGGACCCTGCTCCTTCAAGCCAATGCATGTGTTGGGCCATCTGCTGGAAGCAGTTGTAGAAACATTGATTCCTTCCAAAGTGCTGGGCCACAGTGTGTTTTGGGGGTTCCCCTCTGTGGTGTCCATAAGTCTGCCTTAGCCTCTATGGCCCATCCATAGAGATGTCAGCCCCATACCTAGGGGCTTGTTCTGATCTAGGACTCATCAGAGTGTGCTGTTGTGAGCCTCAGGCCTCTTATTCTGTGTTGGGCCCCTGTCACTTTGGGATTCAGGAACCCACCCTGTCCCTTAGTCCCTGGGGACCTCATCTTGATGTCACAGATCTCTCTTTTACAACATGGTGATAAAAGTAAGCTCCTAAGGCTTTATGAGGACTTAAGCAAGTGCTGTAGAACAGAGCAAAATCTCTGTCTTCTATTAGTTTCCGTTCTACCCTGTTTCTGTGTAAAGGTATTATTTGGTAACATAAGCTGTTAGAGCTTCAGGCCTTCCTTATGTCACAGCTATATTGTCACCACCTGGTGTAGCACCTGGAGTGAGCTGGGATAGAACCCCAGCTACAGAGAGAAAGAGAGAGGGGCCACCTGGTGTAGCACCTGGAGTGAGCTGGGATAAAACCCCAG